>CM027588.2:18232280-18403985 GCA_015852605.2 Populus deltoides | reverse complement strand
TACAGTAACCAACGAGGGACACCAAGTTTCTGTGATGAACAATCATCAATAGTTGGACCTGCATTTGGAAACACTACTCTGTCATAGCTGAAAGAAAAATATTTGGTGCTCCTCTCATGTTCTCTACAAGAAAGGAGAAAGCTAACTAATTTGTTACCTCAGCTAGAAATTCTTTATAACCTTGCCTTGAGGATTGAGATAACACCCTGACAGCAAATTGACGGCGATCTTTAAGGTTGCCAAGATATACTTTTCCAAATCCTCCTTCTCCAATAATGGTTTGAAAATTATTGGTAATGCTAACTATTTCAACGTATGTAAATGGTTGATTCTTTGATTTCAGTGACAATTTTGTTCTGGATAACCTCACTGAGGAAGATAATGACACATTCCACCTCCCTGCAAAGGAAATTTTTTTTTTTTTTTTAATAAAGCGATAAGTATTCCAATATTTTAACAGAGATACTAAAGTATGAAACTATATATGTCATCATATTCAAATGTCAAAACTATGTTATTGCTTACTGATAACATGCTGAATCGTATTCTCATCTACTAAGTTTCAGGAAGGAAATGAGGTATTGAGGGTGGTATCCAGATTAGAATTATCATATAATAAGCAATATAAAAGTGTTGGGTGCATATATATATATATATAATGGAAAAATTAAAGTTCTTACATGTAAGATAGACTCGTAGAATAATATTCTATTAGGCTTTTACGTTGAAGACACTGTATGATCATACATGTAAGCACGGGCGGAGGAAGGGGGCAAGTAGAGGCCGGGCCCCCTCTCCCAAAACATTTTAAATTTTTCAGTAATTAATTGTGAGCTGGAGGTATCATATTTTTTTATTTTAAAAGGTGGCGTTGTTAATCGTAATTAAATATAACTTTACTTTTGATTTTTTATTTACTCTTGATCAATGTGGAAAGAAAAAAAAAATATAAGATCATTACCTTGTATAGCCCTAATATAAATATTGTAGCCAATAAAAATACAAATTATGAGTAAAATTTTTCTATAAAAAGATTGAAGCAGAGCCACCATTAATTTATCTTTCATCAAATAAAACAAGGTAACTTAAATTTAAAATATATTTTTGTTTTGTTTTGAGATGTTTATTAATAATTTGATGAGGTTTTTTTTTTTTATAATTCCACCATTTTGCTTATTTTTTCTCGATCTGCTACTTCTATCAATTGTTTTTTGAATTCTTGTTATGAAGATTTTTTAATTAATTAGATATATTTTATTGGTTTGTTTTGATTATACTTTAGATTTTTATATTTTGTTTTAAACAGAGCCACCAAAATTATCAATTTTTTCTCGCGATATATGTTTTGATTTTAGAACATGTCATCTAATCATGTACCCAATCATCCAAAAGTTAAAGAACGTACCATCATTGCTGATTTATATCAAAGATTGGTTGAAAACAGGAAAATCAACAATTTATCCACTAGTTGATAAGTTGATTTAACTTATTTTAATTCTTCCTGTTTCGACAATAACTACCTAACAAATATTATATATTGTTATATTAATTTTGACCCTCCTAATAAATAATCCTAACTCCTTTGCATGTAAGCCATCGAATGTATAGATCATCAATGATTTCACAGAAAACACAAAGCATCTTCTAAGCCAAAATTACTTTATGTTATTCTAGGATTTAGTTCACACCACTCAAAAGAGAGGAAAAATAGAAAGAAGATAGGTGAAAGAGAAAGAATTCACCTCTTTTCAACCTCCAGAAGATAGTTATAATGCTAAGGAGGAGGAGCACCGAAACTGATATGACAGATGCAATAACTGGAATAGGAAAACTTCGCTGCTTCTTTTCACATGTATCCAACTTGCATAAATCCAGATTTCCATCCAAACTTGCATTAAGTAAAATATTGTTAGATGTAACCCTGAATCAATGATTAAATACCAGTAACAAATAACCCAATCAGAGTGATCATGGTTAGCTTTAAGAAGTTAGCAAGATCACTGTGAAATATACCGAAGAATTGTATCAGTTATGTAATTCCTTAAACTCGTACTAACATGCAAAGAAAATGGATTTGTATAATCTATTTTCTGACTCCTCTTTGTTCCTTAACTTTTAATTTCAATTTATGAAAAATTAAAACAGTGTTCACTTCATATGTAAGAAAAGAAGTTCGAGAAGAACTAAAGGGTAGAATGATTGTTTAATTAACATGCAGATAAGTTGTAATCGTTGAAGATGATAACCAAACCTCAGCTGCAACTGTCCACTTTTAGACTTTTCCTTGAGACTATAGGGAACTGCACCTATGAGTTTGTTCCTGCTCAAATATCTGCAAATAGGAAAACAAAGTCACCATTCACCATGGTAATCTTTGTAAAAACTTCTTGTGGTAAATACCAGAGCATGTTAACTTACAGGATCGTAAGATCTGGCAGCTGCGCAAAAGCTTCTGGCACTGTCCCTGTCAATTCATTGTTTGATAAATCCCTAAAAGAAAATGTGAAAAAAATAACGAACAATCACATTTTGTAAAGAAATAGATGACAAGACTATGCAATAGTTTGGAAAAAAATAGAGGTTGTTCCTCCACCGATCTGGAAGTATGGACACCCATTTTTACAACCTTGGTGGAGCCAGAATCCTAATCATTGGCTTGGAGGATTTTGTCCAGAGAAGATGCATATAGAGAGAGGATATGCCTCAAGCTTATAAGATGCATGAGCCCTCCATACACCTCTAGCCAATTTCCATATGGAATATTTGTAACATCACCTTCAGACTTCCATAAGACAATGTCTCATCATAGGACTGAGGTGCCCTCTAGTTTTAAGGTTCTTGACCCAATAAACAATAGTTCTCTTCAAATAAAATGATGAATGTCTGAAGTCTGTAAGAAATTCTAGCAGTGACTGTCATTCCAGTGCCAGATATCTAGGAGCCATTGTCAGGGTAGTTTATTAGTATTAAAACCTTGTACAACTTGGTTAATAACACTTACAAGGACTTGATTGCTGTGAGGTTCAAGAGTGAAACAGCTATATTCCCTGATAATTGACTTGAACTTAGATTCCTGCTCATAGTTAATAGTAAATGAGTGAGACATTGAGATACTGAATGCCATATCTAAGTGGATGTTCTTCAAAAATAACTTACATAAAATATTCCAACAATCATACAGAATTTAAGAGGAACTCACAGAGAGATGATCCTTGGAGGGTTATCATTGTTGCACTGCAAACCAGTCCACGTAGTAAGTGGCAAACATGGATCTCCTTGCCAGTCAACTCTATCTATTTTGTATGCTTCCTTGATGGCCATGATTGCATCAGCTATGATAATTTAGGTTAAAAAGGGTGAGAAATGCATAGCTTTAGATTTATAAGAGAGAATTGGTATATACTGGGTAAAGGCCTCTGTATCAAAAAAATCTCGAGCCTGCATTGTTGTGACGAGAATAATTTTTTTATGATGAATATAAAAAAACTATCTCAGTTAGCCATTAGGCTTTATCATTTGTATGTTGGCTATCAAACAATTATCATTGGCATGATTTTATAAGATTCTAATTGAATTTTCAGACCATAGGCAAATTGGTTTGATTCATGGTCTCAATAAAGTTCTTGCCAAGATTCTTTCAATAGACTCGAACATGTTAGGCATGATCTTTTTTTAATGATAGCCAATAAAATGGTTCATGATTTGCAAAGCTTGAAGGGGCAAGGTACGATCTTCAAAGTTGATTTTCATAAAGCTTTTGATTCTGTATCCTGGAATTATCTTGATGAGATTATAGGATATATGGGTTTGGGGGCTAAATGGAGAAGTTTAATATATGCATGTCTCTCTACTAGAGAGTTCAAGGTCACACGTGGAATTTGTCAAGGTGATTCGTTATCTCCATTCTTGTTCAACATTGCAGTAGAAGGATTAGCAATCTTGTTTTACTGTGCATCAGAGGTTGGTTTATTCAAAGGGTTGCAATTGAGATATGGAGAGAGTTTTTTACTCACTTGTAATATGCAAGGACACCTTGGTGTTCGTATCGGCCAGTTTGCAATCTTTATTCACGGTAAAGTGAATCCTCTGTCTATAAGGATTTAGAGTTTATAAGAATTTTAATATTAGCTAAAAAAAGAATTATTAATAAAAAAAGATTTGTAATAAATTAGTTTATTACAATCCTTGTTTAATTAGAATGTTAAATTTTTATTAGATTATGATTTTCTTTAAATAGTTTAATTTCTTGATTAGCTAGGACTTAAGGCCTATAAATAGGCTTGTAATCTTAAGCATTATACATAAGTTGAGAGAGATGTGGAGAAGAGCGTTGTATCTTTTGAGAAACTCTTAATAAAATATTCTTCCTCTCATTCTTCTTCTTGTTCTTTGGCTTTGTTCTTATAAATTAGCAACCACACCCTATCCTTCTTCTCTAACAAGTGGTATCGAGCTTAGGTTTAATTATTTAACATGGCCAATCCAAACTTTCCATTTCAATGTCCTAGGTTGATAAAAAAGACAACTATCAAACTTGGTGTATTTGAATAAAAGCTTGGCTAGGTTCTCAAGATGTATGGGAGATGGTTAAAAAAAGGCTTTGAGGGGCCTATAGATGGAGCAACGTTGACTGGCTCATATAGAGGTCGCAAAAGGCATGAAGGAAGGATCAACTAGTACTAACAATCATCCATTAATGTTTGGATGACATCACTTTTGAGATAGTAGCCAACATAACTACCTCCAAGCAAGCATGTAAAGTTTTGCAAGAATCAAACTAAGAAGCCGACAGTGTGAGAAAGGTACATCTACAAAAACTACGTAGTAACTTTAAAAAAGTTACATATGCTTGAATCGAGAATATTTCAGAATACTTTGCAAAGAGTATTGACCATATACAAAACAAATGAGAAGATATGAGGAGAAGATGAAAGAGACACGTGTGGTAGAGAATATCCTACACTCGCTACAAAAAAAGTTTCATTATATGGTGGTCACGATAAAGGTGTCGCAAAGTATAGATTTTCTTTTAATACAAGGTCTCAAGAGAAAATTATAAACCCATGAGGAAAAGAGTCAATGAGATAATAAGATGTGGGTGCACAAGCACTTTTTTCAAAGCAATATGGTTTTGGATATTCCCAATGAGAAAGAGGAAGATTTGAAAGAGAAGGTCAAGGCAACCCTAATAGATCAAACAATCGACCAAATAAAAGGAACCGGTCTAGCGGTTTACTTGGCAGTAGCAATCCAAGATCCGGTTTGACAACGTGAGTTTGACAAATCAAAAGTTAAATGCTATAATTATCATAAGATATGTCATTATGCTAGGGATTGCTGGAATCCATCTAAGAAGGTTGAAGATAATGCAAATCTTATGATAAAAGAAGAGAAGAAAGCCACTTTACTACTAGTGCATAATAAGAGAATGCAAGATAAAGAAAACATGTGGTACCTAGATAATGGAGCTAGTAACCATATATGTGGAGACAAAGATAAGTTCATAGAGCATGATGAAATAATTAGAAGTAATGTCACCTTTACAGATCATTCAAATGTTGCCATTAAAGGAAAATGTACGATTTTGATCAAATTGAAATATTGAAGTTATCAATTTATTAGTGATGTCTATTATATACTAATGGTGAAAAGCAAAATATTGAGCTTAGAATAATTGTTGTAGAAGTGGTATAAGATTAAGATGAAAGATTGTACTTTGACATTACTTGACACTAAATGACATATGATTGCAAAGGTAGTTATGACAGAATAAAATGTTCTTAATAAACATAGAGATGGGCGTGTCAGAATGCCTTAATGCATATGTGAAAGATGAAACTTGGCTTTGGCATATGAGAATTGGACATGTAAACTTTTGATAGCTTGAAGATGATGGCACAAAAGAAGATGTTGAAAGGTCTACCATCCATTATAAATCCAAATCAGTTACGTGAAGGATGTTTAGTGGGCAAGTAATTTCACAAGAGTTTTTCAAAGGAGTCTAAATCAAAAGCAAATCAATCCTTACAAGAAATACATGTCGATGTTTGTGGACATATCAAACCATGTTTTGTTTGGTAAAAACTTAAATCTTCTATTTTTTATTGATGATTATAGTAAAAAGACTTGGGTATACTTCTTAAAAGAAAAGTCTAATATGTTTAGTTATTTTAATAAGATTAAGGTATTAGTTGAAAAAAAATATTTATTCTATAAAATCACTTTTAAGACGGATAAGGGGTGAATTTTGTTCTAATGATTTTAATGAGTTTTGTGAAGATCATGGTATAAAGAAACTCCTAACAGTACCTAGATCCCCACAATAAAATGGCATGGTGGAGAGAAAAAATAGAAGCATCCTCAACATGGTGAGAAGCATGCTCAAAACCAAGAAAATGCCTAAAGAGTTTTGGGTTTGAAGTTATAAATTGTGTTATCTACTTGTTAAATAGATATTCTACTAAAAGCTTGAATGACATAACTCCACAAGAAGCATGGAATAGAAGAAAACCAAGTCTCTCACTTGAAAGATGTTCTACTAAAAGCTTGAATGACATAACTCCACAAGAAGCATGGAATAGAAGAAAACCAAGTGTCTCTTACTTGAAAGTTTTTGGGAGCATTGGTTATGTGCATCTAGATGATCAAGTAAGGACCAAGCTAGATGACAAAAGTAAAAAGATGATCAAGTAAGGACCAAGCTAGATGACAAAAGCGAAAAGATAATCTTTATGGGCTATGACAAAAAAAATCTAAAGATACAAGTTTTACAACCCTATTGAAGAAAGATGGTGATTAGTAGAGACGTTGAGTTCAATGAAGAACGAGCATGGGATTGGAAGGTAAATGATAGTGAGAAATATGATTTCTTATTGATTATTGATGAAGATGAAGAAAGACAAAAAGATCATCAAGAACCTATAGTCATACCTTCACAAAAACCAATGAGTTCAACTTCTTCTTCTTCTTCTTCTAATGAAAGTTTAAGTAGTGGCACTCCACCAAGTTCACCAAGTAAGATGAGGAGCCTTAATGACTTATATGAGGTAACTAATTTTATTGATGATGTAACATTATATTGTCATCTTGCTACATGTGATACTATAGTGTTTGAATAAGCAATAAAGGATGCAAAATAGAGAATTGCTAGATGAGGAGATTGCATCAATTGAGAAGAATGTCACGTGAAGATTGATTTCTAGACCAAATAAAAAAAGAAACCAATAGGTGTCAAATGGATCTACAAAGAAAAGAAGAATATCAAAGGAGAAGTTGAGAGATACAAAGCACGATTAATTGTAAAAGCTATAGTCAAAAGCATGGGATTGATTATGAAGAGGTTTTTACTCCTGTTATGAATGAAGACCATTCGATTAATCATTGCCACCGTGCCTAACATAGATGGAGAATCTATCAAATGGATGTTAAATCAGCATTTCTTAATGGTTTTCTTGAAAAAGAGATCTACATTGAGCAACCTATGACTTATGAAGTAAAGGGATATGAAGACAAGGTTTTAAAGTTAAATAAAGTCTTGTATGGATTGAAACAAGCCCTAAAGGCTTGGTATAGTCGCATTGATGGTTATTTCTGAAGAATAGATTTATTAAATTCCCCATGAATATGCTATCTATGTAAAGATTAAAGAGAGTGGTGATACACTTATTATATGTTTGTATGTGGATGACTTACTCTTTACAAGAAATAATCCAAAGATGTTTGAAGACTTCAAGCAAGTAATGATCAAGGATTTTGAGATGAAGGATATTGATCTTATGTCGTACTACTTAGGGATTGAGATCAAACAAGGAAAAGATAGAATCTTTGTGAATCAAGAGAAATTTGCAAGGGAGATTCTCAAGAAATTCAAAATGGAGGATTGTGCAAAAGTGAATACTCTAGTCGAGTGTGGAGTGAAGATGTCAAGGAATGGTGAATGGGAGAATATGGACTTTACAACATTCAAGAGTTTGGTTGGGAGTTTGAGAAATTTGGCATACACTCGTTTGGATACTTTTTTATGGAGTACGACTTGCGAGTAGGTTTATAGAGACACCAACTATGACTCACTTCAAAGCCTTGAAATGAATTCTACAATACATTAAAGGTACTATAGATTTTAGCTTGTTTTATGGTTATTATAATAGCTTTGATCTTGTGGGTTATAGTGATCGTGATTGGGCTAGCGATATGAATGATCGAGAGAACCTTTGCAAGTTTTGTTTTCTACATGGGAGACACAACTTTCAATAGAGTTCAAAGAAGCAATTTATTGTCATATTATCTTCTTGTAAAGCTGAATATGTAGTTACTACAACATGTGTTTGTGATTTAATATGGCTAAGAAGATTATTAAAGGAGTTGTGAATGCTACAAAAGAAGCTTACAAAGATTTATGTGGACAACTCATCAGCCATTGTATTAGCTAAAAATTTAGTTTTTCATAACAGAAGTAAGCACATTGACATAAGATTTTATTATCTAAGATATTGCATTGTAAATAAGAAAGTTGAAGTCAAGTATGTGAAGACACAAGACCAAGTTGCAGATATTTTCACAGAGCCACTCAAATATGATTTTTTACAAAGATTAGAGATATGTTGGGAGTTATGAAAAATGATAAGAGTTGATATTGAGGAGTGTTGAAGTTCAATATCAACTAAGATTTAGAGTTTATAAGAGTTTTAATATTAGCTAAAGGAGAAATCCTTGATGAAGAAGGATTTATAATAAACTAGTTTATTACAATCCTTGTTTAATTAGAATGTTAGATTCCTTATTAAATTAGGATTTCCTTTGAATATTTTAATTTCTTGATTAGCTAGCAATTAAGATCTATAAATACACTTGCAATCTTAAGCATTATACATAAGTTGAGAGAGATACGAGAAAGAGCTATAAAATTGTATCTTTTGAGAAAACTCTTAATAAAATCATCATTCCTCTCATTCTTCTTAACTACCACACCTTATTCTTCATTTCCAACAGATTTAGTTGTTGAAATCAATCTTGTTGATATCTATTATTCAACTCTGACAAATGTTGCTTTTTGTAGACAAGAATCTTTACCTATTGTTTACCTTGGCATGTTGATGTGGGCTAATCCTAATCCTAATAGAATATCTACCTAGAAACTTGTTATAACAAAATGTTACAATAGGCTATCATCATGGAAAAGAAAGTTAGTTTTACTGGGAGAATCTATTTGATTAAAAATGTGCTTGATTCCTTACCGATTTATTTCATGTCTATATTCTTGATACCAAAAAGGGTTTATAAAATTCTAAACTCTATTCAAAGGAGATTCCAATGGGCAGGTGTCACTAAACAATGAGTAATATGTAAAGTGTAATGAAAGGTAGTCATCAAAGAATGAGAGGGGAGGTTCGGGAATAGGCTCACTTTTAGGAAAGAACAAAGTCATACTTTTCAAGTGGTTATGGAGGCTAAGCTCAATATCTAAAGGTAAATGGCAGGAGGTGGTGTGCAAAAAATATAGACCTGCCTTCAAAAATGGTCTTCCTATTTCTAACAAGTGATTATCTTATTTCCAGCAACATATTGTTTCTCTCTTTCAGCAGAGTTCAACTACTTCTAAAGCTCGACATGGTTGTAATAGTTATGTTTGCAAGATTATATAAGGTTTCAAATGTTCCAATAACAATAATTTCAAAAATGGGATCATGGGTGAATGGTAACTACGTGTGGAATGTCAGCTAGAGGAGAACTCCAAGAATATCTGAAATTAAGCAGGAAATATATTTGCATCAGGTTTTTCAAAAGGTAAAGCTTCATGATACTAAATCAGATTTGAAGGTATGAAATTTATGCACATATGGGAAATATACAGTGCAATCTTGTACCACTTTAATCAAGTGTAATGGATTATGCTCCTGTCAAACACAAGTTTGGAAATTCATGGCTCCTCTAAAGATTCAAAATTTTATTTGGTTAGTCATTCAAAATAAATTGTGTGCAAGATCTTTTTTTATTTAGCCGCCTTTTTTTACCAATGGATCAATCCTTCTGTCCATTCTATACAAATGTAATAGAGACTTCAGATCATGTGTTGATTCGCTACCAATTTGCATGAAAATTATGGACCAAACTCTTTTCATGGTGGGGGATCTCTTGGTGTTTTCCAAACACATTTGATGAGATACTGCATTGCAAATGCTATCTTTTAGGTATACCTTTAAACATCTGGTTAATAAGAAATAATTTTATCTTTAATGATGTTAAACCAAATTTGGACTTATACTTCTCTTCAATACTATATTGATTATCTGCTTAATTAAGATATTAGGAATCTCATTTCTCTTACAGATGTAATGATCTTCATATCACATTGATGCATTTGAAGTTGGACAAACTCAAAAGAGGTTGTCGAATGTTTTTGTATAGTACCTTGTAGTCGGATATTTATTTTGAGGTATTTTTTGAAGTAAAACTTTGACTTCTCATGATAGTCATCCTCTAAATGGCTAAAATGTGTTTTAATAAATTTTTCGATTATTATAAAAAAACAACAATATTGTTCTATAACTTTAATTTACAAAGTTATTATGTGCTAATTTATTTTTAATTTAATTAGAAGAATCAAAATAATGATATTCAAAATCAACCATTGATCATTGAAACTTCCATCCCATATCAAAAACCACTTTCAGATTTTAAATTATTCGATGATATCCGATAAATCACTATATAATCATGATAACGAATAAGCAAAAAATGTCCAAGATTTGCCTTTTGGAAGATAGAGAATTTAGGTTGGATACCTTTGGAGATTCAAGCCCCACAACATGTGGATATAAAAAAGTCTTAGATCAAATCATATGAGCTTTAATATGGTAGTTAATTAACATCAATGGTTTGTTTTTTTCAGTAATCCTAGGAGTTTTAGGCTCCTTTTATTTTTGTGGTATAGTGTGGTGCATTCCATGTTTTGTCTCAATCATAGATTTGAAAGTATTTGGTTAATCAACACATATCATAGTTTTACATGGATCCCACTAAAAACTCTCTCTTGAGAACTAAATGATGTTGTCGGACCTATGATAACGAGTGATTTGAGCAGTCAGATGTGTGTCTACCATAGCTAAATAAAGATTTTTCCTATATATATTATATGGATGGCTAGCAGATGCATTTATAAACCAGTGGGACAAGTCTAACTAGTGGGACAAGTCTAGGTCCAAGAGAAGGTCTAGTAATGCCAAACTATAATAACAACTCAAAAATATCATAACTTTTAATTCGACCATTGAATCATTATCAAATTTTTACAGGAGATTATGGAGGTTGTTTTCCTTTGAATTTGTTCGATGTTGCCATATGGACCGGCTCGGTCTTTAGATTTCACAAATCTTACCCGTGACCCGTTTTACTAGTTTTTATAATTTTCCTTATTATTTTAGGATTTCATGCTATTTTTAAATTTAAAGCTTCTTTCCTTTGTAATTTCATTTTTTTCTAGTTGGGGTAAAGTTTCTTCCCTATTTAGACCTTGTAAACCTATTAAGAAGACAGATTTTATTATTATTATTATTATTATTATTATTATTTCCGGGAGAATAAATGTGCGAATTTGAGTTTCATATTTGTAGTCTTTTTGCCCATAAATAATTTTTTGTTTTTGTTTAGTTGTTGTTTTTGGCTTATGTCTATATCACTAGGTTAAAAAAAAACTATAAATTATAACTTTTCTTAAACCTATTTTTTCAAACTATAATTATAAAAACTACCATAATACATACTTGGCCAAACAATGGAGGAAACCTCTCAAAAAAATACAAAAGAAAAGAAAAGACAAGGCCAGCCCTCGTTGTACTAGTAAGACAATCACCAGGTAATTTGCCATTAATCAGGCCCTAGCTCGAGGGATCAAAACGTAAAAGTCCTTCAATTCAGTAGTCTAGCAATTCATTAATGACGATTATTATAGCATTCTGGCACCAAAGCCTATGGCATTCAACAGAATTGAAATAGAAAACATACCGTCTGCTTGGTTTGTCGGTGAATCAGGGAGTGGCCCTAGTTCGAAAATCTCAAAGGCATTTAGGATTGGTGGAAGGTCAGACCGCAACGTTGCATCAATAGAAAACCCAACTTGATCTTCTTGAACTTGTAATTTATATGGACCTTTGGTCAATGGCTTCAAGTATTCAAGGGTAAAGGGCCCATACTTTAAGCCATTCAAAGTAATGGTGAATTCTCGTAATTTGCCTGGTGCAATCTGCTCGATTTCAGCAAAGTGAAAGTAGACAAGAAACTCAGGTGTGAAATTCTCTATATGCAGTAATGTATGGTTGAAGCTCAATGAATTAAGGCCATTTCGAGGTTGAACCGCTGTTCTCAAGACCTCGACTGGTAGACGGCAGGGATTATCACTGCCCTGGATATCAATATTTGTTTCGGTGCTAATTGAAACTGCATCGTTGAGGTTGCCAAGCCACCAGATGCGATCGTACACGTCATCAGTGTACCTAAATGCATGTGAGAAACAATAACACAAGTATCAACTAATGTAGTGATATTCTCATTCTCCAAATTTCCTATTTCTTGATGTTCATTGATTCTAAGCAATATTAAAAAACTATTTACGTACGAGTAATTAAAGAAAAAACAACTGATAAAGATTTAATGATCAATAATCTATCAACGTAAAGTATATAATTTAAAAATATTTGATACATCCTCAAGGGGGAAAAACAAAGAAAAAACACATATCATTTGGCACGAATGATGAGCTGTAGTAAGATTAATTAAGATATACTTCTTATGAATAGATTCAGTTTTTGTCCACCTCAATTATAGCTCAAATCAGCTGGAGTTACACTAAAAAATGGAAGAGATTTGCTAGCTATCCCTCGGCAACGACTGGTCAACTTGCTGCCCAAAATTAAAACTATTAAATTTACTTTCAGAAGTATTGACTTGGGGGAAGATTCTGGATAAGGGTTGAGAAAGTAAACTCCAAAAAATCATGGTTTAGAAGTGGAAGAGAAACAAGAGAAACAAAAACAAAACATCGATCTTTCAATGACTACAAATGATAATCATTCTAAAAACCATAATAAAATACAATATCCCTAAGGTATATAGTGAAATTATAGATATTTGTCCAAGAGAATATTGTATATTTTACATAAACTCCCTCCTTATATTAAAAACAAATACAGCAAAAACGCTCATTAAATTCTCAAGCTTTTTTGAACGGTACCTATGATGAGAATTTTTATCATATCTGAAGGATGATGCTGCAAATGATTTAGTTAAAAACGATAATTGGGACAATTTACCTGATGGTGCTGGAGCTTTGGGTTGGATTGCCGCCAAGGTCAGCATGCTCCCTAGGAAGCAACGATCCATTCATACTTCTATACGGGGAATCATTCATGAACCGTAAATCCAATCCATTGATGAAAGGAACTCCGGAACCCGTATTTACGAGACACACATAAATGGTATCAGTTACTGAATAATGAATAATACTGTAATATGTCTGCTGCCTAACATCCACTGTTTCCCAATAGTTTACCCCGATGTATAGATCAAACTTTTGAGCTTGATTCTTAGAATCGTAATTTCCATAGTAGAAGAAAGCTCGGACGTAATAGTTTTGGTTCTTACCCTGTCTAGGTTTCAATGTATAACAGTTCCTTTTACCTTCAGGAAAGGTTCTCAAGCTATTCACCATATTCCCAAAGTAAGGAATTGTCAAGTAATACGCTGGTGCTACGACCGTATTCTTGCCCGTACTAATGAAATCTTTGTCGGTTTTGTAAGTTATTCCAGTATTCCTATCCAGATAATCTTCCTCCGCCCCACAGTCAATGCTGATGAAACCTTCAAAATTTTGGTTAGAAGAGAAAACCAAATGATTATACTGATTATCTCGAACATATTGTTATTAATTACCATTCTTTTTTCTTAATAAGCCAAATATTCATTAAACCATGAAGAGGGAAAGCACCAACTTGAAGATCAGGACAGAAAATAAGAGCAAGGAATTATAGACAAAATGTGAACTGCTCCACGTCTATAACAAAATGAAATCGAGTTTATAACATGTGTGCTCCACGTCTATTTCTTAACTTCTCAATTTAATTTTTAATTAAATATTGTTCGGCTCTTATTTTGTTTTCACATAAAATGATAATGATTAATTTCCTAATATATTCAACATTACATATAATATTGTTTTCTTTGATTTTATTTGTAATTATTTCTATTTTTGTTTCATTAAATAAAAAATTTATTCTGATAAATAAAGTTATTTAACACAATCAAGTGTATACGTCATGCTGTAACTTTAAATATCTTAATTGATCTATATCTCTCTCTTAATTTTTCCAGTTTAATCTTTAATTATTTATTTATTAACAATTCTTGATTTATATAATTAAATACATATATAAGATTTTCAGTTTACCATTAGAATTTATTATGTTGAAAAATATGTTGAAAAAGCTTGCATATTATTTTTTTACGTTGAAAACAAAATCTAACCCACAAGAATCATGGTTCATATAGATAGGAAATGAACTTGCTTTAATAGCAATTTAGAGGCGCGCCAACTCTCTCAGAAAAGAACTAGTAGGCCACTTGGAAGATCGATGATCTCACCAACTTAAACTTGGAAGATGATGGTAAAGGCTGTATGATAATTTAACTTAATAAATTTAATTTTGAATGAAATTCAAATCCACGATTTATTTACAACTCAAATTTAAAGTTTCAAGTAATTAGAAAAAAAAATCAACCATGAAATAATTAGTATAGACTTAGAACTTAAGCATTTTTTTTTACCATGCAGAGTGTGAGTAACTGGCTAGGAGAAACTAAGCGAAAAGCATACTTAGCACAAATCAAATTACAGCAATTTGATGAACCAGTATTCTAGTCTTAAAGCTAGCAGAAGTACCTGAGTTTTCTGCAGCAAGCTTTCTTTTTTTATCCTGCGCAGTATTTTTGGCAGCAAGTTTTGAGTTCGGAAACGTAGCTGAGAGCAAAAGGAGGATCACCCATACTTTTATATAAGAAAGCGGTATTTGCCCACCATCCATCCTTAGTCTTGTTCTGGCGATTTTAGTTTGCATTGTGAGGGAGTTTAAAAAAAGAAGTTGTTATGAGCTAACAATGCAATTTGAAGAGTAAAGCAAATTTGGAATCAGAGAATATGGAGCGCAAATTTAAATATTATGAATATTCGAACTGCACAGTTTGTGAGTGATGAGAACGCTAACAAGTCTTTGTATGGACAGCTGTACAGCAAGCACCGACGACTCCAAGACTTCGAAGTCATTAGTATAATTTTTAATCCCAGCAGTTGATGTATCAGGCTAAGTTAAACAAAGTTTGTAGATATACAGAGGATGGGTTTATATTATTAATTTTTATGAATCTCTATTTACAGACAGATTTATAACATGAACTGGAGTTTTATTAATGGCACCTTCAATATATATTAAATTTAATTTTCATATCTTGTATATTATTAAATTCTAATTATCTCTTCTTCTTCTTTTTCGGCAAAGAGACAAGCTCTTACTTGTTGCATTAAAAAATATAATTAAAAGTCTACTAACAAGGTCTTTAAGCCGAAATGTTTTAAAATTAAATTAAATTAAATGTACAAGCCTTTGAGGCTATGTTCTTTGTATTTGCAAGGATGCTGTAAGAGATTATCAGGGGCTGGAAAAGAAAATATGAGCTTCCATGGTAGATGTCACGGGGTTAAATTTTTCGCCTCGAAATTCAACCCAATGCGGGGCCTAGTCCCTCGCTAGACTCGGTCTTCCCTCGCCAATCCTACTCATGTTTGCCTAGTAACTAAGTGTTTCCCTCACCCGAGAGGTTTCCTCAATTTCCTAAGTTAGAAGACAAGCGGAATACACAAAAAGAATTGCACAACACAAAGCACATCGAGAATACAAGAAGAACTCTCAACCTTTATTTATCTCGTCAACAAAGGATTACACAATGTGTGCTATGCACAGAATTTGCATGCTACACAATCAAGCTTACACATGTTATTTCCTCTCTATGCATTCCTTATCTCGTGCTCTCTATTGTCTACATAACTAAGAGTTGCAGCCACTATTTATAGGCAAGTATTTACAAGGCACAACTTCCATTCCTACATTTTAGGAAGTAGTGGGACACTATCTCACCTATGAACATAGTGGCCCCATTATCTTCCAAGTAGTGGGTAGTTTTCCCCCCATGATCTCCCATGATCTTAGTGGGTTGATAGCACTTCCAGCCATGCCCCCACATTCTCCAGCACATCTCCCATGATCCCATGATCTTGGATGCCCATAACAGCCACTAACCCACGTTCTGCATGCCCACCTGGCAGCCCCATCTGCCAGCTCTTACTGCGTCAGCTGTTGAGTCATTCGTATGCCTTAGACAGTCATTCGTCCAAGTTTTAAATTGTGCCAAGTCAAGCCCCTGACTTCCACAAGATGTTGCGCGCTGCCGAATTTGCATCTGCGTGCAGGTTGCCAATTCCTGCGCTGCCGAATTCGCATCTGCGTGCAGGCTGCCAATGTCTTCGCTGCCGAATTCCTCGATAGCCCCTGTTCTTGTCTGCCTATGCCCTTGACGAGTTTTCCTGCCTGGCTTGGACATTCCATTGTCAAGCCAATGTTCGTCAACAATCTGCGCTGCCGATTTTCCTTTGACAAACCTATAACCGCACAAATTTGCGCTGCCAATTTCTCCCATTGTTGGCATGGCTGCTAGCACCCTTAGGCCCTGTTTTGGACAGCCTGCCGAAGTGTGCACCTCATGCACATTTAACACTGTTACAAACCACCCCCACTAAAAGAACCCGATGCCCTCGTCGAACAGATTTGAAGTACCCTTGCACGCGCATTTGTTTCCTCATCACACTCAGTGTTTCTCCCCACGAAACCTCTAGCTTTGCCCTCATTCAACAACAAATTCAGTCCACCGAATCTTCGTCAACTTTGTTTCAAAGCCAAGGCTGTGACACATTCTGTTTGACTTCGTTAGTTTTCCACAAATGTTAAACACATCATACTGCAAGCATGTTTCCATGAAATTCAGACACTCATCGCAAGCGTCCCCAAGGTGTCCATCCCTCTTCACGAAATACATCCACACAAAATCCCTTTGAAGAACCACATAAGCTCCCATACGAACATCTAGTTCTCCAACCATTCACGCATGCCCCAAAACGCAAGTATAAAATTTAAATATAGCTTACTTGTCCATCGTTACAACAATCAACTCTCCCTACCAATTCTCCTCTCTGCCCATGCAAGGCTGCAGCTGTCCATCGCTGCCGAATTCTATGCAGTGTGTTTTTCGTTGGCGCTTTCTCACGCCTAGAGTTAAACCATGATCTGTCCATCATCAAAGTTACGAAACTCCTCCAATTCTGCCTCGCCCAAGGCAGTTTGGCCACGCCTAAGTCCTCATCGACTAGGTTGGCCCCTTTCCACTAACTCTTTTACTTAGTGTTGAGCACACGTATAGGATTTACGTATGTCGTTCCTTCTCCATCCTTCTCCATGGAAATAGCACTAAGTTGTGCTCTCAACGGGCAGTCCCTTGCGAAGTGCTTCCCCTCGCAAATAAAACAGCCCGAACTTGATTTCGAAACCTTTTCCTTGCCCTTGGCTTCTGACTTCCCATTGCCATCAGCCTGTTTAGGTTCTCCTCCACCAAGCCCTTTCTTCTTCTTTTTCATTTCATACATGTCCATCATTGGGTATGAATCAGAAGATGCTCCAGCATTCCCTTTGCTAGCGCCTACTCCAAAATCTGCCAACCCATCGGTAGCCGAAATGGCCGAAGACAAGTCTGAAACTTTCTGCCTACGCATCTCCAAGCGTGCCTCATTGAAGTCTGACCGAGAAAATTGAACATTCTGTCCTCCTCGGATATATTATCAATATCCAGAATTAAAGAACTAAATTTCTTCACGTAATCCCTTACCGACCCATCTTGCCGTAACTTTTTCAAGTCTTCCCTTGCAATCCAGGACGTGTTGTTGGGTAGAAATTGCTCTTTCAACTCACGTTTTAGAGTCTCCCATGTCTCCACTTTTGGCCTACCAGCATTAAGATCCTCCTTGGACCTTGTCCGCCACCATAATTTTGCATCTGTCGTGAGATACATCACTGCGATGTTAACTTGTTTAGCCAACCAAATCTTTGCCACGCTGAAGTACTGCACCATGTCCTATAGAAAGTTCTCCAACTCTTTGGAACTTCGCACCTTATCGAATTGTTTCGGCTCTAGAACCTTAGGCTTAGAAAAGCACGCACCCCCTGATGCAGCTGCGACTGCTTGCTTCAAGACAGCCAACTCTGCGTCAACAGCTTGCAACTTTCGGCTCATCTCTGCCGCAAGTTCTACATACTGTTTAGCAGCCTTCTTCGTGATTTCCATAGCCAACTCAAGTCGATCTTGAACTGAACGATCTTCTTCATCAGGAATTTTGCCCATCCAGCCCTCTAGACGAAGCAACCTTTCCCGAATAGTCTCCATACCCGCTGGCATAAAACTTCAGATATCAACTTCGCAAACTATCACAACGATAGCTTCAACAAACCACTCCTTCGATCTGCTGTCCACAGAACAGTCTCGTCGTTCTGCCAAGAATGCAACCACGCTCTGATACCAATTGTCACGGGGTTAAATTTTTCGCCCCAAAATTCAACCCAATGTGGCAGCCTAGTCCCTTGCTAGACTCAGCCTTCTCTCGCCAATCCCACTCATGTTTGCCTAGTAACTAAGTGTTTCCCTCACCTGAGAGGTTTCCCCACTTTCCCAAGTTAGAAGATAAGCGGAATACACAAGAAGAATTGCACAACACAAAGCACACCGAGAATACAAGAAGAACTCTCAACCTTTATTTATCTCGTCAACAAAGGATTATACAATGTGTGCTATGCATAGAATTCGCATGCTACACAATCAAGCTTACACATGTTATTTCCTCTCTATGCATTCCCTATCTCGTGCTCTCTATTGCCTCCATAACTAAGAGCTGCAACCACTATTTATAGGCAAGCATTTACAAGGCACAACTTCCATTCCTACATTTTAGGAAGTAATGGGACACTATCTCATCCATGTTCACCCATGAACATAGTGGCCCCATTATCTACCAAGTAGTGGGTAGTTTTCCCCCCATGATCTCCCATGATCTTAGTGGGTTGATAGCACTTCCAGCCATGCCCCCACATTCTCCAGCACATCTCCCATGATCCCATGATCTTGGATGCCCATAACAGCCACTAACCCACGTTCTGCATGCCCACCTGGCAGCCCCATCACCCGACTCTTTACTGCATCGGTACTTGAGTCATTCATATGTCTTGCCGCTCCTTCATCCAAGTTTTAGATCATGCCAAGTCAAGCTCTAACTTGCACAAGGCATTGCGCTCTGCCGAATTTGCATCGTGTGCGGGCTACCAATTCTGCGCTTATTGAATTCGCATTTCGCGTCGCGTCGCCAATGTCTTGACGAATTCCTCGACGGCCCATGTTCTCGTCTGCCTATGCCCTCGACGAGTTTTCTGCACCGACTTGGACATTCCATCATCAAGCCAATGTTAGTCAACAATCTGCGATGACGATTTTCCTTTGATGAACCTCTGTGCCCGACAAATCTGCTTGCCGATTTCTTCCATCATTGGCATGGTCGCCGGCACCCTTAGGCCCTGTTGTGGACAACTGCCGAAGTGTGCACCTCGTGCACATTTAACACTATTACGGTTGAGACCTCTTAACCAAATGGCTCATGGATATTTGTATAGTCCCGAATCAGTAATAACTTGTTTAGAGATAAGGTCGCTAGCTCATTGTTAAGGGAAAGAAAGGATAACATCGAGAGGGCCTCTTGTGTTTTTTTTTTCAATGATTGAGTACATAGGAATTTGGATAAAATTTTTTCTATATACATGAGGAAAGTCCCGCAATCTTATTTCACACGTGTGCGGCTTTGCAATAAATTATCCTCTTGAATTAAGATAGTCATGAATGATATGGATGGGAAGGACAAAAATTTTTTATTCTTTATCAATTATAAAAAAAGAATAGAAGTCGTTACCAAATAATTTGATTATTAGAAACCCTCACTAGTTTTATAGTTCGGGTAAGGGGACCGATTGCGTAAAGAAAGATATTAGCACCCTTAATATATCTTACCGAGGTAAAGTGCATTGTTTATTTATCCGATATAAACTAAAAAAATATTGTATTTTCTAACCGGTAGTTTGTTTAAGGTTGAAGAAAAGTCCTTTTCGGTTAAATTTTTTTATCCTATCAAGTTAAAAACCGAACCATTACAATTATAAAATAAAAATAAAAGAATATATTTTTTTATTTAATATCAAAAATACATCTTACGTGTAAGTTCATAAACTTGCATATTACAAAGGAACAAACTTATTATAAAATCCATGCAATATTTCTTAAAACATGCCACGATGTATATATACATAGTATTTTAAATTTTTTCCTAAAAAAATACTCAAATAATTTTAGAAATTTTAGTCATATTGATAGCATATGAACCCACACGACCCCACATGACGTTGCTAGTGAAGCGGAAAATAGATGGATCAATTAGATCACCTCTTCCTCTTCGCATTTATATCGATGATTACATACACCATCACCTAAAGCTAAGAAAAACCAACTAAAGCTAAGAAAAACACAAACATATGATTTTACTTTTGTTACCTATTTTTACCTATATTTATGATACAAAGTCAGGATTATTTTGAGAATATTTCAATAGATATTATGCACAAACATGGATAATTAATGTTTAAGGGTTTATTTTTTCGGGATCAAATTTATTATGAAGAAATTAAGAAATGCGAGAGGTAAACAAACAAAAAACACAGCCTGTCAAGGGATTCCCATTAATCAACTAAAACCCAACAAGCACGTCTTAGCAAATTTTCCTCGCACCGAACTTTATTGTGGAAAATTTTCCAGAGCAGCAAGTCTTTGTCGGCCAAAAGGAAGGTAGCGTGAAGCTCCTCTAACAAGGACAGATGGTTTCTCAGCCAAAAAAACATAATCCCGCGTTTGGGCTCCTTTTGAATGTTGACGCGTGCAATGACCGGAATCATCGGGAGAAAAAAAATTAAAAACATTCAGAAAGAGGAAGATAATCTATTTCACCCGCGCACTCACGCAGGTCAAACTAGAGTTGTAGGTTTTTTCAATTTATTTTTTATATAAAAAATTTTAAGTATAATTTAAATAAATATGTAAGTAAATTAAATAAATTGAGAGTTATCTATACAAATAAATAAATAAATAAAAAGTCATAAACAATAATTGTCGCACGTCAAAAAATCAGCGCGGCATCAGCTGGCGATTTTTCTGTTGTTATGTGTTTTGCTTTCTTGGTTCGTTGGAAGTCGCCACCTAGTATTTAATTGAGGGCTACTAGGAAACCCGGGTGTACTGGTCTTGTCAGAGATTCGCGGGTAAAGGACTGGTTGTGGTTAGGGAAGGTATTAGCACCCCTAACGCACCCTACCTGAGGTAAGCTGCTTCGCGAATTTGATGTGTTTAAAGAAGTTTTAATAATTGTTTTTTCATCGGATATTAGAAATACAACTTACATATAAGTTAATAATTCTTGACCGTGATCCAATCAAAATATTAAATTCTTCTTTAATCTTTGCAATTTCATCATAAAAAAATATATATAAAAAATAAAAACAAATACAAACACACACATTCACTCTTACTATATTTTTGTTTCTTTTCTTTTCTTTTCCTTTCTTTTGTTACATCTAAATTCACAACATACAAATAAAAATTCAAACTAAACAAATATTACATTAATCAATTGAAAAATTACAAAATAACCCCTCAAAAATCCATAACAGTGCTGGGAAGCCCTTCTGGAACAGCATGAACAGTGGTGGCGCGTCTTCCCACGCGCCACCGTCACTGGCGGCGCGTGGGTTCACGCGCCACCGCACAAAACTTGGAAGCCGGGTGGATCTGGTTTAGTTTCATCTCCTCTTCCCTTCTCTGCTGGTGGTGACAACGCCGTTACCTGCAAAACACCCAAAACGCAACAAGCAAGTCTGTTTCTCTCCTTAGATCTGTTTCTTCCTCTTTCGGATCTGCTTCTCTCTTTCTTCGGATGGCAGATCCGTTGTGAGGGGGAGGCCACTGTGTTAGGCCGAGGTGGTATGCAGGCGCTGCTGGAGGAAGAAGGCGGATCGATTTGGGTTCTGTGGGCGCCGCTGTGCCGGGTTTGTTCGTTGACCCGGAGAGGGAGGCCGTTGGGTCGGCTGAGAGAGGAGAGGAGCCTGGTGAGGGGAAGGCCGGCTTGATCTTGGCGAGCTGGGGCTGTTGAAGCTGTGGTGAAGATCTGTTTAAGGAGAGGGTCTTGGCTGGGCGTCTGCTGTGAGCGGCTGGAGGAGCAGAGGAGGAAGGAGTGGCGGACCGATCTGGGTCCGTGAGGGATGTTGCTCAGTTGCTGCCGTAGTGGAAGGAAACGGCTGTGATGGAGAGTGAGCGGCAGCGGCTGGGAGAGAGGAGAGGCTGTCCGGTGGCTGAGGAAGAAGAAAATCCAAAAGGGAGGGGCTCTGTGTTGTTGGCTAGAAAATCGGGGGAACTGTGTGGAGGCTGGAGTGAGCTGCTGCGGGGAAGATGAAAATGGGGGAACGGTGAGGCTGCTGAGGGGAAGAAGAAAATCAAAAACAGGGGGGGGCCGGCGGCTTCTTCTTTTTGGGGTTAGAGATAGGTTTAGGTTTAGGTTGTTTTTTTTGTATTTTTTCTTATGTTTCCAAAATTGACCCCCTCCCCTTTGAAAATTCAGTATAGCATGGTATTTATAGGAAAAGTTTTGCTAGGTTTTCAAACTAGTCCCTCAACTTTTCCTTTCCTTCTATTTTCCTTTTTTTTTGTAAATTTTGATTTTTCTTATTTTTTGTATTTTTGAAAGCGAGCAAATATCAACATCGACTCAATACGGAAAATCAATGATTTTAAAAATGACGCGTGAAAAGTTGAACGCGTTTCAAATGTCTTTGAAAATTTAAATTCTTTTGACACGATGCTAAAAATGCTAAAAACGATACAAATGTATAAAAAATGTATTTTTTGGATTTTCAATGTTTTTTCGCTATTTTTGGATTTTTCTGAAAATTTATCAAAACATGGGTCAAAAAATGGGTAGCAACAGATGCCCCTCTTTTACAATGCTTACGAAGCAAAACTCCTCAATGTTTAGCATAGTAAGCTTTTGTAAAAAAAACTCTAAATGTTCCTTTTTTTTGTGTGTGAGATCCCATCGGGCGATCTCCTTGAACCAAAACCAAAATCTGCGTGGTTGGGCTAACCTGAGATCTCGTCCGCCGATCCCCTTTAACCAGAACCAATATCCTGTGTGGTTGGGCTAACCTGAGATCCCGTCCGGCGATCCCCTTTAACCAGAACCAACATGAGATCCCATCTGGCGACCTCATTAAACCAAAACTAAAAAATATGTGTAGCTCGGTCAACCTGAAATCCCATCTGGCGATTCCCTTTAACCAAAGCTACATGAGATCCCATCTGGCGACCTTATTCAACTGGAACTAAAAAAAATGGTAGCTCGGTCAACCTGAAATCCCATCTGGCGATTCCCTTTAACCAAAGCTACATGAGATCCCATCTGGCGACCTCATTAAAGTGGAACTAAAAAATGTGTGGTAGCTCGGTCAACCTGAAATCCCATCTGGCGATTCCCTTTAACCAAAGCTACATGAGATCCCATCTGGCGACCTCATTAAACCAAAACAAAGAATGTGGAACAAATGGTCTCATTGTAATGGGTGACAAACCCAGGAAAAATGATGGTCTCATTGTATGGGTGACGAACCCAAGAAAAATGATGGTCTCATTGTATGGGTGACGAACCCAAGAAAAATGATGGTCTCATTGTATGGGTGACGAACCCAAGAAAAATGGTGGTCTCATTGTATGGGTGACTAACCCAAGAAAAATGGTGGTCTCATTGTATGGGTGACGAACCCAAGAAAAATGATGGTCTCATTGTATGGGTGACGAACCCAAGAAAAATGGTGGTCTCATTGTATGGGTGACTAACCCAAGAAAAATGGTGGTCTCATTGTATGGGTGACGAACCCAAGAAAAATGATGGTCTCATTGTATGGGTGACGAACCCAAGAAAAATGATGGTCTCATTGTAGGGGTGACGAACCCAAGAAAAATGATGGTCTCATTGCAGGGGTGACGAACCCAAGAAAAATGATGGTCTCATTGTATGGGTGACTAACCCAAGAAAAATGATGGTCTCATTGTATGGGTGACGAACCCAAGAAAAATGATGGTCTCATTGTATGGGTGACTAACCCAAGAAAAATGATGGTCTCATTGTATGGGTGACGAACCCAAGAAAAATGATGGTCTCATTGTATGGGTGACGAACCCAAGAAAAAGGATGGTCTCATTGTATGGGTGACGAACCCAAGAAAAAGGATGGTCTCATTGTATGGGTGACGAACCCAAGAAAAATGATGAGAAAAATATGAAGCGGTCTCATTATTATGGGTGACCTACCCATGTGGAAAATAGAAAAAATGTGAAATGGTCTCATTGTTATGGGTGACCTACCCAAATGAAAGATGTGATGTGACAAGTGTGAAAAATGGGACTTACCTGGCGAAGTCCTGAAGGGATGATAGAAGAAGGGCCGGAAAACTTGGTGCTTCTTGATAATTCTTGATCGCAGGGTTTGAAAACTCGATGCTTCCTGATTGCAAGGTTGATCTTTTCATTTCTTTGAGATTTTCCTAATAATAAGGTTTATCTCATCTTCTTCCCGTTCCAATGTCTCAACCATGGTTCTCTTATTATTATCGAGCTCAATGATTCTCCCTTTTTTTTTCTTTTTTTTTTTGGTCCCCAATCTTGCTAAGCTACCTTGAGGATTTTTCCCGCAACAAAATAAAAAATATGTACAATGTTTTAACGTTAGTGACATGCATGCATCCTTACCGATTCGAAATATAGGTCCCCCCCTCTTGATGTTCCATCATCACAGGGTGCCTTTGTTTGCATTCCAAAGCTTTATTTGTCCTTCCCATGTATTGACTCATTGGTGTGCTAGCCATCCACTCAGTTGTAAGTGCAGTGCCCAATCCTAGGTTGTCTTCGGCCGGTTCTTGCTCTTCTTTGTTTATCAAGCTTGACTCGCCCCCAAGTGTGGTGTTGCTTGATTCATCGTGAAGGATTTTCTCTCCTGGATTCTTCTAAGAATTATCTTGCAGTAAAAGGGCTCATCGTTGTAAGCTCAATGTTCTTCTCCATGGATTCTTCTCAGCTTGTCAAATCAGATCATGAAAGAAAATGCGTTGGCATCATCAATGATGTTCATCACCCATATTCATGCGGTGAAGTCGCATTTAAGCTTGCAATAGATGGTCCCACAGTCAGTCTTGGTGGTGTGCATATGTTCGATGTTCATTCAAATGCACTCACCTGATAACATATATCAGGAGTCATAGCCATGTTTTAGAGGGTAGCCCAAGCTGACGATAATAAAATGCCCTTCAAGTACAGCGTTGCTCATCAATTGCTGCTGAAGTTCACTAAATCCCTGCTGTCTTTGAACAACATTGCCCCCAGTAATGATCTAAATGCTTGTCCTGCTGATTAGCTTTCTTTAAACACCATTGTCCTCAATGCATTGATTCATCATTTGATCATCTTTAATTGCCCCCAGCTGATCTGAATGCCTTTTGTTTTCTTTCTCAGGGGTCCATCGGATTGCCCCCAGGTGGTCAACTTTTCAAGGAGTGTCAAGAAGTGTTGATGTCATTCTTGTCAAGGATTTTGCAAACTCGATTGATATTCTTCTTGTTTGACAATCTTTCTATTCTGGAATCAACTCTCATACTTCAAAGATCATGTCTATTCAAAGTCTAGTTATTGAAATGAAATCAAAGAGATATCAGTTTTGGAAAAGATCTTTTGAAAATCAAGCTTTTTGGTCAAAGACCCAACACACACTATTCAAAATAGTCCTTTGATTGTCTTGTATTTTGAAAACAGAAATGACCCATTGTAAGTTTAAAATGACTTTTTTCATGGTTCTTTGTATCCATTTTAGACTTTGATTTTGGGGTATATCTTTTGATGGTTTGTGATGAGGTGATCTTCTGTGAATTTCTAGGAAAACAAAAGGCTCAAGTCAAAACTTGAGGATTCACCAAGAAAGATTTTTTTTAGCACCAATTTTATCAGCATGCATAATAACCAATAGCTTAATTCATGAAGCCACGACTCTTATGGAAAAACTCTTCAAGTTTTGAGAGCGCCATTTATCGGTTCAAATTGCTTACTTGATCAAAAAAGGGCTTTTAAAAGCACATAATGCAGGCTATGGTTCATGGCTATGAAGGAAAGGAAAATTCAGGCTCAAAAGGTGTTTGAGGGTTTCAAAGACCTAGGATCAACATCAACTATTCATCAACTCTCTTTCTCTTGTTGTCATAGTAGAGAAAGTGATATATAACCTTGTTAATCTCGGTGTCGAATTCTCTTAACATAGGTCATAATGCAAATCCAACTTTCTCTGATGAATAATGAATCTAAAAATTTTAAAGACACTAAAAGCTTTATCCTAGACATACCAAAAGACATGAAACTTGATTTTTTTGGTGTTGACTTTTGGCATTTGTTGTGTCTTTCTTCTATTGAAACCTTTTTTGCCCCTCTTAGAATTGATAGGCATTCTCCTTCATTTCCACTTTTTTTTTTTTACATAACCTTCCTCAAAGTTTTCTTGGATGGCCCTCAATCTATGGTTTTTCTTGTTCTCCCTTTCTCAATCATTGGGCTTTTATTCTCGCCTTTCTTTTATCATTGATTCTATCGGTTGTCCTTATCCTTCCTAATAACATATCTCTCATTGCCCCCAGTGTGGGGTGTGATCCTAGTCAAGGTTTCTTTTTGAAAGAAAATATTTTACCAGGCTCAAAATGGGACTGCAAGGGATAATATTTCAAGAAACGTGAAAGGATAACAAAGATGGCCTTTTCTCATTTCAAGCAAGGTCGGTTAGAACCGATAAATTTTGACCTCGTCCAGTGTAATGATTTGGACTTGTAAGAATCATGATTCACGAGTCCATAACTATTGAATCCACTATATGTCATTATGCATCTTGCTAAAACTAGCTATATGATGTGTGGTTCCGATTTGGGAAGTATGAGTTCAAAAATTGTTTGGTCACCTCATGTCATTTTCAAGCATCAAGTTATTTCTGCAATCAAAATACTTTTAGTCTTCAGGATTTATTAATCTTAATCGCATGTTGGAGCTTGATCAAAATATTTTGTAAAAATACCCTTTGAAAGAAGCATCTCTTGATTTCAAAACAACAGGAAGACAAAGGAAAGACATGTTTCGTTGAAGGATGAGATGTGACCCCAAAACAAAATGCAAGATGGCAAAATCCATAACAAAAATGATTGACAGTTTAACCCCCTCTTGCATTCCCCACTGGCAGATCCACAAACAAATCTCTACAGAGAGACCTCTGCAACGTAGAAGTTCAGTGTCTAATCATGGTTCTTTTTTTTTAGTCTGAACTGGAATTGAGCTCACAGTTAGGGTAACTTCAAAGAAGGCTAATGCACCATGCACAGAAGGCTAGCAATTATTTGGTGCCATTGAAAGATGTGGAGGCGATGAACAATTAACAGGGCGGCTAACCAAGAACAAAAATTGTCATTAGTTGCTGACTGAAGGCATTGTTGTCGTTGTTCATGACTGAAAAGGAGGTGCAGCTTCAATGGGACGTGGACGAGCGGTGTTCTCACAGAAAACTGTGCAGACATTCCCTTTCCATTTGATGCTCTACACTTGTTCAGGTAGATCTGAGCCTAGCTACTTCCCCTTTGATGCTCTCAACTTTCTTTTGACTCTGTGCCTCTCTCTGACATCTTTCTTCATTTCCATCGTCTTTTTTTCAATCACGTGGAGCACAGCTTGTGTGGGGGAACCTATCTTTTAACCGGGTACATGCATGATAAATGTATGAACATGTAATCTATATGAAGAACTTACCCTTCGAGGGGTGACAATATGGTCGTAACTCTCGTATGATGAAACAAGAATCTTGATTCTTGCCCAAACTCTACAATGAAAATTTTCTGAGTGACGGCCATTGGGTCACCCACAAGTCTTGAGTTCAAGATGCTTCAAGAAGGGTTTGCCCTGATGCAAATAAAAATAGCACATACAACCTAAGGACAGGTTCTATTCATTATGTGAACATGGGTAGGTTCTCTACCTGGTCTCAAAAGGGTCTCATATCTGCCCAGTGACGTTCTTCGTAAAGACAGTATGGGGGCGTTGCAAGGAATAGTTAAGGTACGTCTACCCACCATTACCAAGCAGGCACTCAGATATGAGTTCGGTTTTTCACGCATCCCCAACCCCGACCAATAGTCATAGGGCGGATCGCTAATTCACCACCTAACTTAGAAGCTTGTGTGTGCTTTAAAAAATAAATACAGGTGATGCATGAAACAATTCTAAAAATACATGGATAAAACAAAAATAAAACAAGACAAAAATACAAAAACTTAAACACATCAAATACACAAAGCTTAGTCCAATATTGTCGAAAAGCGATTACCTTCCCGATTGGAGTGCCATCGCCATTCTGCGACGTCAAAAATCAGCTGGCATCAGCTGGCGATTTTTCTGTTGTTATGTGTTTTGCTTTCTTGGTTCGTTGGAAGTCGCCACCTAGTATTTAATTGAGGGCTACTAGGAAACCCGGGTGTACTGGTCTTGTCAGAGATTCGCGGGTAAAGGACTGGTTGTGGTTAGGGAAGGTATTAGCACCCCTAACGCACCCTACCTGAGGTAAGCTGCTTCGCGAATTTGATGTGTTTAAAGAAGTTTTAATAATTGTTTTTTCATCGGATATTAGAAATACAACTTACGTATAAGTTAATAATTCTTGACCGTGATCCAATCAAAATATTAAATTCTTCTTTAATCTTTGCAATTTCATCATAAAAAAATATATATAAAAAATAAAAACAAATACAAACACACACATTCACTCTTACTATATTTTTGTTTCTTTTCTTTTCTTTTCCTTTCTTTTGTTACATCTAAATTCACAACATACAAATAAAAATTCAAACTAAACAAATATTACATTAATCAATTGAAAAATTACAAAATAACCCCTCAAAAATCCATACCAGGTCTTTGGGAAGCCCCTACGAACGAGATGAGCAGGTGGTGGCGCGTCTTCCCACGCGCCACCCGTCCATCGGCGGCGTGGGTTCACGCGCCACCGCCAAAAAACTTAGGCCGGGTGGATCCGGTTTAGTTTCATCTCCTCTTCCCTTCTCTGCTGGTGGTGACAACGCCGTTACACCGCAAAACACCCAAAACGCAACAAGCAAGTCTGTTTCTCTCCTTAGATCTGTTTCTTCCTCTTTCGGATCTGCTTCTCTCTTTCTTCGGATGGCGATCCGTTGTGAGGGGAGGCCACCGTGTTAGGCCGAGGTGGTATCAGGCGTTCTTTGGAGGAAGAAGGCGGATCGATTTGGGTTCCGGCGGGCGCCATTGTCTGGGTTTGTTCGTTGACCGGAGAGGGAGGCCGTTGGGTCGGCGAGAGAGGAGAGGAGCCCGTGAGGGGAAGGCCGGCTTGATCTTGGCGGTGGGCATTGAAGCCGTGGTGAAGATCTGTTTAAGGAGAGGGTCTTGGGCGGGCGTCTGCTGTGGCGACCGGAGGAGCGAGAGGAGGAAGGGAGTGGCGGACCGATCCGGGTCCGTGAGGGATGTTGCTCGATTCTTGCCGTAGTGGAAGGAAACGATCGTGATGGAGAGTGAGCGGCAACGGGCGGAGAGAGGAGAGGCTGTCCGGTGGTCGAGGAAGAAGAAAATCCAAAAGGGAGGGGCTCTGTGTTGTTGGCTAGAAAATCGGGAACCTGTGGAGGTCGGAGTGAGTCATGCGGGGAAGATGAAAATGGGGAACGGTGAGGTTGCTGAGGGGAAGAAGAAAATCAAAAAGAGGGGGGCCATGGCTTCTTCTTTTTAGGGTTAGAGATAGGTTTAGGTTTAGGTTGTTTTTTTGTATTTTTTCTTATGTTTCCAAAATTGACCCCCCCTTTGAAAATTCAGTATAGCATGGTATTTATAGGAAAAGTTTTGCTAGGTTTTCAAACTAGTCCCTCAACTTTTCCTTTCCTTCTATTTTCCTTTTTTTTTGTAAATTTTGATTTTTCTTATTTTTTGTATTTTTGAAAGCGAGCAAATATCAACATCGACTCAATACGGAAAATCAATGATTTTAAAAATGACGCGTGAAAAGTTGAACGCGTTTCAAATGTCTTTGAAAATTTAAATTCTTTTGACACGATGCTAAAAATGCTAAAAACGATACAAATGTATAAAAAATGTATTTTTTGGATTTTCAATGTTTTTTCGCTATTTTTGGATTTTTCTGAAAATTTATCAAAACATGGGTCAAAAAATGGGTAGCAACAATAATTAAAAATAAAACTAAAAAAAATCAAAAGATATAAATAGATCAAGATATTTGATCTTACTATATCTTTTTTTTTATTAACGTAGGTGTCTGGGTCATCTTGCGTGCACCTCAACTAATTTTACAGGCCTTGAAGTTAATAACAATATAAATCTCTAGTGACATAAATTAACGACCATGTAGATACTTCTCATACTTGCATGACACTATTATATATGCATATGATACAGAATATATATATAAGGATCAAAATTAAAATAAAAATTAAATTTTAAGAGATGGAATTGAAAAATAAATATTCAAAACAAATTATATATAGCAATCAAAAGTTTGAGGATCAAATTTGATATAATCAGCAAATAATGACATTTCTAAATTTTTCACAATTTCCGGAAAGTGTTTTCCATCCAAATTTTCTAGGAAAACACTTTCCTGAAAACCAAGCCAAATTTTCCTTTGACTGGAAAGTGTTTTCCGTGGACCAACTTTTCTAATGGCAAACAAACATAGTCAAAAGGGAAAACACTTTTCTGAAACCAAACCAAATTTTTCTTTGACTGGAAAGTGTTTTCCGTTGACAAAGGCCCAAAAAAAGACATTCAAGTTTGCATTTGCTAGGAGCGATACTTGACATGATTTCCATCTTCAATGCCTGGTATTGATAGGACTAAAGAAGGGAAATACCAGGAGCATTAGCCTGTTTTCCCTAGACCAAATCACAGCACTTAGCGTACCATGCCATTCAGTCACTGGATCTATTTGAAGAAAGGAGTTAACAAGTCAAGAGGTCTTGAGATTTAAAGAAAACATGAAAAGCCTTTCTAATGAACTATACTCTTCAACCATGCATTGACAAATTTGCATGGTTGGTCTTCCACCAGCACTTTCAGAAAGCAAATCCGAGCCAAAATAAATAATCATCGTAGAAATGTAGCGTAGAAAAGATTGGATACGATGAAGTAACCAAGACTACACAACTATGAGATAATTTTATTCAAAATTCACAAAAAGAAAACAACTTGAGAACATAAAAAAGCTTAATCCTTTCAAAGGATTTATGTTACCCTCCTGTATAAGAATTTCTTCATGTTGGAAATCAGTGTGGTTTTGGGCACAGAACCAATAATTGCATCTTTCTTCTCCCCGTTTTTGAAGATCATGATTGTAGGGATGCTTCGAATTCCATACTTGGTTGTGGTAGAAGGACTTTCATCAGTATTCAATTTGAAGCACTTGAGCTTTCCATCATATTCTGTAGATAGTTCAGCTATTACTGGATGGATTATCCGGCAGGGTCCGCACCACGGAGCCCAAAACTCAACCAGCACGGGCCCATCAGCCTCGATGATGAGCGATTGCCATGTTTCATCCGTCACTGCAGGAACTGAAATTTTGAAATTCAAGGAAAGATGTCAATTTTAACTGTGATGTAGAGAACTCATTTGGAGTGCATTGAAAGAAAGAACAACAGCAACAACATGATTAGAATTGGAGTGGGGTAAATGGAATTAGAGATTAGTGGCATAAGTATTCGACTTATTTCAAGGGCAAGTAGCAACATGTAGAGGTAATTAAAATTCTAACCTGGAAGTTTTTCCTGCATAAAGGTCCGTAAAGATTTTTCATAAAAATGTGAACTGCTTTGAGAGATATCTCAATAGAATAAATAAAATACAACTAAAAACAGTAGCATAATATTCAGTTTCACAGCAATCACCTTTCCTCCTTCCTCGAAGACTTTGTGAAGCCGGTGAACTTGTTTAACATTTTCATTCATTTCATTTCCAAATTAAACCATTTAGCTTCTTCCCACTCTACAAGAAAATATATCATCCTCTCCCTTACCATGGTTTGAAAGAAAAAGAGAGCTCTGGAATGGAAGGGCAGAATAGGTGACGAAAGACTCAATCAGTTTAGTTCCTTATATGACCAATTATTGGCAATTATATTTTAGAAGGATGACTGGAGGATATTCAGAAGTTTTTAATATGTCAGAAGTTATGGAATGTAGAAGTAAAAGGCCATTTTTTTTGGAGGTACTCTCAGACCAACACCAAATTCAGAGAATCAGATGATGTTGCTTCAATCAGTTGATACACCAATATCCCCACGAAAAAAGAGTCCAAATAAGGAGATAAACAAGCCCAATTATTCGTTTTAATTTGAGCAAACAAACAACTAGGAAGAATACCATAGACAAATAATACAACCAGTCATGTACCAAGAAATTAATGACTCAGAAGCAATTAGTCCAAAGAAAAATACCCTCAGCATTATGAACGAAGTCAAGCCCCGTGTAATGAAATTCTTTATTCTTTGATCGCAACCACAAAACCAATCGATGTAAAATGAGATAAAAATCTTATCTCAGATACGAGCTCGACCATTAAACACCAAGTCATTTCTCGCTAGCCATATACCCCAAGCTATACCATAAGAGAGATTGATCCAAAACTTCCTCTGGAATTTTCCTTTGGCAAGAGAAGGCCAATGAAAAATTAACTGATAGAGTGGAAAAAATTATAAAATAAAAGAGATAAAAAAGAAGAAGATGTGGCGGAGAAGCCACCACGTGCATACAAAAGAAAGAGAAAGAACTACAGTAAAAAACCCACAATTAAGCAAAGAACTCTAAAATCTATAGTTTTAAAACTCGGTCCCGCCTGGCTGATTAATTTAAAACCCGGCCGATTTAGAGATAGAATCGGGCTGGATTAAAAAAAAACAAGGAAAAAAACCCTTGTGTGACCTGGCTATCTGGCAGATTGACCCCAAAAAACACGTAAAAAAATTAATCCGGTGATCCGGTCAAAACTTGAAATCCGGACCTTAAACCAACCACCGATTAAATATATATTTTTAAAATTACAACTTAAATAAATTTAAAAGTTGATCTAAACCAACTAAGAAATCTAAAAATAGTAAAAGTCCTTAAGAAATTAGAAAACTCAAAAATAAAAAGTAAAAATAACAAACTAGCTCAAATAACATCTTTTTATTCTAAATTTAGAGGACGTTTGTTTGCTCGAAAAGTGGTTTCTTGAAAGCCACTTTCTAAACTTTTTCTGTGTTTGTTTGCTATGAGAAAAACTGGTCAATGAAAAACACTTTCCAGTCAAAGAAAAATTTGGTTTAGTTTCCATAAAAGTTTTTCTTTTTATTTTGGGCGAAAACACTTTCTAGAAATTATGAAAAAATTAAAAATATCATATTATTTACTGATTAAATTAAATTTGGTCCTCAAACTTTTGATTGCTATATGTTTTGTTTTATATCTTTTTTTTTTAATTTCATCCCTTAGAATTTGATTTTTATATTAACTTTGATCCTCATTCTTTTTTATTGTTACTCATTTTATATGAAATAATTAATGAAATTAAAATTATTTTAATTTTATCATCTTTTAATTTTTTTATCTGTTAGATTTTATCTCTATTATTTTGATTGTTATTTATTTTATTTGAGATAATTTGTGAAATTAGATTTTTTTTATTTCATTCTCATTCAACTTTTTAATTTGTAAGACTTATTCCTCGTTATTTTAATAAACTTGAAAAAAGATAGAACATTAATAAGTTATTTTCCAGCTCATTTTCTATGACATAACCAAACAACTGAAAGTGCTTTCCAACTTATTTTTCATAACATTACCAAATATCAAAAAATAATTTACTTTTCATAAATTTACTTTATAAAAAAACTATTTTCTAAAAAAAATTATTTTCCAGCAAATAAACAGGGCTTAAAAATCTTTTAGACCTTAGTTATTTACAACTAGCCACCCTTCGTATAAAACTAGGCCTTGAAAACCTGTTCCAGACCTTAATTATTTACAACTAGTCACCCTTCCTGTAAACCCAAGTCTTGGAAACCTCATTAGGGTTTTTTTTTTTTTTGTTAGGTCAATCACTTTGCGTAACACAGATGTCTTCATAGATTTAGCCATTTCCCATCAATCCATAAATATTCATTTAAGGTTACCTACTTACATAATCCTAAATTAAGCATGATATTATAATTTTAAAATACATGTCCCAAGCGTTCATTAATCAAGTTGCATATATTCTTACAAAGGTTTTGAAATGAGAAGATTTTTGCAAATTAAGAGCTTTGCTAGGACCTATCTAGAGATAGGTTTAAGGAAGGATGTCGAGGGTAAATTTATACTATAATAATGTTTTATGCATATATAAATTCAGTTCAAGCCGTAGCGGTTTTAACAACAAACAAACAGTTATTGTTTATTAACTACCTAAGATTTGGAGCCATATCTGTGCCAAGCACCAAGCTCATTTCAACGGAACCGCGCATGCTTATTTCAGATGACATTTCCATGGCCAGACATTCCTTTAGCTCTCCCAAAATATCACTCATGTCCGGCCTTTGTATTGAAGTCGGGGGCACGCAGGACAGTGCTATCTCCAGAGCTTTCCAAGCACAATTAGTGCTGAATTCACCTTGCAGCCTTGGATCGATAATGCTCTGGATATCCCCTCTTTCAACTAGAGGACTCACCCATTGAAGTATGTGAGTGTGGCCCTTATGGCCCCTTATTAAAGGCGGTTGACCAGTTATTAGCTCACACAGAAGAATACCGAAGCTGTAAACATCACTTTTCTTATTTAAATTTCCTGATGCTCGAAATCTGCATACAGAATATAATGATAATTATGCTAGGAGAACAAACACTGTGAGAGAAGATTAACATTAAGTTTGAATACGTACTCAGGATCAATGTATCCGGGCGTGCCTGCAGGTACAGTTATGACATGCGAGTCTCCTTCATTTGCGAAGGCTTTGGACAGCCCGAAATCTGCAATCTTGGCTTGAAGGTTTTCAGTTAATAAGATGTTGGATGATTTCAAATCTCTATGGACTATTGGCGGCCTACAACCATTATGCATATATTCCAAACCTGCGAGTTCAATAATGCCAGTTAATCCAACAGAGTTTGCAGAACAAAAATGAAGAAAAAATGACTCAGGCACTAGAGTCAGACCTTGTGCTGCGTCTACTGCAATTTGCAGCCTTTCCCTCCAATTCAACATATTTGTGCTATTTTCTGCAGCCACAAAAACCCATTAATATCATAAATTAAACAATAAACTTTGCAATGTGATGAATACGAATTATGTTTCATTACATATAAAAGTTCATCCGTACTAGATGAGTTCTAGATGATTGTCAAAGAACCATCTTAACGTAAAAGGTTAAACTATTGGGTAAGGTACCAAGATATAATTTAAATTATTATTTAACACACTCTCTCAAGTGAAAGTTCTTTGGACTTGAAACTTGTACAGATTCATATTAACTTATGTTTAATTTTTTTTTCCAAATAGAATAGGGATGGTGAGATTTGAGCTCGTGGCGGCTTGGTTAGCAAGGCTCTGAGACCATGTTCAAGGACCATTTCAACCTAAAATCTTAAGCTACCAAGTAAGAACTCAAGATATGATTTATATTATACTTTAACAATGATAAATTCGTACAAATCTGAGTGAGAATTCTATCTATAAACTAGTTTGTGTCCCAAAAAAATTAAAGAATTCTCTGTTTCTGAGAGTAATTCTATAAATACCTAACAATTGCTCCTTCAAGTTCCCATTTGCCATGTATTCATAAACAAGTGCCATATTTTCATGCTCATTACAGTAACCAACGAGGGATACCAAGTTTTTGTGATGAACAATCATCAATTGTTGGACCTGCATTTGGAAACACTACTCTGTCATAGTTGAAAGAAAAATATTTGGTGCACCTCTCATGTCCTCTACAGGAAAGGAGAAAGCTAACTAATTTGTTACCTCCGCTAGAAATTCTTTATAACCTTGCCTTGAGGATTGAGATAACAACTTGATAGCAACTTGACGGCTATCTTTCAGGTTGCCAAGATATACTTTTCCAAATCCTCCTTCTCCAATAATGGTTTGGAAATTATTGGTAATGCTAACTATTTCAGTGTATGTAAATGGTTGATTCTTTGATTTCAGTGACAATTCTTTTCTGGATAAGCCCACTGAGGAAGATAATGACACATTCAATCTCCCTGCAAAGGAAAATTTCATTTTTTATTTGATAAAGCGATAAATATTCCAATATTTTAACAGAGATACTAAAGTATGAAACTATATATGTCATTATATTTACATGTCAAAACTATGTTATTGCTTACTGATCTCATGCTGAATCGTATTCTCATCTGCTAAGTTGCAGGAAGGAAATGAGGTATTGGGGGTGGTATCCAGATTAGAACTATCATATGATAGGTAATATAAAAGTTGTTGGGTGCACATCATATGGATGATATATATATATATATATATATATATATATATATATATATATATATATATATATATATATATATATTGAATATGAATGAAAAAACTTAAGTGCTTACATATAAGATAGACTCATAGAATAAAATTCTACAAGGCTTTTGAGTTGAAGACAGTGTATGATCATATATGTAAGCCATCGGATGTATAGATCATCAATGATTTCACAGAAAACACAAAGCATCCTCTAAGCCAAAATTCACCTCTTTTCAACCTCCAGAAGATAATTATAATGCTAAGAAGGAGGAGCACCGAAACTGATATGACAGATGCAATAACTGGAACGGGAAAACTTCGGTGCTTCTTTTCACATGTATCCAGCTTGCATAAATCCAGATTTCCATCCAAACTTGCATTAAGTAAAATTGTGTCAGATGTAACTGAGAATCAACGATTATATACCAGTAACAAATAACCCAATAAGAGTGATCATGGTTAGCTTTAGAAAGTTAGCAAGATCACTGTGAAATATACCGAAGAATTGTATCAGTTACTTAATTCCTTAAACTCGTACTAACTTGCAAAGAAAATGGATTTGTATAATCTATCTTCTGACTCCTCTTTGTTCCTTAATGTTTAATTTCAATTTATGAAAAATTAAAACAGTGTTCACTTCATATGTAAGAAAAGAAGTTAGAGAAGAACCAAAGGAGTGGAATGATTGTTTAATTAACATGCAGATAAGTTGTAATCGTTGAAGATGATAACCAAACCTCAGTTGCAACTGTCCACTGTTAGACTTTTCCTTGAGACTATGGGGAACTGTACCTGTGAGTTTGTTCCCGCTCAAATATCTGCAAATAGGAAAAACAAAGTCACCATTCACCATGGTAATCTTTGTAAAAACTTCTCGTGGTAAATATTAGAGCATGTCAACTTACAGGATAGTAAGATCTGGCAGCTGCGCAAAAGCTTCTGGCACTGTTCCTGTCAATTCATTGTTTGATAAATCCCTGAAAGAAAATGTGGAAAAAACAACGAACAATCACATTTTGTAAAGAAATAGATGACAAGAGTACGCAATAGTTGGGAAAAAATAGAGGTTGTTCCTCCACTGATCTAAAGTATGGACACCCATATTTTCAACCTTTGTGGAGCCAGAATCCCTATCGTTGGCTTGTAGGATTTTGTCCAGAAAAGATGCATATAGGGAGAGAGGTTATGCCTCAAGCTTACAAGATGCATGAGCCCTCCATACACCTCTAGCCAATTTCCATATGGAATATTCGTAACATCACCTTCAGACTTCCATAAGACAATGTCTCATCATAGGACTGAGGTGCCCTCTAATTTCAAGGGTCTCGAGCCAATAAACAATAGTTCTCTTCAAATAGAATGATGAATGTCTAAAGTCGGTAAGAAATTCTAGCAATGACTGTCACTCCAGTCCTAGATATCTAGTAGCCATTGCCAGGGTAGTTTATTAGTATTAAAACCTGTTACAACTTGGTTATTAACACTTACAAGGATTGGATTGCTGTGAGGTTCAAGAGTGAAACAGCTATATTCCCTGATAATTGACTTGAACTTAGATTCCTGCTCACAGTTAATTGTAAATGAGTGAGACATTGAGATAATGAATGCCATATCTAAGTGGATGTTCTTCAAAAATAACTTTCAGAAAATATTCCAACAATCATACAAAATTTAAGAGGGAACTCACAGAGAGATGATCCTTGGAGGAATGTCATTGTTGCACTGCAAACCAGTCCACGTAGTAAGTGGTAAACATGGATCTCCTTGCCAGTCAACTCTATCTATTATGTATGCTTCCTTGATGGCCATGATTGCATCAACTATGAAAATTTAGGTTAAAAAGGGTGAGAAATGCATAGCTTTAGATTTATAAGAGAGAATCGCTATATACTATGTAATGGTCTCTATATCAAAAAAAAAATCGAGCCTGCATTTTTGTGACAAGAGAATAATTTTTTTATGATGAATTTAAAAAAAAAAAAACTATCTCAGTTAGCCATTAGGCTTTACCGTTTGTATGGTGGCTATCAAACAATTATCATTTGTATGATTTTATAAGATTCCAATTGAATTTTCAGATTATAGGCCAATTGGTTTGATACATAGTCTTTATCAAGTTCTTGCAAAGATTCTTTCCAATAGACTCAAACATGTTAGCCAGGATCTTATTAGTGAGAATCAAACTGCCTTTATCATTGAACGTTAGATTGTTGATGGTTTTATGATAGCCAATAAAATGGTTCATGATTTGCCAAGCTCGAGGGGGCAAGGTATGATCTTCAAAGTGGACTTCCATGGAGCTTTTCATTCTGTATCGTGGAATTATCTTGATGAGATTATGGGATATATGGGTTTGGGGGCTAAATGGAGAAGTTTAATATATGAATGTCTCTCTACTTCTCAATTATGAGTTCTTATTAACGGGTCTCCTGCTAGAGAGTTCAAGGTCACGCGTGTAATTCGTCAAGGTGATTCGTTATCTCCATTCTTGTTAAACATTGCTGTAGAAGGATTAGCAATCTTGTTTCACTGTGCATCAGAGGTTGATTTATTCAAAGGGCTACAATTGAGATGTGGAGAGCTTTTTACTCGCTAGCAATATGCGATAACACCTTGGTGTTCTTATCGGCCAGTCCGCAATCTTTATTCACGGTAAAGTAAATCCTCTGATGTTATGAATTATGTTCTAGTCTCAAAATTAATTTCCATAACATTCAGTTGTTGGAATTAATCGTGTTGATAGCTATTGTTTAACTCTGGCAAATACTGCTTTTTGTTGACAAGAATCTTTACCTTTAGTTTACCTTTGCATGTTGTTCGGGGCTAATCCTAATAGAATATCTACCTAGAAACCTGTTATAAGAAAATTTCGCAATAGGCTATCATCATGGAAAATAAAGTCACTTAGTTTTGATGGGAGAATCTGTTTGATTAAAAATATGCTTAATTCCTTACCAAATTATTTCATGTCTATAATCTTGATGCCAAAAGGGGTTTACAATATTTTAAACTCTATTCAAAGGAGATTCCTATGGGCAGGTGTCACTAAACAACGAGCAATATACAAAGTGCAATGGAAGGTAGTTATCAGAGAATGAGAGGGGAGGTTTGAGAATAGCCTCACTTTTGGGAAAGATCAAAGCCATACTTTTCAAATGGTTGTGGAGGCTAAGCTCAATATCTAAAGGTTAATGGCAGAAGGTGGTGTGCAAAAAAATATAGACCGATCTTCAAAAATGGTCTTCTTATTTCTAGCAAGTGTTTATCTTGTCTCTGGCAACATATTGTTTCTCTCTTTCAGCTGGGTTCAACCACTTCTGAAGCTCTACATGAGTGTACTAGTTATCCAGTGGGTAAGGGGTGCTATTTATGTTTCCAAGATTATATAAGGTTTCAAGTGCACCAACAACATCAATTTCAAAAATGAAATCGTGGGTGAATGGTAGTTATGTGTGGAATGCTAATTGGAGGAGAACTCCAATAATATTTGAAATTGAGCAGGAAATATCTTTGCATCGGGTTCTTCAAGAGGTAAAGCTTCGTAATACTAAATCGGATTTGAAGGTATGGAATTTATGCACGGATGGAAAATTTACAATGCAATCTTGTACCACTTTAATTAATAGCATCAAGTGTAGTGGATCATGCCCCTTTCAAACACAAGTTTGGAAATTCATGGCTCCTCCAAAGATTCAAAATTTTATTTGGTTAGGCATTCAAAATAAATTGTGTACAAGATCTTTCTTATATAGCTGTCTTCTTTTATCATTGGATCGGTTCTTTTTTCAATTCTATACAAATGTAATAGACTTCAGATCATGTGTTGATTCACTACCAATTTATATGGAAATTATGGACCATACTCTTTTCATGGTGGGGGATCTCTTGGTGTTTTCCAAACATACTTGATGAGCTATTGCATCGATAGCCAATGATGATTAGAGGAAGGTATCAAAAGAAGGCATTGCAAATGCTATTTTTTGGTATACCTTGGAGTATCTGGTTAATAAAAAATAATTTGATCTTTAATGATGTTAAACCAAATTTAGACTTATAATTCTCTGACACCATATCGATTATCTGCTTGATTAAGAAATTAAGAATCTCATTTCTCTTACATAGATAATGATCTTCGTATTAGCTTTGAATGCATTTGAAGTTGGACAAACTCCAAAAGAGGTTGCCTAATGTTTTTGTATAGGACTTGTTGTTACCTATTTTTAGGTTATCCACCACTGGCTTGACCACCACCATCCCTATCACAAAGCAGTATCCCAACCACCTCAGGTAGTGAGTGCGCCGTCGAGCCCCTTTGTCTCTCCTCTGTAACTTTTCTTCTTCCTTCATCAGCCACCGACACCGTCCATCATTCCCTCCATTGAAGCCTCCTGAGCCACCGACCAAACCTCATTGTCACAACCAAGCTTTCCCCACACTAAAAAGAAAAGGAGGAGAGAGATTGAAACAATAAGAAAGAAAAAGGAAGAACAAACGAGGAGGAACAACCAGCAGCGATCTATGTGTTTATAATCGTCGGTCGCCATCCTTTCCAGCAGCGCCCTGTGAGCCATCTCCTGGACTCCCTCTTCATGGCTATACCCCCCCTCACCAGGTAACCTTCACTTCCCGCCACTCTTCGTTTTCCTCGCTTGCAGTGGGGTTGTTGCATGCAGAACGATAATTCGTTATGCATGCAACATCAATAATTAGGGCTGAACTCAGCCCAGTTGTTTTTGGGTCAAGTCTCGGCCCAGTTCTTGTTTTGGGTTAGTCTTGGCCTAGATTCGTATGGGTTGAGTCTTGACCCATGTTTTGTTATGGGCCGAGTCGCAACCCAATTTCTATGGTTTTGGCCTCAGCCCAGTTTCCTTCAGGGTTGGTCTGAACCCATTTCTATGGGTTGAGTCTCGGCCCGGGTTTATTTTGGGCTATGTTGCGGCCCAATTTCTTTGGATCCGTCCTCGACCCAGTTTCCTTTAGGGCCGGTCTGGACCCATTTCTCTATGGGTCCAGTGTTGGTCTGGTTTCCTTTGGGGCCCTGTCTTTAACCAGCTATGATGGGTCCAGGCTCCACCCAGTCTTTGTTTTGGGTTTGGTCCCAACCCAACTTGTCATAGGTGCGATGTGTACCCATTTTGTCATGGGTCCAGCCTCTTCCAGCCGCCTTTTTGTTTTGGGGCGTTCTTAGACCCAGTTTCTCTTGGGTTCGGTCGCGGCCCAGTTTCTTTTGAGGCCAACCTTGACCCAATTTTTTTTGGGCTTGGTCTCAACCAAGATTCTAGTTGGGGCTGGTCTTGACCCATTTCCTCACGAGTCAGGACTCAACCCAGCTCCTTTATGGGCTGTCTCAACCTGCATTCCTTTAGGCCGAACTTTGAGCCCATTAGAGGGGGCTCGGCCAACAAGATAGAGCCAACCCAAACCCAATTATTTTTTATTATATTATATAATATGATTTTAAAAAAATCAAAAAAATTACAAAAAAAAAAACTTCTCCAAATTAGTGGTTTTCTTGCTTATTTTGTTTATGCCTTTTTTTTTTATTAATATTGGTTCGGTATATTTATAACGTAAAGATACAAATCCGTATTAAAAAAATACATTTTTTTCAAACGTTGCAAAAAAATTATAAAACAAAAAAAATCTAGTTTTCATGCATACGACCAAATTTCTCAAAGCTTATAAATTTTTTATCATATTTTTTAAAACAAAACCGGACCAATATTTCAAAAATTCCAAAAAAAATTATTTTGTTTTCTTTTAATATATGGGATTATGAATTTATATGTAAAACGTATTTCCAATATTAAAAAGGTTTTTCTTTTATAGACATTATAACAGTTAAGTTTTTATCCAATAAAATAAGAACCTCCTTACTAAGAAGGGCTTTTTTTAAAACATAGATAGACTAACAATTAAAAAATCCAATAAGACCTTAGTTTTTATCAGACAATTAAACAATGTTGGTTACCTTAAATAGGCGTATTTGGTGTGCTAATACTTTCCCTTTACGCAACTAGTCCCTGCGCCCGATCTCTAAGACCAGTTAGGGTTTCTAATGACCAAAATACCATGTGGCGACTCTCATTCCTGCTTTCCATGGATAAAAAACAAGTATTTCTTGTCTTCCATATTTTCTCAAACAACCCAAAACAAACAGAGTATAAGAATCACCACGATGCACATGTGCGCGATGTACCTTGTAGTCAAACATTATTTTGTTCCTAAATCTTTTATGTTTAGGTACTCTTTATGTAAAACTTTAACTTTCCATGACAACCATCCTCTAAATGGCTAGAATGTGTTTTAATAAATTTGTTGATTATTAAAAAAAAATGTTCTATAACATAGAAAGTCTTTCTTAAAATTTGCAAAGTTATTATATGCTAATTTATTTTTAATTTAATTAGAAGAAACAAAATAATGGTATTCAAAATCAACCATTGATTATTGAAACTTCCATACCATATCAAAAACCACTTTAGAAATTTAAATTATTTGATGATATCCAATAAATCACTATATAATCTTGATAAAGAATAAGCATAAATTGTCCAAGATTTGTTTTTAGGAAGATAAAGAATTTTAGTTGGATATCTTTGAAGAATCAAATCCCACAACATTTGGATACAAAAAGGACTTAGATCAAATCATATGAACTTTGATATGGTAGTCAATTAACATAAAAGGTTTGTATTCTTTAGTGATACTAGGAGTTTTAGGCTTATTTTGGTTTTTGTGGTACGGTGGGGTGCGTTTTATGTTTTATCTCAATCATATATTTGAAAATGTTTGGTTAGTCAATATATATCATAGTTTTGCATAGATTCCACTAGAAGTTCTCTCTTAAAAACTAAATGATGTTATCGGACCTACGTGAACGGATGATTTGAGCAGTCAGGTATGGGTATGTCATAGCTAGTTGAGAATATGCTTCATATAAATTATGTGGATGGCTTAAAAGATGCATTTATAGAACAATGGGACATGTCTAGACCCAAGAAAAAATATGATAGCACCAGACCAGAATAACAATTCAAAAGAACCATACTTTTAATCCGATTATTAGATCGCGGTCAAATTTTTACAGGAGATTCCAGAGGTTGTTTTTTTTTGAAGTTGTCTCTGTGTTGCTATGTGGACCCTGGTTTTACTAGTTTTTGTGATTTTTCTTATTATTTTTAGATTTCTTGCTATTTTTGAATTTGAAGCTTCTTTTCTTTGTAATTTCAAATTTTTATTTTTGTTTCCTGGATAGGATGAGATTTCGACCTATTTAAGACTTGTAAAACTTCTAAAAAGACAGACTTTATTATTATTATTATTATTATTATTATTATTATTATTATTTTCAGATAATAAATTTGTGAATTTGAGGTTTATATTTGTAGTCGTAGTCCCTTTCGTCCATAAATAAATTAATTTTGTATTTTTGTTTATTTATTCTCTTTAATTTCCGTCTGCATCACTAAGTTAAGAAAAAACTACAGATTATAACTTTTCTTGAACCTACTTTTTCAGACTATAATCGCTAAAACAACTACAACACCAAATCACAGTGGAGGAAACCTCTTTCAAAAAAAAAACAAAGAAAGGAAAAGACAAGGCCAACCCTCGTTGTACTAGTAAGACAATCACCAAGTAATTTGCCATTAATCAGGCCCTAGCTCGAGGGATCAGAGGGATCAAAACGTAAAAATCCTTGAATCCAGTAGTCTGGCAATTCATTAATGTCGATTATTATAGCATTCAACAGAATTGAAATAGAAAACATACCGTCTGTTTGGTTTGTCGGTGAATCAGGGAGTGGCCATAGTACGAAGATCTCGAAGGCATTTAGGATAGGTGGAAGGTCAGACCGCAACGTTGCATCAATAGAAAACCTAACTTGACCTTCTTGAACTTGTGTTACATTTGAACGTATGGTCAATGGCTTCAAGTATTCAAGGGTAAAGGGACCATAGTTTAAGCCATTCAAAGTAATGGTGAATTCTCGTAATTTGCCTGGTGCAGTCTGCTCGAATATTTCAGCAAAGTGAAAGTAGACACGAAACTCAGGTGTGAAATTCTCTTTATACGGTGATGTATAGTTGTAGCTCAATGAATTAAGGCCATTTCGAGGCTGAACCGCCGTTCTCAAGACTTCGACTGGTAGACGGTAGGGATCATCACTGCCCTGGATATCAATATTTGTTTCGGTGCCAATTGAAACTGAATCGGTGAGGTCGTAAAGCCACCAGGTGCGATCGAACACGTCATCTTTGTACCTGAATGCATGTGAGAAACAATAACACAAGTATTAACTAAAGTAGTGATATTCTCATTCTCCAAATTTCCTATTTCTTGATGTTCATTGATTCTAAGCACTATTAAAAAGCTATTTACATACGAGAAGAAAAAACAACCAATAAAGATTTAATGATCAACAATCTCTCAACGTAAAGTATATAATTTAAAAATATTTTATGCATCCTTAAGGGAAAAAACAAAATAAAAAACACATCATTTGGCACAAATGAAAGAGATTTGCTAGCTATCCCTCGCCAACAACTTGGTCAACTTGCTGCCGAAAACTAAAAGTATTAAATTTACTTTCAGAATTATTGACTTGGGGGAAGATTCTGGATAAGGGTTGAGAAAGTTAACTCCAAAAAATCATGGTTTAGAAGTGGAAGAGAAACAAGAAAAACAAAAACAAAACATCTGTCAATGACCACAAGTGATAATCATTCTAAAAACCATAACAAAATACAATATCCCTAAGGTATATAGCGAAATTATAGATATTTATCCAAAAGATTGTATATTTTACATAAACGTCCTCCTTATATTTAAAAAAAAAATTACTGTAAAAACGCTCACTAAATTCTCAAGCTTTTTTAAACGGTACCTATGACGAGAATTTTTATCATATCTGATGCATGATGTTGCACATGATTTAGTTAAAAACGATAAAGGGACAATTCACCTGATGATGATGGAGTTTTGGGTTTGATGGCCGCCAAGGTCAGCTTGCACCCTAGGACGCAACGATCCATTCATACTTCTATACGGGGAATCATTCATGAACCGTAAATCCAATCCATTGATGAAAGGAACCCCGAAACCCGTATTTACGAGACACACATAAATGGTATCAGTTACTGAATAATGAATAATATTGTAATATTGCCACGGCCTATCTTTGGCAGCCAGTACTGTTGCCCAATAGTTTACCCCGAGGTAAAGATCAAATTTTTGAGTTTGATTCTTAGAATCGTAATTTCCATGGTAGAAGAAAGCTCTGACGTAATAGTTTTGGTTCTTACCCTGTCTGGGTTTCAATGTATAACAATTCCTTTTACCTTCAGGAAAGGTTCTCAAGCTATTCACCATATTCCCGAAGTAAGGAATTGTCAAGTAATACTCTGGTGCTACGACCTTATTCTTGCCCGTCCTAATGAAGTCTTTGTCGGTTTTGTAAGTTATTCCAGTATCCCCATCCAGATAATCTTCCTCCGCCCCACAATCAATGCTGATGAAACCTTCAAAATTTTGGTTAGAAGAGAAAACCAAACGATTAGACTGATTATTTCCAACATATTGTTATCAATTACCATTTTTTTCTTAATAAGCCAAATATTCATTTAACCATGAAGAGCCAAAGCACCAACTTGAATATCAGGAAAGAAAATAAGAGCAAGGAATTATAGAAAAATGCAGACCAAGAACTTGAAAAACATTTTATGTAGTAGCAATCGATCCATACGTTCATGAGTTTAATTATAAGAAATTTTTTTCTATTTTTGGATGATTCATGGGGAAGCAAGATACTTCCAGGGCATTAAACAATCACCAGCATTTAATTACTATTTCAGGAAAAAAAATGTTGGAGACAGATAAGATACATTTTCCTGTACTTTATGATTTTAAAATATAAAAAATTATTTCAAAACTATTCTAAAAATAAATTTTTTTTATATTTTTATCTTTAATTTTTTTTATTTATTATTTCTATCACGTTGTTGACTCTCTTTATTAGATCTTAATTAATTATAATATTATTGACTTTTTTTATTAGATATTAATGAAATTTAATTTAATTTTTTGACTAAAATTATCAATATATAATCAATTAAAAAAATTTCCTTATAATTTTATAATTTAAATTTACATTATATTTTTTATGTCATATAAAAAGGTATTTTTAGAACGTCAATTGCAACCTTTACTGTTGGAAGGAACCACTCCTCTTTAGAATTAATTTCCGTTAAAGTGTCATTTAGAAATAACTCTCCTAAGAAGAGACAAAAGTGGATCAATCTTATATTCAGAGGCTGATTGGAAACAGTTTTAAAACCATGTTTAAAAAAAAATTGATTTTTTTGTTTAAAATTATTCTTATATATATTTTTAATAATATGTGTTGATATTAAAAATAATTTTTTAAAAATAAAAAAATATTATTTTAATATATTTTTAAATAAAAAATACTTCAAAAAATAATTGTTATTAAACTTTGGAACAAAATACTTAGATGTTACAAGGAAAATCCTTAGCATGAAAGTGCTTTTTAATTTCAAACAAACTTTTTAATTTGAGATTTTTATATTCATTTTTAATTTGTTAGGATGCTGCATACAACAACTATTAATAAATATATTTTTTTATTACTAGTTATTAATTAATATTTTTTATTTTATATATTTAATTAAATCTTTATTACTCTTAAATATGTGTCTCTCTTATAGGTCAGATTCACTTCATTACAATTATAGGATCTTGATCATTTTTCTAAATTTTCATGTTTTTTTTTTAAAAAATTATATTAGTTTTGACTTTACAAGTTAACAACTCTAAATTATAAAGCCAAATCAATTAAATATTTATACATAAGAAAAAAAAAATGTCACTGAAGTGGTCAATTTTTTTCAATGTAATTGCAACTATGACAAATAGAACTAAATTTCTTTTAAATAACGAATTCTAATTTCTTCAGAGTGTGTTTGGTATTATGGTAGTTGTTGTGGTTGTGTTTTGAAAAAATTATTTTATAAAAAGTATTTTTAGTTGAAGTTGGTTTAAAAAAATATATGTTTGGTTAAAACTGTAGTTGAAATTGAGGTTGAACAAAAAGTAGTTTAATGTATTTGGTTAAAAGAATGTTTTTTAAATTGAGGTTATAAAATAATATATATATATATATATATATTGATGGTTTTTAATTTAAATATTGTAGATTTAACTACTGTTATTACATCATGAAATAAATAATATTGATATCAAATATTTTTTATTGTTCCATTAAACTATGTGCAATTTCATAACGTACGAAATCCATCCAACAAGGACTATATTTTCCATGGTTTCTTAAACGCGCAACAACATTAGTTAAAATATCATCAACAACAAAATTGAGATTGCGATTAAATTCTGCAAATGCTATGTCATCAAGCGATCTCCTTCTAATTTTTGAATAAAACACATTTAAAAATAAAAATAAAAATTAATTTTTTTAACTAGGTCAGACCCAGCAAGAACAAAATTGAGATTGCGATCAAATTCTGCAAATGCTACATCATTAAGCGATCTCCTTCTAATTTTTTAAATAAAACACAATTAAAAATAAAAATAAAAATAAAAATTGGATTTTTTTAACTGGGTTGGACCCAGCAAGAACAAAATTGGGATTGCGATCAAATTCTGCAAATGCTACGTCATCAAGCGATCTCCTTCTAATTTTTTGAATAAAACACAATTAAAAAAAATAAAAATTAAATTTTTTTAACTGGATCGGACCTGGTTCAATACATTTGGACCAGACCCGGACCGGCCGGAACAGTGGAGAGTGACTCCACTATTCACTTGAAGCAGACTCACGGTTAAACCTCATTTTTAGTGGGTCCCACTAATTATAACCAAACACTATATTATTGAGTTTGACAAAAAAAAAAAAAGCAGCAGAAGCCGCAGAGGCAAACACCTTCTTCAATATCAGTGTAAAAATAATTCTCTTTCTCTTCCCCTCTCTCTTATTTTGTACACAACATTGGATTGCTCTCGTTTACATGTTCAATGCATGAAGTGAAAAATCCTTGGCTGTTACAGCATTCAAATTTCCCTATAACTTAAGTATTTATAACAAAATGGAACCGAGTTTATAACTTCTATTTCTTAACTTCTCAATTTAATTTTTAGTTAAATTCAGCTCTTACTTGGTTTTTACATAAAATGATAATGATTTTTTCTAATATTTACAGCCTCATAGCTAATTTTTTTCTTTGATTTTATTTAATCATTTTCATATGTGATTATTTCTATTTTTTTCATTAAATAAAAAAATTATTCTAATAAATAAAGTTGTTTAACACAATCGAGTACATGATCATATTGTAACATCAAATGTCTTGATCCAAATCCATCTCTTGATTTTTTCAGTTTAATCTTTAGTTATTGTTAATCATTTTATTTATTTATTTATTTATTGACACATATTATTCTCAATTTATTTAATTAAATATATTTATAATATTTTCAGTTTACTATTTGGATTTTTTATATTAAAAAATGTGTTGATAAAGCTTCCATATTATTTTTTTATGATGAAAAAAAAAATCTAACCCACAAGAATCATGGGTCATATAGATAGTTAATACACTAATGCACAAGCTACTTCTAGAAAACGAACTTGCTTTAATAGCAATTAATTCAGAGACCGTCAAAGAATCATCTCAACCTAAAAATTTAAGCTGTTATGTGAGATTTCAATATATGATTTATATCATTTTTTAGCATACCTCCTCAAGTAAAAGCTCTTTGGGCTTGAAACTTGCATAAACTCACTTTACTTTGTGCTTAATTTTTATCAAATAAATGGGAGATGATGAGATTGGAACTCGTAGCTGCTTAGTCATCAAAGCTCTAATACTATGTCAAAGAACCAATTCAACCTAAAAACTTAAGTTTTTAAGTGAAGTTTCAAGATATTTTCTAACAGAGACGAGAGCCAACTCTCTCGAAAATGAACTAATAGGCCACTCGGAAGATGATCTCGCCAACTTAAACTTGGAAGATGATAGTAAAGGATGTATGATAATTTAACTTAATAAATTTAATTTTGAATGAAATTCAAATCCATGATTTATTTACAACTCAAATTTAAAGTTTCAAGTAATTAGAAAAAAAAATCAACCATGGATACGCGTTGCAAGTATAATACAAATAATTAGTATAGACTTAGAACTTAAGCTTTTTTTTTTTTACCATGCAGGGTGTGAGTAATTTGGCTAGGAGAAACTAAGCGAAAAATATACTTAGCACAAGTCAAATTACAGCAATTTGATGAACCAGTATTCTAGTCTTAAAGCTAGCAGAAGTACCTGAGTTTTCTGCAGCAAGCTTTCTTTTTTTATCCTGCGCAGTACTATTTTTGGCAGCAAGTTTTGAGTTCTGAAACGTAGCTGAGAGCAAAAGGAGGATCACCCATACTTTTATATAAGAAAGCAGTATTTGCCCACCATCCATCCTTAGTCTTGTTCTGGCGATTTTAGTTGGCGTTGTGAGGGAGTTTTAAAAAAAGAAGTTGTTATGAACTAACAATGCAATTTCAAGAGTCAAGCAAATTTGGAATCTGAGAATATGTAGCGCCAATTTAAATACTATGAATATTCGTACTGCACAGTTTGTGAGTGATGAGAACGCTAACAAGTCTTTGTATGGACAGCTGTGCAGCAAGCACCGCCGGCTCCAAGACTTCGAAGTCTTGTTAGGCTTCTAAAATAAGTTTTGTTAGGCTTTCTTGAAAGCCTTTGAGGCTATGTTCTTTGATTTGCAAGGATGCTGTAAGAGATTATCAGGGGTTGGAAAAGAAAATATGAGCTTCCATGGTAGACCTCTTTACCAAATGGCTCATGGATATTTATATAGTCCTCAACCGCAATAACTTGTTTAGAGATAAGGCTGTTAGCTCATTGTTAAGGGAAAGAAAGGATAACATCATAGGGCTTCTCGTGTTTTTTTTTTTTTTCCAATGATCGAGTACATAGAAATTTGGATAAAATTTTTTCTATATACATGAGGAAAGTCCCAACAATCTTATTGCACATGTGTGCGGCTTCCCAGCAAATTATCCTATTGAATCAAGATAGTCATGAATGATATGGGTGAAAAGAACAAGGAATTTTTGTTCTTTATCAGTTAAAAAAAAGAAATAGAAGTCATCACCTAATAATTTGATTATTAGAAACCCTCATTGGTCTTATAGTTCGAATAAGATGGCTGATTATGTAAAAGAAAAATATTAACACCCTTAATATGTTTTACCTGAGGTAAGCTACATTGTTTATTTATCTGATATAAACTAAGAAAATGTTGTATTTTCTAACTAGTAGTTTGTTTAAGGTTGAAGAAAAGTCCTTCTCGATAAAAAAAAATTTATCCTATCAAGTTAAAAACCTAACCATTCTAATGTCAAAATAAAAATAAAAGAAACTATCTTTTTATTTAATATCAAGAATACATCTTCACAAACCCTCATATTAAAAAGGAACAAACTTGTTGTAAAATTCATGCAATATTTCTTAAAACATGCCACGGTATATATATACATAGTATTAAAAAAAAATCTAAAAAAAAGATGCTCAAATAATTTTATGATTTTTAGTTATATGCAACTAAAACATTCGAGTTAATTAAAAAAAAATTATTTTTTTTATCTTTTCATATTTTTTTATCATTTATTTAACACAAAAAAAAAGAAAAAAAAAAGAAAAATACCATACACACACACATTCTGTTTTTATTATATTTTACTTACACACCTACAAATTACACAAGTTTACAAAACAATACAAACTCAAAATTTAAAAAGTAAATTCAAACACACTAAAAATTTAAAATTTGTAAAAATTATCCTTTCAAAGGTTAGGGAACGTGTTGGAGAGATTGCAGGAAACTTAGGAATCACACTGGAAACTTCCAAGAATAGCAGAATAGTGGTGGTGCGTGTATCCATGCATCAACGCCACTAACAACACATGAACTCACATGACATTGCTAGTAAAGCGGAAAATAGATGCATCAATTAGATCACCTCTTCCGTTTCGCATTTATATTGGTGATGACATACACCATCACCTAAAGCTAAGAAAAACACACAAACATATGCTTTTACTTTTGATACCTATATTTACCTATATTTATGATACAAAGTCAGGATGACAATGGATTATTTTGAGAATTATTTAATAGATATTATGCACAAACATGGATAATTGATCATTGTCGCACGTCCCTCGCACGGCGATTCGGCGATTTTTCTATTATGTTGCTTGATTGGTTCTTTGGGAGTCGCCACCCAGTATTCCATTGAGGGTTACTAGGAAACCCGGATTTACTGGTCATTGTCAGAGATTCGAAGGCAAGGGACTGGTTGTGGCTAGGAAAGGTATTAGCACCCCTAACACACCCTACCTGAGGTAAGCTGCTTTGCGGTTTGATATGATTTGAAAATTTGAAATATTAATCAAATTCTTAAGATTTTAATAAATCAGTTATTAAATCCCAAAAAATATGTAGAAACATGTTCTTATATTTTTATGAAAAATATAACATGATTTTATTTATCCTTGAGATATTTAACCATATTCAAATTAAACAATTAATTCTTTTTTGTTTTTTTTATTTTTATAATTCAATAACATAAGTAAATAAAAATACAAACACACACTTCCACGTCACTTTTTCATTATGTTTTTTCTGTTACAATTTTTACAACAAAACATAAACTTAAAACATTTAACAGAAATTTAAATACATATTCAAACATGTAAAAATTACAAAAAGGTCCCTAAAGAGTCCAGGAACTGAAAAGGAGGCCCTCAGGAACTGTGGAGCAGTGGCGGCGCGTCTCCTCCACGCGCGGCCGTCACTGGCGGCGCGCGGGTTCACGCGCCGCCGCAGAAAAAGACCAGCGACAGGGGAGATCCGAAACGGCTTCCTCCTCTTCCCGTTTGCACCGGCGGTGAGAGGCAACGTCACTTGCAAAGCATCCAAAAACGCAACAAGCAAGTCTGTTTCAGTTTTGTTTTCAGATCGGCTCCTTTTCCTTCTCCTTATTCAGATCTGCCGCTCTCTCTGCAAGCTTTTTGTTTCCTCTTCTTCTGATTCAGGTGGCCGGTGGCATGACCAAGGGACTGCTGGCGAATGGGTTCATGTCGCGTCTGTGCAGCTGCTGGCGGCCAGTTCGGGTCTTGGCGAGGACAAGGGCTTGCGGACTGCTAGGCGGCGTTCTCGGTGGCTGAGAGAGGGGTTGGTCAGATCCGGAGACAACGGCGATGAAGAAGAGAGTCGGGGCTGTCTTGTGAGTCTATGGCCGTCGCTGTTGAGGAAACCGAAGGGGAAGCAGGCGTTGCTGATGGGGAAGGGAACGCTGCTGCTGGCCGGTTGGTTGGAGAACTGTGAGATGGCCGGTGGGCTGTCGCTGCTGGAAGAAGAAGAAACCAAAGGGCAAAAGTTGAGGGACGGCCGACTTTGGCTTGCTTTTGACAGAGGGCCAAAGGAAAGCTGATCACCGAGAGCGGGTGAAGAGGATGGTTGATTTGGGTGAAGGCTGGAATGGGAATGGGGAAGTTCTGAAATGGCCAGGGGTGAGAGCAGCGGCTGGAAAAAGCTGGGAGACCGAAATCCAAAAGCTGGGAATGCGGCCACGGTTTCTAGCTCTCTGTTTTTTGCAAAGGGAGTGAGCGGCCGCTTTGAAACAAAAATGAAAGCTTGAGTTTTTTATTGGCCGAGGGGCATTGTGCTTTTGCTGGCGAGAGGGGAGGTCTCTGGAAATGGTTTTAGGGAGAAAGGTGCCGAAAATGGCAGAGGGGGAAGAGGGCCGATGGAGATACTAGGGACGGTCTCCCTCTTTTTCTTCGGGCAAAGGGGTGGCGGCCCTGAAAGAGGAAGGAAAAATATTTAGGTTTAGGGTTTATTTTTTGGCTGCCCTCCCCTCTAAAATTTTCTCCCCGTGAGTCAATTTTTTTCTCCCCCCTGAATAAGTTTTTCTCCCCGTGTCCATTTCTCCCCCCTTTTGTGTTCACTATAGCTTAGTATTTATAGGAAAAGTTTTGCTAGGTTTTCAAACTAGTCCCTCAACTTTTCCTTTCCTTTTCTTTTCCTTTTTTTTTTTTGTAAATTTTGATTTTTCTTATTTTTTTGTATTTTTGAAAACGAGCAATATCAACATCAACTCAATAAGGAAAATCAGTGATCATAAAATTTACGCGTTAAAAATTGAACGCGTTCCAAATTCCTTTGAAAATTTTAATTCTTTTGAGATGACGTTGAAAATGCTAAAAACAATGCAAATATATCAAAAATGCATTTTTTGGGGTTTTCATTTTTTTTTGCTATTTTTTGGTTTTTTCTGTAAATTTATCAAAAACACGGGTCAAAAATTGGGTAGCAACAGATGCCCCCTCTTTACAATGCTTACGAAGCAAAAATTCTTTAATGTTTTGCGTAGTAAGCTTGTAAAGAAAACAAAAGGTCTTCCTGGCTTACTGAGTGATCCACTCAGCCAAGGACTTCGCTTTTCAAAAGAAAGTGGTCTCATTATCTTGGGTGACCTGCCCATTTTGAAGAAAAGTGGTCCATTTTCAGGGGTGACCTGTCCACACACTCTCATAATGGTCTATTTTCAGGGGCGATCTACCCACACATACTCACGCTGGTCTATTTTCACGGGCGACCTGCCCACACATACGCTGGTCTATTTTCACGGGCGACCTGCCCACACATACTCACACTGGTCTATTTTCAAGGGCGACCTGCCCACACACATTCTCATTGTGGTCTATTTTCACGGGCGACCTGCCCACACATACTCATTGTGGTCTATTTTCAGGGGCGACCTGCCCACAAACTCACACTGGTCTATTTTCACGGGCGACCTGCCCACACAAACTCACATTGGTCTATTTTCAGGGGCGACCTGCCCACACACACTCACACTGGTCTATTTTCACGGGCGACCTACCCACACATACTCATTGTGGTCTATTTTCAGGGGCGACCTGCCCACATACTCACACTGGTCTATTTTCACGGGCGACCTGCCCACACAAACTCACACTGGTCTATTTTCACGGGCGACCTGCCCTTTTGATTGGGTTAACCTGAGATCCCATCTGGCGATCTCCTTTAACCAGAACCAAAATTGGTGTGTAGCTCGGTCAACCTGACATCCCATCTGGCGATTCCCTTTAACCAAAGCTAAACTCTGTGTGTGGTTAGATTAACTTGAGATCCCATCTGGCGATCTCCTTTAACCATAACCAATACAAACATGTGTGTGTGGTCTCATTATAATGGGTGACCTACCCAGATGAAAGATGATGGTCTTATTATGATGGGTGACCTACCCAGATGGAAGATGGTCTCATTGTGATGGGTGACCTACCCAAATGGAAGATAATGGTCTCATTATGATGGGTGACCTACCCAGATGGAAGATGGTCTCATTGTGATGGGTGACCTACCCAAAGAAAGATGGTCTCATTATGATGGGTGACCTACCCAGATGAAGGTGGTGGTCTCATTATGATGGGTGACCTACCCAGATGAAGGTGGTGGTCTCATTATGATGGGTGACCTACCCAGAAGAATGATGGTCTCATTGTGATGGGTGACCTACCCAAATGCAAGATGATGGTCTCATTGTGATGGGTGACCTACCCAAATGGAAAGAAAAATGGTCTCATTGTTATGGGTGACCTACCCAAAAAAAGTGATGGTCTCATTGTGATGGGTGACCTACCCAAAGAAAGATGGTGGTCTCATTGTGATGGGCGACCTACCCAGATGAAAGATGTTGGTCTCATTATGATGGGTGACCTACCCAAATGAAAGATGTTGGTCTCATTGTTATGGGTGACCTACCCAGAAAAAGTGATGGTCTCATTGTGATGGGTGACCTACCCAAAGAAAGATGGTGGTCTCATTGTGATAGGCGACCTACCCAGATGAAAGATGTTGGTCTCATTATGATGGGTGACCTACCCAAATGAAAGATGTTGGTCTCATTGTTATGGGTGACCTACCCAGAAAAAGTGATGGTCTCATTATGATGGGTGACCTACCCAAAGAAAGATGGTGGTCTCATTGTGATGGGCGACCTACCCAGATGAAAGATGTTGGTCTCATTATGATGGGTGACCTACCCAAATAAAAGATGTTGGTCTCATTGTTATGGGTGACCTACCCAGAAAAAGTGATGGTCTCATTGTGATGGGTGACCTACCCAAAGAAAGATGCAAAGATTGTTTCAAAAAAAATGGTCTCATTGTTACGGGTGACCTACCCAGAAAAAGTGATGGTCTCATTATAATGGGTGACCTACCCAAAGAAAGATGATGGTCTCATTATAATGGGTGACCTACCCAGATAAAAACATGAAGAATGCTCTCGTTGTAATGGGTGACCTACCCAAAGAAAGATGTTGGTGAGGACTCAAAGGCACACTCGAAAGGAGGTAGGGTTAGAAAACGCACTACCTGAGAAGTGAGGGCTCAAAGGCGCACTCAAAAGGAGGTAGGGTTGGCAAACGCACTACCTAAGAGATGGTGGCTCAAAGGCGCACTTGAAAGGAGGTAGGGTTGGAAAACGCACTACCTGAGAGATGGTGGCTCAAAGGCACACTCAGAAGGAGGTAGGGTTGGAAAACGCACTACCTGAGAAGTGATGGCTCAAAGGCGCATACAAAAGGAAGTGAGGGCTCAAAGGCGCACTCAAAATGAGGTAGGGTTAGAAAACGCACTACCTAAGAGAATGGTGGCTCAAAGGCGCACTCAGAATGAGGTAGGGTTGGAAAACACACTACCTGAGAAGTGATATGTATCACCGATCTGACAATGATAAAAGCAATGCATTATGATTGATATGCATGTATCCTTTCCTGATTTGAAATATAGGTCCCCCCCTCTTTGATGATTCATCGTCCTAGGGTGCCTTTGTTTGCATTCCAAAGCCTTCTTTGTTTTTTCCGTGCATTGGCTCATTCATGTGATAGCCATCACTCAGATGTAAGTGCAGTGCCCATCCTAGGCTGTCCACGACAATTACTGCTCTCGTTGTTTATCAAGCTTGACTCTGCCCCCAAGTGTGGTGTTGCTTGATTCATCCTGAAGGATTTTCTCTCCTGGATTCTTTTGAAAATTATCCTCTGATTGGTTGTGTGCATCATGCCAACACCCATCAAGATGGTCAATCAGTCATGAACTTGCCTCCAGTTGAAACATACCCTTCAAATATGTTATCATCAACCTTCTGGAAACTGCCAAGTCGTCTAGACATGCCTCTCATAACTTGCCGTAAAAGGCTCATTGTTATAAGCTCAAAGTTCTTCACCATGGATTCCTCCCAGCTTGTCAAATCAGATCGTGAAAAGAAATGCATTGGCATCATCAATGATGTTCATCACCCATATTCATGCGGTGAAGTGCACATTTGAACTTCAAAAATAGATGGCCCCACAGTCAGTCTTGGTGGGTGCATCCTTTCAACATTCATTCAAATGCAACTATGCGATAAAATCTGTCAGGAGTCATAGCCATGTTTCAGAGGGTAACCCAACCTGAAGATATGAAAATATCCTTCAAGTGAAGCGTTGCTCATCAATTGCTGCTAAAGTTGTCTTTGAACAACATTGCCCCCAGCAATGATCTGAATGCTTGTTCATCTGTTTATACTCAATAAGTTTTTTCTTTGTCATTGTCAGATGCTAAACATAACTTTGATGGACTTTGACGACTCATCATCTGATTTCTTTGCCCCCAGCTGATCTGAATACCGTTTGTTTTCCTACTCAGGATCCACTGTGTTGCCCCCAAGTGGTCAACTTTTCAAGGAGTATCGAGAAGAGTTGAAGTCATTGCTATCAGGGATTTTGCAAATTCGGTCGATGTTCTGGAATCAAATCTCATCTTTCAAAGATCATGTCTATTCAATTCTAATTGTTGAAATGAAATCAGAGAGATGTTATTTTTGGAAAAGATCTTTTGAAAATCAAGCTTCTTCGATCAAAGATCCAACACACACTATAAAATGTAGTCCTTTGATTGCCTTGTATTTTGAAAACATAAATGATTCGTTGTAAGATTAAAATGACTTTTTTTCATGGTTCTTTGTGTCAGTTTTAACCTTTGATCTTGGGTATCTCATTTGATGGTCTGCGATGAGGTGACCTTCTGTGAATTACAAGAAACAAAAGGCTCAAGTCCAAACTTGAGGATTCATCAAGAAAGATGGTTTTCTTTTTTAGCACCAATTTTATCAGCATGCATAATAACCAGTAGCTTAATTCATGAAGCCATGACTCTTATGGAAAACTCTTCAAGTTTTGAGATCGCCATTTATCGGTTCAGATTGCTTACTTGATTAAAAAGGGCTTTTTAAAGCACGTAATGCAGGCTATGGTTCATGGCTATGAAAGAAAGGGATTTTCAGGCTCAAAAGGTGTTTGAGGGTTTCAAAGACCTAGGATCAACATTAATTATTCATCAACTCTCTTTCTCTTGTTGTCATAGTAGAGAAAGTGATATATAACCTTGTTAATTTCAGAGATCAAAATTCTCTTAACATAGATCATAATGCTAATCCAATTTTTCTTTGATGAATAACCAATCTAATCTTTTTGAAGACACTAGAGGCTTTATCATAGACACACCAAAAAATATGAAACTTGATTTTTTGGTGTTGACTTTTGGCATTTGCTGTGTCTTTCTTCAATTGAAACTTTTTTTTTCTTTTAGAATTGATAGGCATTCTCCTTTCATTCCACTCTTTTTTCTTTTTTTTTCTTTTGCTTTTATATAGCCTTCCTCAAAGTTTTTTTGGATGACCCTCAATCTATGGCTTTTTTTCTTCTGGCCCTTTCTTAATCATTAGACTTTTTGTTCTAAGCCTTTCTTTTATCCATTAATCCTATCAGTGTCTTCAAAATATCTCTCGTTTGCCCCCAGTGTAGGGTGTGATCCTAGTCAGGGTTTCTTTTTGAAAGGAAATATTTTACCAGGCTCAAAATGGGACTGCAAGGGATAATATTTCAAAGAAATGTGAAAGGATAACAAAGATGGCCTTTTCTCATTTCAAGCAAGGTCGGTTAGAACCGTTAAATTTTGACCTCATCTAGTGTATGATTTGGACTTGTAAGAGTCATGATTCACAAGTCCATAGCTACCGAATCCACTACGTGTCATTATGCATATTGCTAAAACTTAGCTACATGATGTATGGTTCAGTTTCAGGAGGTATGAGTTCAAAATTATTTGGTCACCTCATGTCATTTCAACAAGCATCGAGTCATTTCTGTAATCAAAACACTTTTAGTCTTCAGGATTAAACTTTGCATGTTAGAGTTTGATCAAAAATATTTTATCAAAATACCATTTGAAAGAAACATCTCATGATTTCATAACAACATGAAGACAAAGAAAAGACATGTTTCGTTAAAGGATGAAATGTGATCCCAAAACAAAATGCAGAATGATAAAATCCGTAACAAAAATGATTTGACAGGTCAACACCCTTCATGGATCAGCTACTCTGGCCATATCTGTGTTTTGCCAAGCAATTCCGATCACTCGTCATTTTGAGGATGTTCTGGCGATAAAATGATCGATGACATCATTTTTCACAAACTCAGCCCAATTCTTGAAAATCTTGCATCTGTTCAACTAAAATGGCCTAGGAACCCACCATGATATTCACATCTCGTTTGAATTATACCACGGTGGTTGCATGCAATTTGTCGAAGTCCGGGCAACAAGTTTGGAACTTGGCAGATGTTGTTAGGCAAACTTAAGTGACAAAGATATGTACGTCTTGGCAAAGACATTTGAGTAGTTGATGCTTGAGCGAGACTTGACTAGACCATATAACCATGGTTTCCCACCATCAGAGTCATCTCCTGATTCATCTTTCATGATTGTTCTGGAATCCTTGGCAAAACCTTCAATCTTTCCCCTCTTTAAGGCTTGTTCAATTCTTTCAGCAATCTTCACAACATCCTGTGCTACTGAACTGGAATTGAGCTCACAGTGGGGGTGATTTCAAAGAAGGCCAATGCACCAGGTTGTCATTAGTTTATGACTGAAGGCATTGTTGTCGTTGTTCATGACCGAAAAGAGAGGTACAGCTTCAATGAGATGTGGACAAGCAGTGTTCTCACAGAAGACTGTGTAGACATTCCCTTTCCATCTGATGCTCAACACTTGTTCAAGCAGATCTGAGTCTAGCTACTTCACCTGTGATGCTCCAATTTTCTTTTGACAATGAGCCTCTCTCTGACCCCTTTCATCATTTGTCATCATCGTTTTTCAATCAGGGGTAGCAAAGCTTATTTGGGGGACCTATTTTTCATCCCGGTGCATGTATGATAAATGTATGACATGTAATCTATATGATGAATTTGCCCTTTGAGGGGTGACATATGCTCATAACTCTTGCATGATGAGACAAGAATTTTTATTCTTGCTCAAACTCTACAAATAGAAATTTCTTAAGTAATGACCATTATATCCCCCGTAAGTCCTAAATTCAAGATGCTTCAAGAAGGGCTTGCTCAGATGCAAAACAAATATGTACGGAGCATACATCCTAAAGGCAGGTTCTAATCTTTTATGTGAGACAAAGGGTAGGTTTACTACTTGGTCTCTAAAAAGGGTCTCTTGTTGTCCCAGTGATCACCCTCGTGAAGGCAATATGGGGGCTCAGCAGATAGTGGGATGGCACATATACCAATCACTAATAGTCTAAGCACTCAACGAAGAGTTAGGGTTTACACAAACTTAAACCTTGACTAAAAGTCGTAAGGTAAGCTGTTAGTCCCCCACCTAACCTAAAGCTTGTGTGTGCTTTCAAAAATTAAAGCATGTGATGCATGAGAGAATTCTATACAATGCATGAATAAAACAGAAATAAAATAAGACAAAAAATTTAAACACATCCAAAACACAAAGCTTAGTCCAATAACGTTGAAAACATTACCTTTCCCCAGTGGAGTTGCCATTCTGTCGCACGTCCCCCGCACGGCGATTCGGCGATTTTTCTATTATGTTGCTTGATTGGTTCTTTGGGAGTCGCCACCCAGTATTCCATTGAGGGTTACTAGGAAACCCGGATTTACTGGTCATTGTCAGAGATTCGAAGGCAAGGGACTGGTTGTGGCTAGGAAAGGTATTAGCACCCCTAACACACCCTACCTGAGGTAAGCTGTTTTGCGGTTTGATATGATTTAAAAATTTGAAATATTAATCAAATTCTTAAGATTTTAATAAATCAGTTATTAAATCCCAAAAAATATGTAGAAACATGTTCTTATATTTTTATGGAAAATATAACATGATTTTATTTATCCTTGAGATATTTAACCATATTCAAATTAAACAATTAATTCTTTTTTGTTTTTTTTATTTTTATAATTCAATAACATAAGTAAATAAAAATACAAACACACACTTCCACGTCACTTTTTCACTATGTTTTTTCTGTTACAATTTTTACAACAGAACATAAACTTAAAACATTTAACAGAAATTTAAATACATATTCAAACATGTAAAAATTACAAAAAGTTCCCTAAAGAGTCCAGGAACTGAAAAGGAGGCCCTCAGGAACTGTGGAGCAGTGGCGGCATGTCTCCTCCACGTCGCTGTTGAGGAAACCGAAGGGGAAGCAGGCGTTGCTGATGGGGAAGGGAACGCTGCTGCTGGCCGGTTGGTTGGAGAACTGTGAGATGGCCGGTGGGCTGTCGCTGCTGGAAGAAGAAGAAACCAAAGGGCAAAAGTTGAGGGACGGCCGACTTTGGCTTGCTTTTGACAGAGGGCCAAAGGAAAGCTGATCACCGAGAGCGGGTGAAGAGGATGGTTGATTTGGGTGAAGGCTGGAATGGGAATGGGGAAGTTCTGAAATGGCCAGGGGTGAGAGCAGCGGCTGGAAAAAGCTGGGAGACCGAAATCCAAAAGCTGGGAATGCGGCCACGGTTTCTAGCTCTCTGTTTTTTGCAAAGGGAGTGAGCGGCCGCTTTGAAACAAAAATGAAAGCTTGAGTTTTTTATTGGCCGAGGGGCATTGTGCTTTTGCTGGCGAGAGGGGAGGTCTCTGGAAATGGTTTTGGGGAGAAAGGTGCCGAAAATGGCAGATGGGGAAGAGGGCCGATGGAGATACTAGGGACGGTCTCCCTCTTTTTCTTCGGGCAAAGGGGTGGCGGCCCTGAAAGAGGAAGGAAAAATATTTAGGTTTAGGGTTTATTTTTTGGCTGCCCTCCCCTCTAAAATTTTCTCCCTGTGAGTCAATTTTTTTCTCCCCCCTGAATAAGTTTTTCTCCCCGTGTCCATTTCTCCCCCCTTTTGTGTTCACTATAGCTTAGTATTTATAGGAAAAGTTTTGCTAGGTTTTCAAACTAGTCCCTCATCTTTTCCTTTTCTTTTCTTTTCCTCTTTTTTTTTTTGTAAATTTTGATTTTTCTTATTTTTTTTTATTTTTGAAAACGAGCAATATCAACATCAACTCAACAAGGAAAATCAGTGATCATAAAATTTACGCGTTAAAAATTGAACGCGTTCCAAATTCCTTTGAAAATTTTAATTCTTTTGAGATGACGTTGAAAATGCTAAAAATGATGCAAATATATCAAAAATGCATTTTTTGGGGTTTTCATTGTTTTTTTGCTATTTTTTGGTTTTTTCTGTAAATTTATCAAAAACACGGGTCAAAAATTGGGTAGCAACAATCATAATGTCTAAGGTTTTATTTTTTTCGGGATCAAATTTATTATGAAGAAATTAAGAAATGCGAGAGGTAAACAAACAAAAAACACAGCCAGTCAAGGGATTACCATTAATCAACTAAAACCCAACAAGCACGTCTTAGCAAATTTTCCTCGCACCGAACTTTATTGTGGAAAATTTTCCAGAGCAGCAAGTCTTTGTCTGGCCAAAAGGAAGGTAGTGTGAAGCTCCTCTAACAAGGACAGATGGTTTCTCAACCAAAAAAACATAATCCCGCGTTTGGGCTCCTTTTGAATGTTGACGCGTGCAATGAACGGAATCATAGGGAGAAAAAAAATTAAAAACATTCAGAAAGAGGAAGATAATCTATTTCACCCGCGCTCGCGCAGGTCAAATTAGAGTTGCAGGTTTTTTCAATTTATTTTTTATATAAAATTTTTTAAGTATAATTTAAATAAATATGTAAGTATATTAAATAAATTGAGAGTTATCTATACAAATAAATAAATAAAAAGTCATAAACAATAACTAAAAATAAAACTGAAAAAATCAAAAGATATAAATAGATCAAGATATTTGATTTTACTATATCTTTTTTTTATTAACGTGGGTGTCTGGGTCATCTTGCGCGCACCTCGACTAATTCTACAGGACTTGAAGTTAACAACCATGTAAGTCTCCAGTGACATAAGTTAACGACCATGTGGATACTTCTCATACTTGCAAGACACTATTATATATGCATATGATACAAAATCATCCACCCTCATGTGTAGATGTATCTCTATTTGGAAAATGTGGGGAGACAAGGAATTCTTGTCTTTTATTAGTGAAAAATAAAATAGAAGTCGCCACCTAATATTTTGATTACTAGAAACCCTAACTTGTCTTAGAGATCGGATACGGAGATTGGTTGCGTAAAGGGAAGGTATTAATACCCCAACTACGCCTTACCTGAGGTAAGCTACATTGTTTTTTTGTCTGATAAAATCTAAGGTCTTGTTGTGGTTTCTAATTGTCAGTCTGTCTACGGTTTAAGAAAAGTCCTCCTCTGTAGGGAGATTCTTATTGTATCGGGTAGACACCTAACCGTTTTATGTCATCAAAAGAAAAACCCTTTAATATCATGAATATATTTTACGTATAAATTTGTAATCTCGGATACTAAAACAAAACAATATATTTTTTTTGGAATTTTTAAAATATTGACTAAATTCTTGTAACTTTAATAAACTGGATATTAAAGTCAAAATGCATGATAAAACATTTTTTTTTTTGAAGTTTTCTTTGTTGTATGAAAATACAATATGGTTCTTTAGCTTTGAGAGACTTGACCATATGCATGAAACAAAAACATGTTTTTTTATTTTGAAAACCAGGTATTTTAATGCCAGATTTGTATTTTTATAGTGTAAAAATATAAACCGATATTAACCAAAATAGATAGAAAAATAAGCGAGAAAATCACTAATTTTTTTATATATACTTTTAATTGGAATGGGCCAGCACCGGCCCAACATAAAAAAATGGACCAGCACCGGCCCAAAATTATAATTAGTTGGTTACTGTGCATAGTATAGTAACCAGCTAATTATTTTCACGTTCTGCAGAACGTGAATTGCTCACGTTCTGCATGCAAATGAGAACAGATAATAAGGGATAAAGAAAGGGAGAAGATTACCTGGAATGAGTGAGCGTGGTTGCTAAGCTAACGGTGGCTCGAAGTGGTGGCGGCGGCAGCAGCAGCTGCAATGATTCTTCTTTTTTTGTGTAAAGACACCAACCCTTGCGTCTTCTCCTTCTCTTTTTTTTTTGTTTTCACTCTCGGTTCTCTCCTCTGTGTCCTAGTGCTTCTCCTCTCTTCTCTCTTTATTCCTATGTTTTTTCTTTCTTTTTCTCCCCTGTTTTCCTTTCTTTCCTTTCGGTCTCCTCCAATTGCCTTCCTTCTTTTTTCTTTTTTTTTTTTTGCTCTCACTTCCCCTGTATTTATAAGCAAATACATGGGGAGAAAGGTCTACTACCCCTGTCCAGTCATGGCACAGGGGTAGGGTGGCCGAGGCAGCCACTATGCAGCCGCCCCAGGATTGCCTGAGAGGTACATCCCCTCTGTGTTTTTTTTTCACCGCCTCGTGGTAGGCCACAAGTCAGAGTTTAGGCAAGTAAGGGTTGTTGGTCGGCGTCTTTTTGGGTCTTTCAGAGAAAGAGGGAGGAGAAAAGCAGGGGAAGGCTGCTGCTTCTTCTTCCCCTACCTCACGTATCCAGGGGAAGAAGAAGACCCACAATGCGCTCAAAACGGCACCGTTTTGGGCTTCTCTTTCTTTTTTTTAATGAACAATGGATGAAACGGTGTCGTTTTAGACAAAACACACCGTTTCATTTAAAAGAAAATGGCAGCAAACTCGTGTTAGAGTCCACATCAGTCCTCAATTGCAATTTTGACTTTAAAAATCAATGCAATTGCATCCCTGTCAAATTCAATCGTCGGCCTTGAAGTTAGCTGCCTTTTTCAAAATGGTTCTTGGTCTTGAATTTGTGCAATTGAACCCTCCATTGATCAATAAACTTTTAATTTCTTTAATTTGGCTCTTTATTCGGTCAATTACAGCCCCTCTATTTATGCGCCTTTTTTAGTTTGGTTCTTAGTTTCGGATTTCTTCAATTAAGTTCCTAATTGGCCATCAAACTTCAATATTTATGTAATTAAGCCCCTAATTTAACCAAATCAACTCTCAAAAATTATAATTTGACCCCAGAACTTTAATTTCTTCCAATTAAAGCCCAAATTGACTTCAAAATCAATTTTTCATGCAATCAAACCCTCCATAAATTCAATTAAACCTTTCATAAATTTAATTGAATCCATAAACATCTGATTTTGGATTTTTCTTCCTCAAATTGAATTTTCTTTGTCAACAGGACTCTCATCAGTCAATAAAATACTGTTAAATTTTAATCTTTGTATTTTTTTCACATCTTTAACCAATTTTAAGTTATTTTCTAGGCGTTTTGGCATCATCTTCTCACTGCCTATTTTTTTGAGATTTCTTCTAACTATATTTTTGTTTTTTTTGTTTTTTCTTCTTTTTTTTGTGCGGAGACCCAAAAATGGATTACAATTATATATATATATATATATATATATATATATATATATATATATATATATATTGTCGATACACGACGTCGGGCGACGGCTCCCGCTTTTTGTTTATTTAACAAAAACGGTTTCTTCTCGATTGGGGGAAATAAAGATTTTATTGGAGTCGTCATCTAGTAATTTGAGGGAACTAGAAATCCCAAATTAGACACGGGTCCCAGATATTTGGATACAGGGTTAGTTATGATTAAGGGAAGGTAGACACAACCCTTAAAACATCCTTTCAAAAGAAAGGTTACCCTTACTTGTGTGTTTTTTATTTGATTCAAATGCAATTATATTTTGGGCTTATTTGTAAATTTTTAAAAATGATTAGCGTCGGTCCCTAAAAATAGGAGACACGTTAAAAATGACAGCAGTCCCTAAAAATTAGGAGACTCGTCTAAAATATTGACATTTGCCCCTAAAAAGGAGAGTCATGTCTGAGTTACCAAAAGAAATAATGGATATAATCCATTATATTTTGGGTTTATTGGTAATTTGTTTTTTTTTTAAAAATGGTTAACGTCGGTCCCTAAAAATAGGAGACACGTTAAAAATGACATCAGTCTCTAAAAATTAGGAGACTCGTTTAAAATATTGACGTTTGTCCCTAAAAAGAAGAATTACGTTTAGGTTACCAAAAGAAATAATGGACATAATCCATATTTGGTATTTACATTTTTGACATCGATCCTTTTTTTAAAAAAAGAGATGTGTCGACTTTGGTTTTTGTATTTTTTTACAACATGCAAGAAAATTTACAAGCATTTATATATAAAAAATACCAGTAGAAACCCAAAAAATTACCTGAGTGTCACTGTATAGGTAAAATATTGAAATACCCTCGAATTTCTCTGAAAATTACGAAAATGCCACTGGCGGGGTGGCACCCGCGGGGGCGCTTGTTGGCGGCGGGGAGATTTTCCGGCGAGATTTCTGGCCAACCGATGGTCGATCCTGGTAGATCTGATGTCGAGGATTCTGATGGTGGTGGTCGTGACGGTCGTTGATAGCTGATGAGTGAGAATCGACGACTTGAAGCTTCGGTGGCAGCCGACGATCGCGGCCGTTTTCCGGCCAAATGGGGCGGCGAAAACGCTGAAACCTGACGGGGTTTTGCTTTATATGAGAATATCGACCTTTCTGTGGTGTTTTGGAAGCTTTAGATGGCCGGAGATGGGAGATCGGGAGAGAGAGAGGGAGTCGCCGGCGAGAGGAGAGAGATGCTCTGGGTTATGCTACGGTAAGAACGCAAGCACGGTACACCGGTGCAGCTGAGGCCTGTGATCCGTTGGATCTCTGATGGAAAGCTCGTGCGGCTGTGATTGGCCCGATCTGCAGGTTGATCGGACGGTCCGAATGAACAGAGGTGAGATCGGGTGCGACGCGGTGAACTGAAATATCAGTACACCCTGTGATGTGGCGCAACGGGATCAAAGATTGCAAGGGCTGAGATGTGTCTGGGTTTTAATCTGGTGTGATAAGCCCTATTGTATTTATTAAATCAACGGTTCAGATCTAAACACTATTAGATCTAACGGTTAGGATATATTTGGTATTTTTCATATTGTTTTTAATAAAAATCAATATCCTACTCTCATGAAGAAATAGTAAAAAAACCTGAATAGTATGTATGTATTGTAATCTCTCTTCTCTTTTTTTTCTTTTTTTCTTTTTTTCCTCTCGTCCTCCTTTCTTTTTTTCTCCCGTCTTCCGTCCTCCTTTCACTGGCGCACTGTCACTTGCTATTTATAGCCAATGACAGGGACGTCCAAATTACCACCGATTTGCTTTGCTTTGAAGAAAAAATGGATCACTTGTTTTCGGTGCACCTGCTCCTTTGACAAAATTTTTTATTTTATTTTATTTTTATTTTTTATTATATATAATAATATATATTTATATATGTAAAATTAAAAACTCAATTCAGTATTAGAAAAACCCGATTCAACCGCTAAAAATCCATTTTAATGACCGAAAATTATGTTGAAACACTGAGAAAAAAACTTTTGATGGGTATCAACCCGGTAAACCGGGTTTTGACCAAAATAACATTTTGACCCAAAATAGCCCTGAAACTCATTTTTTACCCCGGTCGACATGGTTTGACCCGTATTGACTCGGTGGACTCGGTTCCTATGGAAAGATGCGGTTTACACGAGAAAATTTTTTTTTTTATTATTTTTTTTTAATTTTAAACTTTTTCTTAATTTTTTTATTTTTATAAATAATAATAGAAATAAAATAACATTCAAGAAAATCTTGGTAAATACAAAATTGGGTTAAACATATATTAACATTAAATTAAAATTGCGTATGTGTCTATAATATTAAGAAAAATCAAAATGATGATTTGAAACATTCTTATTTAATTAGTAATTTTGTTATTTATTAGTATTATTTGACTGATTTCCTTTCCATTTTTTATGAAATGTTTAATATTTATCTATTTTTAAATGTTAAGATGTATAAAATTTTAAAATTTTATTTTAATAGCATATCCATAACGTATCTTATCCTAATATTTTAATAAATCAACATATCAACGTATCCATATGTGTGTTTGACGTCCATATTCTTTTTTTTTAACCTAGAATTTCCTATTTAAATATAATATCTTTCTATTTGATGAACTGAAAAACAATTCTTCATCTTTTTAGATTTCTGAGTTTTACAAACACGTTTTAAATATTTTAATTTTCCTTACAAGTTTTTTATTGTTTTTCAAATGAAAAAAATAAATAAAATGATAAATTAGACAATACTTTTTTATATATATAATATCACTAAAAACATTTAAAAAAAATATCAACACAAGTTAACTCAAGATTTTGACCAATCACATCTAATAAATTCCTTTTAATTTTTGTAAAACTCGGTTTAAATTATTAATCAAGTCAAATCAAGTTAATAATGCAAGGATATCAATTTTAAAAATTAAAAAAGAAAGTGCTAAAGAAAAGTTTTTGCTGTTGTGCTGAATATGGATCAGTACGAAGTAGCCCAGAGAATTTAAACCAGAGTTCTCTGTACTAAAGAAGGGAAATGATCATCAAGTCAGGTTTATCTTGCTGCCCATCATTTTCACCATGGGAGAAGATTATATTACTTTCATTTGCTGTCATTGTCCTTTTCTTTAGAGCAAGCAAATATTCTAGGGTGCTTTTTTCCTATCTAAAAACTTGTTATAAAAATATTTTAAAAAATTAAAAAATATATATTATTTTAATATATTTTTAAAACAAAAAATATTATATAATATTAACGAGCACTAAATATTACAATTTTTTACTGTAATTGTTTCCTAACCGTGTTATTTTTCAAAATAGATTTATGTATATGCTAGTCAGCTAAAAACATTCTTCAATTGAATACTTTATCTGATTAAGTCCCCTTCTAGAGCCTATTTGCTTTTTTATTTAAAAAAAATTGAAATTTTTTTTAAAATTTTTTTTTATTTTAAATTAATTTATTTTTTTATATTTTTAACTCATTTTGATGTATTAATATTAAAAATAATTTTTTAAAAATAAAAATATATTATTTTAATATATTTCTAAATAAAAAATACTTTAAAAAACATTTCTTCTATATTTCTTGTTATGGTTCGTTTCTCACATTAGTTTTTACCGCTACTCAGCGTCTGTATATGTGACATTTTTCACCAAAAGATACAGCACTGTAGCAGTGTCATGGTTGAGCAACCAAATTCAAATCCATAAGGATATTCAAATAGAGATATGGAGGTATGAATTGGGTTTGGAGATTGGGTTTACTGTCTACTAGTTAAGTCAGTTTTATTTATCACCCCAAAATTTTCTCATATGATAGCTTTAAAATATTACTGTAATAATAATAATTTTTTAAAATACTTTTTATTTAAAAATATATTAAAATAATATATTTTTTTAAAAAAATATTTTTAACATTAATGCATCAAAATGATTTAAAAATATCAAAAAAATTTAATTTGAAACAAAAAAAATTTTAATCTTTTTTTTCAATAATGTTTTTAAAATAAAAAATAAATAATTTTTTTGTGCTAGGAAAACCTTGTTCTTTCAAACTTTGTATTGTTTCATCGGTAAAAGATATTTTTGGATTAGCTTTACGTCAACTAAGATCAAATTTTCTTTCTTCCGCATTGATCTAATGTGTTTAGAAAGATTTTATAATTTTTTTCTGGATGTTAACTCTTAAGAAATCAAGAAAAAGAAATCATCCTCCCTTAACCCTTAGCCACCAAGACACATTTAGAGTTAAAAACAATGTTGAATCTTTTCAATCACACTCAGTGTGGACCAATAGGCTCCATATCAATACCATTCGAGTGTCCATAGAAAGCTGCCTTGCGCACAGAAATGAGAGAGAGAGCAGAAAGGCCAGAAAAAGACATTCAAGTTTGCATTTGCTAGGAGCGATACTTGACATGGTTTCCATCTTCAATGCCTGGTATTGATAGGACTAAAGAAGGGAAATACCAGGAGCATTAGCCTGTTTTCCCTAGATCAAATCACAGCACTTGGCGTACCATGCCATTCAGTCACTGGATCTATTTGAAGAATGGAGTTAACAAGTCAAGAGGTCTTGAGATTTAAAGAAAACATGAAAAGCCTAAAGAAAGCAAGAAAGCTGACAGAGGAAGTTTGAAGAACAACAAAGTAGTCTTATTATTCTGTGTGATTTCTACAGTATATATACATGGTTTATATAGAAAAGATCTTGTCTAAATAAGTAAACTGACAGACTAGCAACTAATATTTAGGACTTAATTACAAAATTACAATCAAGCTAAATCTCTAAGATATGATTTACAAATCAAGCTTTAATTGTTTTGATTCTGAATCTTAACACGCCCCCTCAAGCTGGAGAATGGATGTCCAAGGTTCCCAGCTTGCGCAGCAGATTATGAAATAACAGGCTATCAAGAGGCTTTGTGAATATATCTGCTATCTGCTGTGTTGAAGGTACATAAGTGGTCTTTATCAATCCTAATTGTATTTTCTCACGCATAGTATGACAATCAATCTCGATATGTTTTGTGCATTCATGAAATACAGGGTTGGTTGCGATGTGTGATGCAGCTTGGTTGTCACAGTATAGGAGGGTTGGCTGCGAGTGTGGTGCCTGCAAATCACATAGGAGCTGTTTAAGCCAAACCAACTCACAGGTAAGCGATGCCATTGATCTATATTCTGATTCTGCTGAAGAACGTGATACAACCGACTGTTTCTTGCTCTTCCAAGATATGGGAGCTCCTCCAAGGAAAACACAGAAGCCAGTAACAGATCGCTTGGTTGTTGGACAACTTGCCCAATCAGCATCACAATACCCTTTCAATTGTAACTTTCCATGTGATGGAAACAAAATGCCTTGTCCTGGTGCCAGCTTCAAATATCGTAGGACACGATGAGCTGCATCCAGGTGAGGTTTCCTTGGTTGCTGCATGAATTGACTGAGAACGTGTACTGAGAAGGCAATGTCTGGCCTTGTGATGGTGAGACATAGAAGATGGTCGACAAGGCGTCGATATGGTGATGGATCTTTGAGCAGTTCACCTTCTGAAGGGGTGAGTCGTTGGTTTTGTTCCATTGGAATTTTAGTTGTTCTTGACCCAATCATACCTGCATCTTTAAGTATATCAAGAGTGTATTTACGTTGGGAGATGGCAATACCTTGTTTGAAGTAGGCAACTTCAATTCCAAGGAAGTACTTGAGATTGCCCAAATCCTTAATCCGAAAATGGTTGTGAAGAAACCTTTTAAGTTTTCCAACTGTGGCAGTGTCATTTCCTGTGATGATCATATCATCAACGTAGAGTAGTATTGCTGTAAAGGAAGCACCTTGTACCTTAGTAAACAGAGAGTAGTCTGCTTTAGATTGTTGAAATCCAAAGCTTTTGATGGCTGTGGAAAATTTTGAGAACCAGTTACGTGATGCCTGCTTTAAACCATATATGGACTTCTGAAGCCGACACACAATATTCGCCCCCTGACGAGGAAGGCCAGGAGGAGGCTGCATGTAAACCTCTTCATTCAAATCACCGTGAAGGAAGGCATTTTGAACGTTGAGTTGATGTAAAGGCCAGTGACGGACAACAGCAACAACAAGCAAGCATTTAAGAGTAACTAACTTGGCAACAGGGGAGAAGGTGTCTGTGTAGTCAAGACCTTCCAATTATGTGTAACCCTTGGCAACTAGGCGAGCTTTGAACCAGTCGATGGTGCCATCAGAGTGGTATTTAAGCTTATATACCCATCTGCTCCCAATGGCACGTTTACCTGCTGGTAAGGGGCATAATGTCCAGGTATTGTTCAGTTCAAGAGCTGTTAATTCAGTTTGCATGGCATCCTGCCACCAAGGATCAGAGGCAGCTAGTGCAAATGATGTAGGCTCACTGTGGGCAGAAAGGCTTGTAATAAAAGCACGGTGAGAGGGAGATAAATGAGTATAAGAAATAAATTTAGATAAAGGATGGTGAGTACCTGAACGAGAACATAACGAGCCAGGGGGAAGCAAGGTGGTATGAAAGCAGTGATAATCTTGGAGGTGGGAGGGGCGGGTGTGGGTTCGAGTCCTTTGGCGTGGGAGAGCAGGCGGTGTGGAAACATGTGGTGAGAAGGGTGGCTCAACGAGGCTAGGGATGTTGGTAGGAGATGATGGCAGAACATGGTTTGAGGGAGGAGAAGGCATAGCAGAGGAAAGTGTGTCATTGCTGGAGGAGGATAGTAAAGGTAAGGTGGATGGTTCGCCTAAAAGAGAGGGAGGAATGGATAGTGTTTGAGGAGGAATAGGGGCTAAGAAGGGTAAGCTGGAGGTGTAGGTGTTTGGTTGATCGGACTGTGTGTCTTGTAGTTGAGTAGAGAAGGGGAATATAGATTCATGAAAAAAGATATCGCGGCTAGAGAAAAACGTGTGAGTTGAGAGATCATAAAGGCGATATGCCTTTTGACCCAAAGGATAACCCACAAAAATACATTTGTGTGCTCTAGAATCAAATTTGTGTGAGGGTGTAATAGTGGTGGCATAACAAAGACAACCAAAAACCTTCATGTGATGGTATGTAGGTAGGTATTATGCAGCTTCTCATAGGGTGAAGCTTTGGAAAGAATGGGTGTAGGCAAGCGATTGATTATATAGGCTGCAGTGAGTATACTTTCCCCCCAAAATTGAAGTGGCAAACAAGCTTGGAAGCGTAGAGCGCTAGCAACGTTTAAAAGATGACGATGTTTGCGCTCTACGACACCATTTTGTTGTGGTGTGGCTGGACAAGAGTGTTGAAAGAGAATTCCTAAACCATTAAAAAAGGATCGCATGGAAGTAAACTCACTCCCATTGTCTGCTCTTACACATTTAACATTACATTGGAATTGTGTTTTGACAAACGCAATAAAGGACTTGAGTAAGGTTTGCGTTTCAGATTTAAGCTTCATAAGATGGATCCAAGTGTAATGTGAGTAATCGTCTACAATGGTTAAAAAATAGCGAGCACCTGAGTGTGTATGTGTGCGATGAGGACCCCATATGTCACAATGTATAAGATCAAAAGATGCATGTGAGGAAATAGAACTCATATTGAAAGGTAGTCTGGTTTGTTTTGCCATAGGGCAAATGTCACAATGCATAGCATGATTAATAGAAAAATTAGGAATCGTCTTAGACAAAAATTGTAATGGTGCAGCAGAGGGGTGTCCTAAGCGACAGTGCCATAAATCTGGGATGGTGGAAATGTGGTTAGCTTGAATTTTTTATGGTGGTTTGATAGTTGTGTGCTCAGATAGGTAGTACAAGCCGTTATGCACCTTCCCCAGGCCAATCATCTTCATCGTGTTCAGGTCCTGCAAGATACAGAAGTTAGGATGGAAAGTGATGATACAATTTAATTCACGGGTGAGTTTACTGACTGAGAGAAGATTAACTTGAAAGGATGGTATGTGAAGGACATTCTTGATGCACAAGTGTTAGTTAACTTGTGCATTACCAACTGACAAGGTTTTTATATGTGAGCCATCAGGTAAATGAACAATATCATGACGTGGTGTTTGAGATAGTAAATGAGAAGAAGATGATATATGATTACTGGCACCACTGTCAATGATCCATGCTTTATGACATTTAGAATTGTGTTTACCTGTCACATTTCCACATAACTGATTTCTAACAAGTAATGCCCTTATTTGATTGTATTCCTCTTCTGTGAAGTGAGGAAAGATCTGAAGCCCGCTTGCTGCCGTGTTGGGTTTGATTGCGTTACTGGCGTTATTGACTGCAAGTTGTTTATGTTGGTTTGGTGGTTTGATTTCTCTGCCATGAAATTTATGTCCTGGTGGAAATCCAATGATATAATAGCAACGGTCAACCATATGTGTATCTCCCTCACAGTGTGAGCAAAATAAAGATTTGCCCTTGTTGTTTTATAGTCGTGTGGATTGTCTGTTCTCTGTGATCCTTGTGTTTCTTTTCACATTCATGGCATGAATGGGGCTGTCATTGGCTTCAGTGAGTTTCCGTTGTTTTTCCTCTTGAAGCAAGAGTGAATATATTTTCCTGATGTTAGGGAGTGGCTGCATCAACAGGATTTGTCCACGGACAGCAGAATATGTATCATTCAACCCCATGAGGAATTGGAAAATTCGTTCATGTTCTTCTCTTTCAGCAATCTGTTTTAGTCCTGCACAGTTACATAAAGGTGGATCATTGTATGATCCTAATTCATCCCAAAAGGACTTGAGTGCTAAATAATAAGCTGTTATGGTCTGTTGTTGTTGACGATGTTCAACAATCCCTCGTTTAAGCTCAAATATGCGTGATAGATTTTCTTAAGAGAAACGCTCACTGAGATCTGCCCAGACATCAGCAGCAATATTAGAGAAGATTACAATATTTGTTAAGGATGGACTGATGGAGTATAGAATCCATGACTTTACAATCTGATTGCATCGTCTCCAAGCTCTATATTTAGGATCTGTCTCTGAAGGTGCTCTATATTGGCCTCCAGAGACATCATCATGGTGCGGCTCCATGTTGCATGATTGTCACCTTCCAAAAGTTGGGTGACAATGGCGTGATTGATGTGATCTGAGGGATGAATGTATTAAGGATCATAAAAATCCATTGTTTCTGACAAGTATTTTTCTGATGGTGTTTCTGTCATGGTGATGTTGGCGGAAGCAAAATAATGAGCAGTATTAGGTGCTGAACCACTGCTCTGATACCATAAAGAAAGCAAGAAAGCTGACAGAGGAAGTTTGAAGAACAGCAAAGCAGTCTTATTATTCTGTGTGATTTCTACGGTACATATACATAGTTTATATAGAAAAGATCTTGTCTAAATAAGTAAACTGATAGACTAGCAACTAATATTTAGGACTTAATTACAGAAATTACAATCAAACTAAATCTCTAAGATATGATTTACAAATCAAACTTTAATTGTTTTGATTCTGAATCTTAACAAAGCCTCCACTTCATGGAACAAAAGAAGGCTGGAGCTGGTTCCATGCCATGTTCTAATGAACTCTACTCTTCAAACCATGCATTGACAAATTTGCATGGTTGGTCTTCCACCAGCACTTTCAGAAAGCAAATCCGAGCCAAAATAAATAATCATCGTAGAAATGTAGCGTAGAAAAGATTGGATACGATGACGTAACCAAGACTACAAGACTAGGAGATAACTTCTATTCAAAATTCACAAAAAGAAAACAACTTGAGAACATAAAAAAGTTTAATCCTTTCAAAGGATTTATGTTACCCTCCTCTATAAGAATTTCTTCATATTGGAAATTAGTGTGGTTTTGGGCACAGAACCAATAATTGCATCTTTCTTCTCCCCGTTTTTGAAGATCATGATTGTGGGGATGCTTCGAATTCCATACTTGGTTGTGGTAGAAGGACTTTCATCAGTATTCAATTTGAAGCACTTGAGCTTTCCATCATATTCCGTAGATAGTTCAGCTATTACTGGATGGATTATCCGGCAGGGTCCACACCACGGAGCCCAAAACTCAACCAGCACGGGCCCATCAGCCTCGATGATGAGCGACTGCCATGTTTCATCCGTCACTGCAGGAACTGAGATTCTGAAAACCAAGGAAAGATGTCAATTTTAACTGTGATGTAGAGAACTCATTTGGAGTGCATTGTAAGAAAGAATAACAGCAACAACATGATTAGAATTGGAGTGGGGTAAATAGAATTAGAGATTAGTGGCATAAATATTCAACTTATTTCAAGGGCAAGTAGCAACATGTAGAGGTAATTAAAATTCTAACCTGGAAGTTTCTCCTGCATAAAGGTCCATAACGATTTTTCATAAATATGTCAACCGCTCTGAGAGATATCTCAATAGAATAAATAAGATACAACTAAAAACAGTAGCATAATATTCAGTTTCACAGCAATCACCTTTCCTCCTTCCTCGAAGACTTTGTGAAGCCGGTGAACTTGTTTAACGTTTTCATTCATTCATTTCATTTCCAAATTAAACCATTTAGCTTCTTCCCACTATACTAGAAAATATATCATCCTGTCCCTTACCATGGTTTGAAAGATAAAGAGAGCTCTGGAATGCAAGGGCAGAATAGATGACGAAAGACAATCAGTTTAGTTCCTTATATGACCAATTATTCGCAATTATATTTTAGAAGGATAACTGGAGGATATTCAGAAGGTTTTAATATGTCAGAAGTTATGAAATGTAGAAGTGAAAGGCCAGTTTTTTTGAGGTACTCTCAGACCAGCACCAAATCAGAGAATCAGATGCTGTTGCTTCACTCAGTTGATACACCAATATCCCCAAGAAAAAAGAGTCCAAATAAGGAGATAAACAAGCCCAATTATTCTTTTTACTTTGAGCAAACAACAACAACTAGGAAGAATACGATCGACAAATAATACAACCAGGTTAAATAACATTTTGCCATCAGTAAATGAAGATAATTCAAGGGATCATGAAATAAATAACCATACAGGGGATGATCTGGGGGGCACGAGCATAATCAGGTAAGTGGGTCGTTTAGGGAATTGAGGGTACTAATACACTGAGAATTTGTGCTAGTTTGAGACCTAAATAGATATCTGAAAAATGCAGGCCCTAATCCAGTATTTCATAACCTTTGCGTGATATTGCAACCCAAACTAAGCCTTAAAGACACATGAGAAGTCCAGTCCCAGACTGGCCAGTTGAAGAGTTTTTTCATTTCAAGTATGAACTTGTTCCGAATATTCACTTTATACTGCCATTAGAATATGTCATGCAGGATTCTCAACCATGATCAAACTTGATTTTTCTAGGCTAGTGACCAAGCATGAGTTTGTCAAGCTAAATAAAGTTTCAAAGCAGTAGCTAAGTTAGCAATACAAAGTTCATGGGACTCATAGAAATATCAACCAGAAAAAATAAAATTCCAAATATCAGGCCACAGTGCAGTGTTTCTAGATTTGAATGGATAACTAGATAAGAAGAGGTGACTTATGCTTTCATCGAAACATAACGCAGGAACTCTAAAATCATATTTAATTGGTGAAATATTAAGTTTGGAATTGAAATCTTCATTTTCTTTACAACTTCTTAATTCTCTCTCTCTTATATGTACTTAATTTTATTAGAACTGTCATGTTGTGAGGTTAGTGTTTGGAGGCTAAACAAGGAAGAAGCGAAAGCATATCAATCCATTGGGTTTATTTAAGTGTGGATCAAATTTGTGAGCAGAGAAGGTTATGATTGTGATACTGTGATGGTGGTTTGTTTCAGAGTGGATCGGGTCTGATGATGATCACTAATGGTGGATTTAGAGGGAAGAAAAGGCTGATCATCAATGGGTTGGTATGGGTTGTGGTGGTTGATTTGTCAGCTAGGAGTAGTTTGATGGTTATGTGACGTTGTTTTCTGCAACTTCTTAATTCTCTCTCTCGTATATGTACTTAATTTTATTAGAACGTCATGTTGTGAAGTTAGTGTTTGGAGGCTAAACAAGGAAGAAGCGAAAGCATATCAATCCATTGGGTTTATTTAAGTGTGGATCAAATTTGTGAGCAGAGAAGGTTATGATTGTGATACTGTGATGGTGGTTTGTTTCAGAGTGGATCGGATCTGATGATGATCACTAATGGTGGATTTAGAGGGAAGAAAAGGCTGATCATCAATGGGTTGGTATGGGTTGTTGTGGTTGATTTGTCAGCTAGGAGTAGTTTGATGGTTATGTGACGTTGTTTTCTGGACTCTTTTTGCTACTGTGAGGCAGACTACGTGGCAACGAATTTTTATAGTTGTGTGTAGTTAAAGAGAATTTTAGAGATAATGCATAGAGATTTTTGTTGATAATAAGTCTACAATTATTTTGGAAAAAAAAAGTCACTTTTTTATAAGAGAAATGAGCATGCAAACATCGGATATCCCTCCATTAGAGAGCGCATAAGAAAAAAAGAGGTGTGGCTGAGTTATGTGAAGTTCATTAATTAAGTTGCATATATTCTTACAATTAAAGGTTTGAAATGTGAAGATTTTGCAAATTAAGAGCTTTGCTAGGACATATCTAGAGATAGGTTTAAGGAAGGATGTCGAGGGTAAATTTATACTATAATAATGTTTTATGTATATATATATAATTCAGTTCAAGCTGTAGCGGTTTTAACAACAAACAAACCGTTATTGTTAACCGTTATTGTTTATTAACTACCTAAGATTTGGAGCCATATCTGTGCCAAGCACCAAGTTCATTTCAACGGAATCGCACATGCTCATTTTAGATGACATCTCCATGGCCAGACATTCCTTCAACTCTCCCAAATTATCACTCATGTCCGGCCTTTGTCTTGAAGTCGGGGGCACGCAGGACAGTGCTATCTCCAGAGCTTTCCAAGCAAAATTAGTGCTGAATTCACCTTGCAGCCTTGCATCGATAATGCTCTGGATATCACCTCTTTCAACTAGAGGACTCACCCATTGAAGTATGTGAGTGTGGCCCTTATGGCCCCTTATTAAAGGCGGTTGACAACTTATTAGCTCACACAGAAGAATACCGAAGCTATAAACATCCCTTTTCTTATTTAAGTTTCCTGATGCTCGAAATCTGCATACAGAAAATAATGATAATTATTCTCGGAGAACAAACACTGTGAGAAAAGATTAACATTAAGTTTGAATACGTACTTAGGATCAATGTATCTGGGTGTGCCTGCAGGATCAGTTATGACATGAGAGTCTCCTTCGGTTGCGAAGGCTTTGGACAGCCCGAAATCAGTGTTGTAACCCATTTTTGGGTCCCCACAAATAAATATATATATATATATAAAAAAAAAAAAAAAAAAACTGAACAGTGTCATTTTGACACTGTTCCTCTTCCCGCCTGCTGCTCCCAAAACTTAGAGCCCCACCCCCCTTTAAACAAGAAACAATGACTGCATGCTGCTCCCAAAGCTTAAAGCCCCGCGCCCACTAGCCGACCAGCCGCCGCTTGCCCTGCTCCCATGCGCAACGGTAAGAAGCCCCACTCACTTGGCTCTATAAATAGCACCCAACACAGCAGTAAAAAGGAGGGGGGGGAAACGAAAAAAAACAGAGGAGGGGGAGGATTTTTTTGGAAGAGAGAGAGGGCTGTTTTGAAAGACACAGGGGGAGAAATTCGGGTCCAAAGTCAGCAAAAAACCAGCATCTTCGCCCAATTTCTGCAGATTTTTCTTCTTCTTCTTTCTTCCTCTGCCACAGGAAACCGACACCGTCTTCCTCCAACTCCACCGCTGCAACCTCCGGCGGAACCACCTCATCACAGCAGCCCCATTTCCCTTCCGGCAGCCAGCAACAAGGGACAACCCCCTCTCCTGCAAAGCCAAACCGGGGCAGCCCCCCCCCCTTTCCTCTCATTCTCTTCCAGCAGTCCCAAAGAAACACTGCCCCCTCTCCCTCCCATCAACACAACGCCAGCAACAGATCTTCACCGCAGCGACAGCCTCCACAGGAGCAAGCCTCCGCCTTCCAGCTTCTGCACCTGCCAACAGCAGTCCTCCTTCTCCCAGCGACGCCCAGCAGCAACCGGAGTAGCAGCTCCTTCCTCAGTCACACCAACAGCTCCAGCCGAGACCTTTCCTTCTCCTCTGCAGGAATCTGCTCCTTCTTCTTCCAGCCGAGACCAGTGCACGCCAGTGAAGCCACCAGCCTCCACCGCGGCATCGCCTCCTCCACGCCAGCCTCCACAGGAGCAAGCCTCCACCTTCCAGCTTCTACACCGTCCAGGCCATCCTCCGGTCAGCACCGCCTTCAGAGCCACCACAGGTCAGCCCTCTGACCCTTATCTCCGTTTACTGTTCATCGTCTTGCATGCAGAAAATAATTACCCGGTTACTGTGTGCACAGTAACCGGCTAATTAATTAACGGGTTACTGTTCACCTGTACAGTGAACAGTAACCAGTCATGTGGTTTTGGGCTGGGCTGAGTCCAGCCCTGTAGAAACCAGGCCCCAATTTATTTCGGGCCGATTTTGGCCCAGTTTCCTTTTGGGCCGGGTCTGGCCCGCTCGAACAAAAATTCTTCAAAAAATTTATTTCAAAAAATATGTGATTTTGTTGTAATTTTATTTCTGTATTTTGATCAATACCGGTTCGTATTTTTATACTGTAATGATACAAATCCGGTATTAAAAAACCCGATTTTCGTCAAAACATCAAAAAATACATAATTACAAAAAAAAATGTTTTGTTTTCATGCATACGGCCTAGTCTCTCCAACATATATATATAAATATTATAACATCGTATTTTCACACAACAAAGGAAATTTCAAAAATCAATATAAGTATTAGCATGCATTTTGGCTTTAATAACCAGTTTATTCGAGCCATGAGAACTAGGCCAATATTTCAAAAATTCTAAAAAAATCTTTTTGTTTTCTTTTAGTATCTGGGATTATGAATTTATACGTAAAACATATTCCTGATGTTAAAAATATAGTTTTTATATAGATATTAGAACGGTTAGGTTTTACCCGATAAGATAAGGACCTCCTTATTGAGGAGGACTTTTCTTGAACCATAGACGGACCAACAACTAGGAAACACAACGAGACCTTGAATTTTATCAGACAAATGAACAATGCAGCTTACCTTAGGTAGGGCGTATTTGGGGTGCTAATACCTTCCCTTTACGCAACCAGTCCCCGTACCCAATCTCTGAGACCAGTTAGGGTTCCTAGTGACCAAAATACTAGGTGGCGACTCCCATTCCATTTTCCACCAACAAAAGACTAGATTTTCTTATCCCTCATATTGGCCAAATAAAGATAGATAAATAGGGACACACATCGCATTTAGATTGAGGTGGAATCTTCGCCGCGACGCGCGGGTGACGTGCGACAGAATGGCGACTCCACTGGGGACCTTGTGGACTAAGCTTTGTTTTTGTCTGAATTATTTTTGTTTTTGTGTGTTTTTTAATATACCTTTCCTTTTGATTATCTGCTTATATGCTTTAAATATTTTTACGCATATTGTTCATGCATATGTATAGAATTGTCTCATGCATCACTTGCTTTTATTTTGAGAAGCACACACAAGCTTTAAGCTAGGAGGGGGATTAGCGATCTGCCCTATGACTATTGGTCAGGGTTCCGGATCGTGAAACACCCAACTCATATCTGAGTGCCTGCTTGGTAATGGTGGGTATACTTACCTTAACTGTTCCTTGCAACGCCCCCATACTGTCTTTACGAAGAACGTCACTGGGCAGATATGAGACCCTTTCAAAGACCAGATAGAAAACCTACCCGTTCCTCACCTAATAAATAGAACTTGTCCTTAGGATATCTATCTTACGTTAATAATTCATCAATCCAGGTTTTTAAGCCGAAATCTTGCCTAAAGGATTACGAAATACATTTGCACGAGCATCATATTTTCATCACGCATTTGTTTTTAATTCATCATATGCACGCCAGATCGTGAAACATAGGTCCCACATCCAAAGTCCACAACACCCGATCCAGATCAAGAATGGAGAATGAAGAAAGAGCTCACTTAGAGTCACATTACCAGACCGAGTTGGAGTCCGTAAAAAATGAAGTTTCTCGACTGACCAATCTGCTTGAGCAACTCTTAAGAGCCAAGAACGGGGAGGGAACGTCTACCCAACCACCTATAGGAGCACCGTCAGTTCATGTCCCGGGGTATCTCGAACTTGGGGCGATTCGATGGAAGGGAGCAATTTGCGCCTGCCATTCCCATTCAGCCCCCTCAAGCTCACATCACTATAGATGGGCCTTCCGATAATAGGTCCACTGGATTTATGAACAATGACAAGATATCAGCCTTGGAAGAAAGGTTAAGAGCAGTCGAGGGAAATGACTGGTTTGACCCCATCTGACGTCCGAAATCTGCTTGGTGCCAAACATCACGGTACCAAAAGATTTTAGGATACCGGAGTTTATAAGGTACACTGGGTTGGAATGCCCAAACACTCACCTTTGATCTTATTGCAATAAGATGGCTGAGGCGATTCATGACGATAAGTTACTGATCTACTTTTTCCAAGACAGTCTGTCGGCCTTGCTAAGTTGGTACATGAGGCTGGATAATACCAGGATTAAGAAATGGAAGGATTTAGTGGAGGCTTTCCTTAAGCAATACAAGTTCAATTTGGAAATTGCTCCAGATCGAACAAGTCTAATGGCAATGGAGAAAAGGAGCCAGGAGTCGGTGGGGGCTTATGCGCAAAGGTGGAGGGATGAGGCAATGCATGTCCAACCCCCTTTGATAGAAACGGAGATGGTAACCTTATTTGCCAATACCTTCAAAGCACCATATTATGAGCACCTAATGGGTAGCTCATCTCAGCATTTCTACGATGCGGTACGCATAGCTGAAAGAATAGAGCAAGGGATTAAGGCTGGACGTATAGCTGAGCCATTGGAGACGAAGGGTTTTAGTGGAAGAAAAATGGAAGGTCATATTTACGACTTCGAAGATGGGTCCAAGGGCAAGATAGTGGATTCACTTAACCCACAAATACCTACCTCTCATGTTGCCCACATAAACTTTAACAAACCTTTTTCCTCCAATCGAGCAAATAACCAGTCAAACAACCAAAACAACGACCAAAGACCAAACACAAGATACATTGCAGAACAACTACCGCCATTACCCATGCCTTTGAAGGAAATATATGCCAAACTACTGAGCATTGGACAAATAGCTCCTATCCCTACATTACCACTACAACCACCATTCCCCATCTGGTATAAGCCCGAGTTGACTTGCGAGTACCATGCTGGTATTCCCGGACATTGTCTTGAAACGTGCTACGCTTTCAAGAGCATGTTGTTGAAGCTCATCAAGATAGGATGGGTGTCGTTTGAAGACACACCCAATATCAATTCAAATCTATTGCCTGGTCATGACAAAAGTAATAGGGGATAAAGGGTTGAAAAACCTTGGTCAAGAACCATCAATAATGAAGAAGGCGAGATCGAAGGAGAAAACAAGGAAACGCAAGTGGGGAAGGAAGATGAAGCATTGCCTTGGTTGACTTTCAAGCAAGGGTTGACCCAAGAACTTCTCGTAGTTTTCAAAATGTAAAACAACTTTATTTGCCTTAGCATGTTTTTGTCATTTGCTTTTGTCATTGCTTTTATTTTCTCTATTGGGCAATCAGGGTTCATGTTTTCAGCCAGATTTTATATTTGTCTTTGAGCACTTTTTGAACAAGTTTGAGTGGTTATATCATAAAATGGTTTAATATTGAAATTTAAGAAAAGCTAACCCTAAAGTACATCCCTACCTCTGATAGCGTAATAAATGGATAAATGATTAAGTGGTCACTTTATAATCATCTGTAATTGTCTTTATCAACCATAACAATGTGCATTTTGGAAAAAAAAATCATCATTATCCCTTCACGCACTAAAAAAGTTTATCATTAGCTGAATAAATTTCTTCTCTATAAAAGCCTAGACTAGGATCACACCCCTACAGTGGGGGCAAAACAAGTTGTTTTTGAAAAGTTTTACGTGTTTAAAATTGGTTGGAAGCCCATAGATTTGAAAACCAAGCTAAAGCATTTGACAAAAGCATGACAAAGAGGCAAATACAAGTCATACATTTTGAGAAAAGGACTACTTGAAGAAAGTCAAAGACTTCTTCTCCAAGAATATGATAGGCAACACGAGAGATGAATTCAGCATACGACTTCAAAAGTAAAGTTCATGTTAAGAGGGAGTCTCATGAACTAGAAGAAGAGAATGGGGCCTATGTTTCAAAACCAGGTACAAATGCATGCATGGCATCTAATCATAAATCATTGCATATATGTTTTTTGGATCATTACAGGAGGAGACCTTAATGCATTCCAACAAAATTGGAGATGAAGAAAGAATCATTGAGTTGATTCTAGAACAACGAGAAGAGAAAATAATAATTTTCAAACCCTGCCATCAGGAAGAACGACATCGAGCAATCAGTTAAAGGGAATCGCCAGATGGGATTCCAGGTTGACCGATTTACAAAATAGATTTTTTGGTTTTTGATTAAAGGAGATCGCGAAGGGGATCTCATTATTTCACCTGAATAAAAGGAATCGCCAGATGGGATTCCAAGTTGTTTGAGATCGCCAGAAGGGATCTCGTATTTCGATATTGGTTAAAGGAGGTCGCCAGAAGGGACCTCATATTTCATATTGAATAAAAGGAATCGCCAGATGGGATTCCAAGTTGTTTGAGATCGCTTGGAAGGGATCTCGTATTTCGATATTCATCAAAGGAGGTTGCCAGAAGGGACCTCGTATTTCAGCTTTGAATAAAAGGAATCGCCAGATGGGATTCCAAGTTGATGAAGGTCGCCAGATGGGACCTCATATTTCATGTTGGTTAAAAGGAATCGCCGGGATGGGATTCGAGTTGATTAAAGGAGATCGCCGTAAGGGATCTCGTGTTTAGCTATTTGGAGGTCGCTAGATGGGACCTCGTATTACATGTTAGGTTAAAAAAGGAATCGCCAGATGGGATTCCAAGTTATTTGGATAAAGGAGATCGCTAGAAGGGATCTTGTATTTCGATGAAGGTCGCCAGAAGGAACTTCATGTTTTAGCTTTGGTAAAAGGAATTGCCCGATGGGATTCCAAGTTATTTGAGATCGCCAGAAAGGATCTCGTACTTCGACATTCATCAAGGAAGGTCGCTAGAAGGGACCTCGTATTGAAACGCATGGAGTTTACTAAGAATTCTTCCCCTTGGGTAGGTCACCCATACAATGAGACCATTATTTTTCTTGGGTTCGTCACCCATACAATGAGACCATCATTTTTTTTGGGTTCGTCACCCATACAATGAGACCATCATTTTTCTTGGGTTAGTCACCCATACAATGAGACCATTATTTTTCCTGGGTTCGTCACCCATACAATGAGACCATCATTTTTCCTGGGTTAGTCACCCATACAATGAGACCATTATTTTTCCTGGGTTAGTCACCCATACAATGAGACCATTATTTTTCCTGGGTTCGTCACCCATACAATGAGACCATCATTTTTCCTGGGTTCGTCACCCATACAATGAGACCATCATTTTTCCTGGGTTCGTCACCCATACAATGAGACCATTATTTTTCCTGGGTTAGTCACCCATACAATGAGACCATTATTTTTCCTGGGTTAGTCACCCATATAATGAGACCATCATTTTTCCTGGGTTAGTCACCCATACAATGAGACCATCATTTTTCTTGGGTTCGTCACCCATACAATGAGACCATCATTTTTCTTGGGTAGGTCACCCATACAATGAGACCATTATTTTTTCCTGGGTAGGTCACCCATAATAATGAGACCACTCTTTTCTTTTCCCATCCGGGCAGGTCACCCGTCATAATGAGACCACACACGTGTTTTTGTATTTGGGTATGGGTAAAGGAATCGCCAGATGAGATTCCAAGTTTTTGGGGTTAAAGGAGATCACCAGAAGGGATCTCGAGATGACTAAATTTTGATCATAGTTTTTGGGTTAAGGAGGATTGCTGTAAAGACAAAGTTTCAGAGCAATCGAGCTCCGACTAGATCAGTTTCGGGAGTTCAGTTTTGTTTATCTTTATAAAACTTACTGCGCAAAACCCATGTTGCTCTGTAAGCATTATAAAGAGGGGGCATCTGTTGTAACCCATTTTTGGGTCCCCACAAATAAATATATATATATATATAAAAAAAAAAAAAAAAAAACCGACTGTCATTTTGACACTGTTTCCTCTTCCCCTTCTTTGCTCCCAAAACTTAGAGCCCCACCCCCTTTAAACAAGAAACAATGACGCATCTTGCTCCCAAAGCTTAAAGCCCCGCGCCCACTAGCCGACCAGCCGCCGCTTGCCCTGCTCCCATGCGCAACGGTAAGAAGACCCACTCACTTGGCTCTATAAATAGCACCCAACACACAGGTAAAAAGGAGGGGGAAACGAAAAAACAGAGGAGGGGGAGGATTTTTTGGAAGAGAGAGAGGGCTGTTTTGAAAGACACAGGGGGAGAAATTCGGGTCCAAAGTCAGCAAAAAACCAGCATCTTCGCCCAATTTCTGCAGATTTTTCTTCTTCTTCTTTCTTCCTCTGCCCACGGAAACCGACACCGTCTTCCTCCAACTCCACCATGCAACCTCCGTGGAACCACCTCATCACAAGACCCCATTTCCCTTCCCTCGTGACCCGGCAAGAATAAGGGACAACCCCCTCTCTGCAAAGCCAAACCGGGCGGCCCCCTTTCCTCTCATTCTCTTCCAGCGATCCCAAAGAAACACGCCCCCCTCTCCCTCCCATCAACACAACGCCCGACAACAGATCTTCACATGGCGGCGGCCTCCACAGGAGCAAGCCTCCGCCTTCCGGCCTTTTCGCACCGCCAACAGCGGTCCTCCTTCTCCCGGCGCGCCAAAGAAGAACCGAGTAGCGGCTCCTTCCTCGGTCCACACCAACGGCTCCAGTAGAGACCTTTCCTTCTCCTCTGCGGGAATCTGCTCCTTCTTCTTCCAGTAGAGACCGGTGCACGCCGGTGAAGCCACCCGACCTCCCACCGCGGCATCGCCTCCTCCACGCCCGGCCTCCACGAGAGCAAGCCTCCACCTTCCGGCTTCTACACCGTCCGGGCCATCCTCCGGTCAAGACCGCCTTGGAGCCACCACAGTCGACCCTCCGACCCTTATCTCCGTTCTTGTTCATCGTCTTGCATGCGAGAAAATAATTACCGGTTCTTGTGTGCACATGAACGCTAATTAATTAACGGGTTCTTGTTCACCATGCGGTGAACCGATAACGATCATGTGGTTTTAGGCTTGGTGAGTCCGACACAGAGAAACCAGGCCCCAATTTATTTCGGGCGATTTTGGCCCGGTTTCCTTTTTTGGCCGGTCCGCCCGGCCTCGAACAAAAATTCTTCAAAAATTTATTTCAAAAAATATGTGATTTTGTTGTAATTTTATTTCGTATTTTGATCAATACCGGTTCGTATTTTTATCTTTGTAATGATACAAATCCGGTATTAAAAAACCCGATTTTCGTCAAAACATCAAAAAATACATAATTACAAAAAAAATGTTTTGTTTTCATGCATACGGCCTAGTCTCTCCAACATATATATATAAATATTATAACATCGTATTTTCACACAACAAAGGAAATTTCAAAAATCAATATAAGTATTAGCATGCATTTTGGCTTTAATAACCAGTTTATTCGAGCCATGAGAACTAGGCCAATATTTCAAAAATTCTAAAAAAATCTTTTTGTTTTCTTTTAGTATCTGGGATTATGAATTTATACGTAAAACATATTCCTGATGTTAAAAATATAGTTTTTATATAGATATTAGAACGGTTAGGTTTTACCCGATAAGATAAGGACCTCCTTATTGAGGAGGACTTTTCTTGAACCATAGACGGACCAACAACTAGGAAACACAACGAGACCTTGAATTTTATCAGACAAATGAACAATGCAGCTTACCTTAGGTAGGGCGTATTTGGGGTGCTAATACCTTCCCTTTACGCAACCAGTCCCCGTACCCAATCTCTGAGACCAGTTAGGGTTCCTAGTGACCAAAATACTAGGTGGCGACTCCCATTCCATTTTCCACCAACAAAAGACTAGATTTTCTTATCCCTCATATTGGCCAAATAAAGATAGATAAATAGGGACACACATCGCATTTAGATTGAGGTGGAATCTTCGCCGCGACGCGCGGGTGACGTGCGACAATCAGCAATCTTGGCTTGAAGGTTTTCAGTTAATAAGATGTTGGATGATTTCAAATCTCTATGGACTATTGGCGGCCTGCAACCATTATGCAGATATTCCAAACCTGCAAGTTTGATAAGGCCAGTTAATCCAACAAAGTTTGCAGAACAAAAATGAAGAAAAAATGATTCAGGCACTAGAGTCAAACCTTGTGCTGCGTCTACTGCAATTTGCAGCCTTTCCCTCCAATTCAACATATTTGTGCTATTTTCTGCAGCCACAAAAACACACTAATATCATAAATTAAACAATAAACTTTGCAATGTGATGAATACAACAGGAATTATATTTCATTACACTTAGAAGTTCATCGGATGATTGTTAAATAATCATCTCAACCTAAAAGTTTAAGTCATTAAGTGAGATCCCAAGATATAATTTATATTATTCTCTAACACACCCTCTCAAGTGAAAGCCCTTTAAGCTTCAAACTTACACAGACTCATGCTACCTTGTGCTTAATTTTTATCGAATAGATTAAGAGTGGTGAGATTTGAACTCATGACCGTTTGGTTATCAAGGCTTTGATACCATTTCAAATAATAATTCCAATCTAAAAGCTTAAGCTACTAGTTAAGATCCCAAGATATGATTTATATTATACTCTAACAATGATAAATTCGTACAAATCTGAGTGAGAGTTATATCTGTAAACTAGTTTGTGTCCCAAAAAAAAGGAAGAATTCTATGTTTCTGTGAGTAATTCTATAAATACCTAACAATTGCTCCTTCAGGTTCCCATTTGCCATGTATTCATAAACAAGTGCCATATTTTCATGCTCATTACAGTAACCAACAAGGGACACCAAGTTTCTGTGATGAACAATCATAATAGTTCGACCTGCATTTGGAAACACTACTCTGTCATAGCAGAAAGAAAAATATTTGGTGCACCTCTCATGTCCTCTACAGGAAAGGAGAAAGCTAACTAATTTTTTACCTCCGCTAGAAATTCTTTATAACCTTGCCTTGAGGATTGAGATAACAACTTGACAGCAACTTGATGACCATCTTTCAGGTTGCCAAGATATAATTTTCTGAATCCTCCTTCTCCAATAATGGTTTGGAAATTATTGGTAATGCTAACTATTTTAGTGTATGTAAATGGTTGATTCTTTGATTCAGTGACAATTCTTTTCTGGATAAGCCCACTGAGGAAGATGATGACACATTCAATCTCCCGGCAAAGAAAAATTTCATTTTTTTTTTTGATAAAACGATAAATATTCCAATATTTTAACAGAGATACTAAAGTATGAAACTATATATGTCATCATATTTACATGTTAAAACTATGTTATTGCTTACTGATCACATGTTGAATCGTATTCTCATCTGCTAATTTGCAGGAAGGAAATGAGGTATTGGGGATGGCATCCAGATTAGAATTATCATATGATAGGTAATATAAAAGTTGTTGGGAGCACATAATATGAATGATATATATATATATAATGAATGAAAAAACTGAAGTGCTTACATATAAGATAGACTCATAGAATAATATTCTATTAGGCTTTTAAGTTGAAGACGGAGTATGATCATATATATAAGCCATCGGATGATTTCACATAAAACACAAAGCATCTTCTAAGCCAAAATTACTCTATGTTATTCTAGGATTTAGTTAACACCACTCAAAAGAGAGGAAAGAATACAACAAAGATAAGTGAAAGAGAAAGAATTCACCTCTTTTCAACCTCCAGAAGATGGTTATAATGCTAAGGAGGAGGAGCACCGAAACTGATATGACAGATGCAATAACTGGAACAATGAAAACGTCACTACTTCTTTTCACATGTATCCATATTGCATAAATCCAGATTTCCATCCAAACTTGCATTAAGTAAAATATTGTCAGATGTAACTAAGAATCAATGATTATATACCAGTAACAAATAACCCAATCAGAGTGATCATGGTTAGCTTTAGAAAGTTAGCAAGATCACTGTGAAATATACCGAAGAATTGTATCAGTTACGTAATTCCTTAAACTCGTACTAACATGCAAAGGAAATGGATTTGTATAATCTATTTTCTGACTCCTCTTTGTTCCTTAACGTTTAATTTCAATTTATAGAAAAATGAAACAGTGTTCACTTCATATGTAAGAAAAGAAGTTAGAGAAGAACCAAACGAGAATGATTGTTTAATTAACATGCAGAGAAGTTGTAATCGTTGAAGAGGGGGCAACTGTTGTAACTCATTTTTGAATCCTCGCATAAAATACAAAAAAAATCAAAATATTATCAAAAAATAATAGCAGTGAAAAGAAGATGTCGGAGCGCCTAGAAAATGGTCAAAAATTGGTTGAGGAGGTTCAAAAATACAAAGATAAGAATTTGACAGCAGATCGTTGACTGGTGAGAGTCCTGTTGATGAAGAAAATTCAATTTGAGAAAGAAAAGTCCAAAATCAGATGTTTATGAACTCAATGGAATTTATTGAAGGTCTAATTGAATTTATGGAAGGTTTGATTACAAGAAAAATTGATTCTGAAGTCAATTTGGGCTTTAATTGGAAGAAATTAAAGTGCTTGGGTCAAATTATAATTTTTACAGTTAATTTGGTCAAATTAGGAGCTCAATTGCACAAATATTGAAGTTTGATGGCCAATTAGAGACTCGATTGAAGAAATCCAAAACCAAGAACCATAGTGAAAAAGCACGCAAATTGAAGGGCTGATCTGAAATTGGACCCATTTTGACGCCAGTTTTTGTTTAAATGAAACGGCGTGTTTTGGTCAAAACAACACCATTTTATGCGTTTTACTAGAAAAAAAAAGAAGAAGAGCAAACGGTGCCGTTTTGAACGGCACCAAAGGCCTTCTTCTTCCCCTGGAGGCGCAGAGAACAGGGGAAGAAGAAGCATTTCCCCCCCCCCCCTTTTTTTTATTCTCTCTCTCCCAAAACCCAAAAAACCAACAACCCGACTTGTCCCTTCACTGACACCACCACGCCCTCACACCAAAAGAGCCATGCCCTGCAGAGGCAGGCCGCCCCCTTGCATGCCACCATGCCCTGCACCATGAGAGGACAGGGCAGGGTGGTCCTCTCTCCCTCTGCCTATAAATACAAAGGGAGGAAAAAAAAAGGGGGGGAGAGAGCTGGAAGGATTTTTTGAAAGAGAAAGTGAGGGAGATCGAGAGAGAGAGACCGACAGTTTTTTTGGAGAGAAAAAGAGGTGAGACCGAAAGAGAGAAGCAGCAGGGTTTTTCGAAAAAAAGAGTGAAGAGAAAGGGACTAAAAGTAGAAACTAGAGGGAAGAAAAAAGCGGGGGAGATATTGACAGGGAAGAAAGGTTTAGGGAGAAACAAACAGCACCACCAGGAAACTTAAACAGCAAAAAACGAAAAGGAAGCAGGGGAGAACAGAGAGAGGAAAGGAAGGAGAAAAAGGAGCAGAAAGTTGACGGGGAAAACAGAGACCAGAAGGGGAGATAGGCGCAGGGAAGGGAAAATAGGAAGAGCAAACCGACGAGAGGAAAAGAAGACAACAGACGTTGGTGTCGCTGCACCGCGGAGAAGAAGCACAGCCGCTGTCACCGGGCTTCCCAGTCGCTGCCACCGCCACCTTCAACCACCATTGACAACTACAACCGTGCTTCCCCGCTTCAGGTAACTTAGTCCCCTCCCCTGCCATTTTTTTTAGTTGTTCATCTTCATATGCATGCAGAACGTGAGCAATTCACGTTCTGCAGCAAATGAAGATTAATTACCTAGTTACTGTGCTGTGCACAGTAACTAGCCAATTATTTTTGGCTGGTTACTGTGCCCTTTTATTGGTTATGGGCTGGAACATCAGCCCAGGCCGTACGGCCGAGTCCGAGTCCAATAACGATATGGGCGGTCCGTCCCCGACCAGACGTGGGCGGTCCGCCCGTTTTTTTCCCAATTTTTTTTGTTAAAAGAAAAATTCAAAAAATATTTTTTTGAAATTTTACAATTTTCCCATGTATTTTTTATGTCATTTTGATTAATATTAAGCAATATTTTTATGTTGCTAAAAATATAAAATCTGATATTAAAATACCCGGTTTTTGTTCAAAATACAAAAAACTTTGAAAAAAAGAAAAAAAAATGTTTTTGTGCATACGACCAAGTGTCTCAAAGCTAAAAAATCATATTGTGTTTTTTATACACCAAAAAACAATGTTTTAGCATGCATTTTGGTTTTAATAACCAGTTTATTAAAGTCAAGAGAACATTGGCTAAAATTTCAAAAACAACAAAAATTTTATTTTGTTTGTCTTTTAGTATCCGGGGTACGATATTACACGTAATACGTATTCCAAATATTAAATCTTTTTTAAACGTTAGAACGGTTAGGTTTTACCCCATTAAGATAAGAACCTCTTTATTGAGGAAGGCTTTTCTTGAATCCTAGATAGATAGGACCAACAATTAGAAAACACGACCAAACCTTAGATTTTGATCACACAAATAAAACAATGCAACTTACCTTAGGTAAGGCGTATTTGGGGTGTTAATACCTTCTCTTTACGCAACCAGTCTCTGTATCCGATCTCTGATACCAATTAGGGTTCCTAGTGACCATAATACTAGGTGGCGACTCCATTCTATTTTTTCACTGATAAAAAATAGGAATTCCTTGTATTCCCATATTTTCCAAATATGCACACATTGAGTGTGGAGGACGATCGCCGCGACGCCGCACACGTGCGACACATAGGTTGAAAAGGAAATCGGTTTATGCATACAGGGTCTGCGTACAGACCGTGGGGGTGAATTCACGTCATTAGAATTCACAGATTTTTGCACAACAAATGGCATTCAAAGACAGTTAACAGCTTCATACACTCCACAACAAAATGGTGTTGCGGAGAGGAAGAATCGAACTATTATGAACATGGTTCGCAGCATGCTTATAGAGAAAGAAATTCCAAGAACATTTTGGCCAGAAGCTGTCAACTGGACCATTCATGTTCTAAATAGAAGTCCAACTTTTGCAGTAAGAAATATGACGCCAGAAGAAGCATGGAGCGGCTCTAGACCATCAGTTGAGCACTTCAGGGTTTTTGGGTGTTTAGCACGCGTCCATATTCCTGATAGTAAGAGGATTAAACTTGATGACAGAAGTATGAAGTGAATTCTACTGGGAGTCAGCGAGGAATCCAAGGCCTATCGTCTTTTCAATCCAGCTTCTAAGATGATAGTGGTAAGGCGGGACGTTATTTTTAAAGAAGATAAAGCTTGGGACTGGAATGAAAATCACCAAGAACCACTCATGGCTGATCTTGAATGGGACATCACTAGAGATACAGTTCCACGAAATAATAGCAATGTAGCAGAATCTGCACCTTATGAGCAGTCTTTAGAAAGCGCGGCACCTGATGATAATAATGTAGCAGAGTCTGCAACTAATGAGCAATCTCAAGAACATGAGGAATCTGTTCCTAATGATCAGACTCACACGACTGCCATTGTAGGACGTGTTCGACGACAACCCAGTTGGATGAATGACTATGTGAGTCACATTAATTTCTCTAAGGAGGAAGGTCAGGCGCATTTAGTCTTATTTGCTGAGCTTGATCCCACTACTTATGCACAGGCTGTGCAAAGTGACAAATGGAAGAAAGCAATGGATGCAAAAATTGCAGCGATAGAAAGGAATAACACATGGGAGTTGACAGAAGTGCCAGCAAGAGGAAAAGTGATTGGGGTTAAATGGATTTACAAAACCAAACTCAACGAAAAAGGTGAAGTGGATAAGTACAAGGCTCGTTTGGTTGCCAAAGGGTATAGCCAGCAACATGGGATCGATTATGCAGAAGTGTTTGCACTTGTGGCTCATTTGGATACAATTCGTATCATTCTTTCAATTCCAGCTCAGCATGGTTGGACTGTTTTTCAGCTTGATGTAAAATCAGCTTTTCTCCGCAGTGAATTAAATGAAGATGTGTTCGTTGCACAGCCTCCAGGCTATGAACAAAAGGGGTATGAGCACCAGGTATATAAGCTTAAAAAGGCTCTATACGGTCTTAAACAGGCTCCTCGAGCCTGGAACAGCCGTATTGAGTTTTATTTCTTGAAGGAAGGCTTCGAAAAACATCCACATGAACACACCTTATTTGTCAGACAAATGGATGGAGGTAAAATGTTAATTGTTTGTCTTTATGTAGATGACCTTATATTCACGGGAAATGATGCATATATGTTCAGTACATTCAAGCATTCTATGATGACTGAGTTTGATATGACTGATCTTGGGAGAATGAGTTATTTTCTTGGCTTAGAAGTGCTTCAAACATCGGATGGCATCTCTATTAGTCAACAGAAACATGCTCAAGAAGTGTTGGCAAGGTTTAATATGAGTCAATGTAATGCAGTTCATAATCTTGTTGATCCTGGTTTCAAAATCATGAAGGATGAAGGGGGAGTCAAAGTTGACAGCACCATATTCAAACGAATTGTGGGCAACCTTATGTACTTAACAGTAACGCGACCAGACATGATGTATGTTATCAGTTTAATTAGTAGGTTCATGGAACGACCTACTGAGTTGCATCTTAACGCTGCCAAAAGAGTGTTGTGATACTTGAAGGGCACCATGAGTTTTGGGTTGTTCTATAGGAAGGGAGAAAAACAAGAACTAATTGGGTACACTAACAGTGATTATGCTGGCGATCAGGATGATAAAAAGAGTACTTTGGGTATGTTTTTATGTTAAGTTCAGGGGCAGTTTCATGGTCCTCGAAGAAACAACTTGTGGTCACTTTATCTACCACTGAAGCTGAGTTTATAGCTGCTGCATCCAGTGCATGTCAAGTAGTTTGGTTAAGGAGGATCTTGCAGTAGCTTAATCATGAACCACAGAAGTCTACAACAATTTATTGTGATAATAGTTCTACTATTAAACTTTCAAAGAATCCAGTGTTGCATGGGCGTAGCAAATATATAGATGTTCGGTTCCATTTTCTTTGAGAGCTCACCCACGATGAAGTCGTGGAATTCATTCAGTGTTCTTCACAGGAACAGGTGGTAGACATCATGACAAAGCCTTTGAAGCTGGACGTGTTTCAGAACTTGAGGGAACTATTGGGTGTTTATCCACTCATGGATATAAACTGATTGATGAAAGCATTCAGTTTGACTTATTCATAAGAAACAACTTGTGGTCACTTTATCTACCACTGAAGCTGAGTTTATAGCTGCTGCATCCAGTGCATGTCAAGTAGTTTGGTTAAGGAGGATCTTGCAGTAGCTTAATCATGAACCACAGAAGTCTACAACAATTTATTGTGATAATAGTTCTACTATTAAACTTTCAAAGAATCCAGTGTTGCATGGGCGTAGCAAATATATAGATGTTCGGTTCCATTTTCTTTGAGAGCTCACCCACGATGAAGTCGTGGAATTCATTCAGTGTTCTTCACAGGAACAGGTGGTAGACATCATGACAAAGCCTTTGAAGCTGGACGTGTTTCAGAACTTGAGGGAACTATTGGGTGTTTATCCACTCATGGATATAAACTGATTGATGAAAGCATTCAGTTTAAGGGAGAATGTTAAGATTTTCTGTTAAGATTTCCTAGCTGTAAGTGTTGGTTATCCTTGATTGCAGGATTGTTTCCATTATTGTTAATAAGACCTATTCTTTAGGAATAAGTCATTTTATAAGATTTGACTTATTCATATACCACGTTTCTAGGATTACAAAGCGTGGGTTGCACATTTCAATTTTAGTTTCTTTTTGTAAGGCTATTTATTGGCCAGAGTAATTCTGTTTCAATACAAGAAGTTTCTTCAAGCATTTACTATTCTAGTAAACATATATTTACTGGTTATTCCATAATATTCATCTTAAGTTTACAACAATTTTGATTTTTAAAAAAAATTAATCCGAACGACTCAATGATCCAATCAAAACCCAGAATTCAAGTCTTGAACCAGGCCGGCCACCAGACCATGTCTAAAAAGCTATGCTAAATACCCTCCCTAAAGCATCTACAACCCCCATGTCGTTCTTTTAGCTTCATCTTCATTTGCATGCAGAACGTTTACGTTCTGCAGCAAAATGAAGATTAATTAGCTAGTTATTGTGCTGTGCACAGTAACGAGCTAATTATATTCGGCTGGTTACTTTGCGCAGCACAGTAACCACCCCCTCGTATTAGTTATGGGATGGAACATCAGCCTAGCCCACGCGGCTGGGCTGAGTCCAGCCCACAATATATGAGCCGGGTCAGGGCCAGCCCAGGATGGTTAGGCCGGGTTCGGCCCAATTTATTATTATTATTTTTTTTAGAAAAAGAAAAAGGAAAAATTCAAAAAAAATATTTGTTTGGAATTTTACAAGTTTCCCGCGTATTTTTTGTCATTTTGATTAATATCAAGCATTATTTTTTTTGGTCGCTAAAAATACAATATCCGATATTCAAATACCTGGTTTTCATCGAAACTTTCAAAAATACAAAAAAATTAAAAAAAAAATTTGTGCATACGGCCAAGTGTCTCAAAGCTAAAAAATCATGGTTTTTTTTTATATATATACAAAAAAAAAAACAATGTTTTAGCATGCATTCTGGCTTTAATAACCAGTTTATTTTATTAAAGCCAAGAGAACATTGGCCAAAATTTCAAAAAAACAACAAAAATTTTATTTTGTTTGTCTTTTAGTATCCGGGGTACGAATTTACACGTAAAACGTATTCCCGATATTAAAACAATAGTTCTTTTATAGACATTAGAACGGTTAGGTTTTACCCCATAAGATAAGAACCTTCTTATTGAGGAGGGCTTTTCTTGAACCATAGAATGACCAACATGTTGAGACCTTAGATCTTTATCAGACAATAAAACAATGCAGCTTACCCTAGGTAGGGCGTATTTGGGATGCTAATACCTTCCCTTTACGCAATCAGTCTCCGTACCCGATCTCTGAGACCAGTTAGAGTTCCTAGTGACCAGAATACTAGGTGGCGACTCCCATTCCATTTTTCCACTAATAAGAGACAAGAATTCCTTGTCTCCTCATATTTGCCGGAATAGATAGACATTACCACACCTGATGATGATAGGTGGTGGGCGATCGTCGCGACGCTGCACACGTGCGACACTTAAGAAAGGTTTTGAAATGAGAAGATTTTTGCAAATTAAGAGCTTTGCTAGGACTTACCTAAAGATAGGTTTAAGGAAGGATGTCGAGGGTAAATTTATACTATAATAATGTTTTATGTATATATAAATTCAGTTCAAGCCGTAGAGGTTTTAACAACAAACAAACCATCATTGTTTATTAACTACCTCAGAATTGGAGCCATACCTGTGCCAAGCACCAAGCTCATTTCAATGGAATTGCGCATGCTCATTTTAGATGACATCTCCATGGCCAGACATTGCTTTAGCTCTCCCAAAATATCACTCATGTCCGGCCTTTGTATTGAAGTCGGGGGCACGCAGGACAGTGCTATCTCCAGAGCTTTCCAAGCACAATTAGTGCTGAATTCACCTTGCAGCCTTGGATCGATAATGCTCTGGATATCCCCTCTTTCAATTAGAGGACTCACCCATTGAAGTATGTGAGTGTGGCCCTGATGGCCCCTTATTATAGGCGGTTGACCAGTTATTAGCTCACACAGAAGAATACCGAAGCTGTAAACATCACTTTTCTTATTTAAGTTCCCTGATGCTCGAAATCTGCATACAGAATATAATGATAATTATTCTAGGAGAACAAACACTGTGAGAGAAGATTAACATTAAGTGTGAATACGTACTCAGGATCAATGTATCCGGGCGTGCCTGCAGGTACAGTTATGACATGCGAGTCTCCATCGGTTGCGAAGGCTTTTGACAGCCCGAAATCAGCAATCTTGGCATGGAGGTTTTCAGTTAATAAGATGTTGGATGATTTCAAATCTCTATGGACTATTGGCGGCCTGCAACCATTATGCAGATATTCCAAACCTGCGACTTCGATAATGCCAGTTAATCCAACAAAATTTGCAGAACAAAAATGAAGAAAAAATGACTCAGGCACTAGAGTCAGACCTTGTGCTGCATCTACTGCAATTTGCAGCCTTTCCCTCCAATTCAACATATTTGTGCTATTTTCTGCAGCCACAAAAACACATTAATATCATAAATTAAACAATAAACTTTGCAATGTGATAAATACAACAGGAATTATGTTTCATTACACATAGAAGTTCATCAATACTAGATGAGTACTAAATGATTGTCAAAGAACCATCTTAACCTAAAAGCTTAAACTATTGGGTAAGGTACCAAGATATGATTTAAATTATTCTTTAACACACTCTCTTAAGTGAAAGTTCTTTGGACTTGAAACTTGCACAGATTCATATTATCTTGTTCTTAATTTTTTTCAAATAGAATAGGGGTGGTGAGATTTGAACTCGTAACCGCTTGGTTATCAAGACTCTAATACCATGTCAAAGAACCATTTCAACCTAAAAGCTCAAACTACTAAGTAAGATCTCAAGATATGATTTATATTATACTCTAATAATGATAAATTAGTACAAATTTGAGTGAGAATTCTATCTGTAAACTAGTTTGTGTCCTAAAAAAATTAAAGAATTCTATATTTCTGAGAGTAATTCTATAAATACCTAACAATTGCTCCTTCAAGTTCCCATTTGCCATGTATTCATAAACAAGTGCCATATTTTCATGCTCATTACAGTAACCAACGAGGGATACCAAGTTTCTGTGATGAACAATCATCAATAGTTGGACCTGCATTTGGAAACACTATTCTGTCATAGGTGAAAGAAAAATATTTGGTGCACCTCTCTTGTTCTCTACAGGAAAGGAGAAAGCTAACTAATTTGTTACCTCCGCTAGAAATTCTTTATAACCTTGCCTTGAGGATTGAGATAACAACTTGACAGCAACTTGACAACCATCATTCAGGTTTCCAAGATATACTTTTCCAAATCCTCCTTCTCCAATAATGGTTTGGAAATTATTGGTAATGCTAACTATTTCAGTGTATGTAAATGGTTGATTCTTTGATTTCAGTGACAATTCTTTTCTGGATAAGCCCACTGAGGAAGATAATGACACATTCAATCTCCCTGCAAAGAAAAATTTCATTTTTTATTTTGATAAAGCGATAAATATTCCAATATTTTAACAGAGATACTAAAGTATGAAACTATATATGTCATCATATTTACATGTCAAAACTATGTTATTACTTACTGATCTCATGCTGAATCGTATTCTCATCTGCTAAGTTGCAGGAAGGAAATGAGGTATTGGGGGTGGTATCCATATTAGAATTATCATATGATAGGTAATATAAAAGTTGTTGGGTGCACATCATATGGATGATATATATATATATATATATATATATATATATATATATATATATATATATTGAATATGAATGAAAAAACTGAAGTGCTTACATATAAGATAGACTCATAGAATAAAATTCTACAAGGCTTTTAAGTTGAAGACAATGTATGATCATATATGTAAGCCATCAGATGTATAGATCATCAATGATTTCACAGAAAACACAAAGCATCTTCTAAGCCAAAATTCACCTCTTTTCAACCTCCAGAAGATAATTATAATGCTAAGAAGGAGGAGCACCGAAATTATATGACAGATGCAATAACTGGAACAGGAAAACTTCGGTGCTTCTTTTCACATGTATCCATCTTGCATAAATCTAGATTTCCATCCAAACTTGCATTAAGTAAAATAGTGTCAGATGTAACTGAGAATCAATGATTATATTCCATTAACAAATAACCCAATCAGAGTGATCATGGTTAGCTTTAGAAAGTTAGCAAGATCACTGTGAAATATACCGAAGAATTGTATCAGTTACTTAATTCCTTAAACTCGTACTAACATGCAAAGAAAATGGATTTGTATAATCTATCTTCTTACTCCTCTTTGTTGCTTAACATTTAATTTCAATTTATGAAAAATTAAAACAGTGTTCACTTCATATATAATAAAAGAAGTTAGAGAAGAACCAAAGGAGTGGAATGATTGTTTAATTAACATGCAGATAAGTTGTAATCGTTGAAGATGATGACCAAACCTCAGCTGCAACTGTCCACTGTTAGACTTTTCCTTGAGACTATGGGGAACTGCACCTGTGAGTTTGTTCCAGCTCAAATATCTACAAATAGAAAAAACAAAGTCACCATTTGGTAATCTTTGTAAAAACTTCTTGTGGTAAATATTAGAGCATGTCAACTTACAGGATAGTAAGATCTGGCAGCTGCGCAAAAGCTTCTGGCACTGTTCCTGTCAATTCATTGTTTGATAAATCCCTGAAAGAAAATGTGAAAAAAAATAATAAACAATCACATTTTGTAAAGAAATAGATGACAAGAGTACGCAATAGTTGGGAAAAAATAGAGGTTGTTCCTCCACTGATCTAAAGTACGGACACCCATTTTTGCAACCTTTATGGAGCCAGAATCCCTATCGTTGGCTTGTAAGATTTTGTCTAGAAAAGATGCATATAGGGAGAGAGGTTATGCCTCAAGCTTACAAGATGCATGACCCTCCATACACCTCTAGCCAATTTCCATATGGAATATTTGTAACATCACCTTCAGACTTCCATAAGACAATGTCTCATCATAGGACTGAGGTGCCCTCTAATTTCATGGGTCTCAAACCAATAAACAATAGTTCTCTTCAAATAGAATGATGAATGTCTGAAGTCGGTAAGAAATTCTAGCAATGACTGTCATTCCAGTGCTAGATATCTAGTAGCCATTGCCAGGGTAGTTTATTAGTATTAGAACTTGTTACAACTTGGTTATTAACACTTACAGGGATTGGATTGCTCTGAGGTTCAAGAGTGAAACAGCTATATTCCCTGATAATTGACTTGAACTTAGATTCCTGCTCACAGTTAATTGTAAATGAGTGAGACATTGAGATAATGAATGCCATATCTAAGTGGATGTTCTTCAAAAATAACTTCCAGAAAATATTCCCACAATCATACAAAATTTAATAGGAAACTCACAGAGAGATGATCCTTGAAGGATTGTCATTGTTACACTGCAAACCAGTCCACGTAATAAGTGGCAAACATGGATCTCCTTGCCAGTCAACTCTATCTATTTTGTATGCTTCCTTGATGGCCATGATTGCATCAACTATGATAATTTAGGTTAAAAAGGGTGAGAAATGCATAGCTTTAGATTTATAAGAGAGAACCGCTATATACTGGGTAATGGCCTATATCAAAAAAAATATCGAGCCTGCATTTTTGTGACAAGAGAATAATTTTTTTATGATGAATATAAAAAAAAAACTATCTCAGTTAGCCATTAGGCTTTACCGTTTGTATGGTGGCTATCAAACAATTATCATTTGTATGATTTTATAAGATTCCAATTGAATTTTCAGATTATAGGCCAATTGGTTTGATACATAGTCTTTATAAAGTTCTTGCAAAGATTCTTTCTAATAGACTCAAACATGTTAGCCAGGATCTTATTAGTGAGAATCAAACTGCCTTTATCATTGAACGTTAGATTGTTGATGGTTTTATGATGGCTAATAAAATGGTTCACGATTTGCCAAGCTCGAGGGGGCAAGGTATGATCTTCAAAGTGGATTTCCATAAAGCTTTTCATTCTGTATCGTGGAATTATCTTGATGAGATTATGGGATATATGGGTTTGGGGGCTAAATGGAGAAGTTTAATATATGCATGTCTCTCTACTTCTCAATTATGAGTTCTTATTAACGGGTCTCCTGCTAGAGAGTTCAAGGTCAGGCGTGGAATTCGTCAAGGTGATTCGTTATCTCCATTCTTGTTAAACATTTCAGTAAAAGGATTAGCAATCTTGTTTCACAGTGCATCAGAGGTTGGTTTATTCAAAGGGCTACAATTGAGACGTGAAGAGTTTTTTACTCACTTGCAATATGCGATGACACCTTGGTGTTCTTATCGGCCAGTTTGCAATCTTTATTCACGGTAAAGTAAATCCTCTGATGGTATGAATTATGTTCTGGTCTCAAAATTAATTTCCATAAGATTCAGTTGTTGGAATTAATCGTGTTGATAGCTATTGTTTAACTCTGGCAAATGCTGCTTTTTGTTGACAAGAATCTTTACCTTTTGTTTACCTTTGCATGTTGTTGGGGGCTAATCCTAATAGAATATCTACCTAGAATATCATGGAAAAGAAAGTCACTTAGTTTTGATAGGAGAATCTGTTTGATTAAAAATATGCTTAATTCCTTACCAAATTATTTCATGTCTATAATCTTGATGCCAAAAGGGGTTTACAATATTTTAATCTCTATTCAAAGGAGATTCCTATGTGCAGGTGTCACTAAACAACGAGCAATATATGAATATTTAGGTTCCGTAAAATAATAATAATAATAATAATAATAATAATAATAATAAATATTTGAAAGAAAACAAAAATATATGAAGCAGTAAGAAAAGGATGTCAGGGAGAAAAAGGCTAAAAATTGGTTGAGAAAGTTTAAAAATACAAAGATTGAAATTTGACAGCATATCATTGATTGATAGGAACCCTATTGACAAAGAAAATTCAATTTGAAGAAGAAAAGTCCAAAATCAAATGTTTATGGACACAACTAAATCTTATTAAAGGTTTAATTGAATTTATGGAGGGTTGTATTGCGAGAAAAATTGATTTCTTAGTTAATTTGGGTTTTAATTGGAAGAAGTTAAGGCTTAAGGGTCAAATTATAATTTTTAGGAGTTGATTTGGCCAAATCAGGGGTTTAATTACATAAATATTGAAGTTTGATGGCTAATTAGGGACTTGATTGAAGAAATTTGAAACGAATAACCAAACATGAAAAGGCGCATAAACAGAGGAACTGAAATTGATCGAATCAGGGGCTAAATTGAAAAAATTTAAAGTTTATTGATTAATTAAGGGTCAAATTACATAAATCTAAAACCAATAACCACAAGGAAAAATACGTTGAAATTTGGGGCTTGAATTGAAGTTCTTCAGGGGTGATATTGAACAAAATTGAAAGTTTAAAACCAATAAGAAGTGCAATTAGAAATAAATCACAAATCGAAGGACTAAAGCGTAAGTGACCAAAATGGCGTCATTGGGAAGATGACTATTCATCTTCTTCTTCAGACGGGTTGCCCGAGGGGCCCCCTTCCCAAGGTGTTTGACATCTCGTTTCTCCCATAAATTGGATGAAGCTTACACACAAGTGGTCACCTGACGCCTGACTACATGCCAATGTAAATCATTCGACTTGATCGAGGCTGTAGTGGCGATGGCACTCCCTTAGATTGGCTAGCCCGACCAGTCATTTTCCTGCAGAAAACTAACAGTTCATCATTGCTACTTTGAACCGCTGTGGTGCTTTCAAGTCTAACCAAGGGCCAAGATTTGGCATGAGAAGAGACAAAGTGTCCCTCTTCCGCCCTTTATAAATAAATTTGTTCTTTATGACTGAAAAGGAGTAAAAAACAAGGGCCAAAATCACAAAAAAAACAGCCTCTCCTTTTTATTTCTGATGTCAACCGAACTTTCCTCTCCTTTATCTCTTTCTCCACTATGGTGTTCAACCACCGACACATCCACCACCGGCATGACCACCACCATCCCTATCACAAAGCAGTAGCCCGACCACCTCAGGTAGTGAGTGCGCCGCCGAGCCCCACTCTCTCTCCCCTCTCTAACTTTTCTTCTTCCTTCATCATCCACTGACACCGGCCATCATTCCCTCCACTGAAGCCTCCTGAACCACCGGCCAAACCTCATTGTCACAGCCAAGCTTTCCACACACTAGAGAGAAAAGGAGGAGAGAGATTGAAACAATAAGAAAGAAAAAGGAAGAACAAACGAGGAGGAACAACCAACAACGATCTCTGTGTTTATAATCATCGGTCGCCATCCTTTCCAGCGACGTCCTGTGAGCCATCTCCTGGACTCCCTCTTCACGGCCATACCCCCTCACAGGTAACCTTCTCTTCCCCACCACTCTTCGTTTTCCTCGCTTGCAGCGGGGTTGTTGCATGCATAACGATAATTCGTTCTACATGCAGCATCAATAATTAGGGCTAGACTCAGCCCAGTTGTTTTTGGGTCGAGTCTCGGCCCAGTTCTTGTTTTGGGCTAGTCTGGGCCCATATCCTTATAAGTTGAGTCTCGACCCAAGTTTTGTTATGGGTCGAGTCGCGGCCCAATTTCTATGGTTTTGGCCTCGGCCCAGTTTCCTTCAGGGCCAGTCTAGACCCCTTTCTCTATGGGTCAAGTCTCGGCCCGGATTTTTTTGCTGGCCGAGTTGCGGCCCAATTTCTTTGGGTCCATCCTCGACCCAGTTTCCTTCAGGGCCGGTTTGGATCCATTTCTCTATGGGTCGAGTTTCGGCCCCGGTTTTGTTGTGGGCCGAGTTGCGGCCCAGTTTCTTATGGGTCCGGTGTTGGCCAGGTTTCCTTTGGGGGCCTATCTTTAACCAGCTATGATGGGTCCAGGCTCCACCCAGTCTTTTTTCTGGGTTTGGTCCCGACCCAACTTGTCATAGGTGCGGTCTGGACCCATTTTGTCATGGGTCCAGCCTTTTCCAGCCGCCTTTTTGTTTTGGGGCGGTCTAGACCTAGTTTTTCTTGGGTTCGGTCGCGGCCTAGTTTCTTTTGAGGCCAGCCTTGACCCAATTTTTTTTCGGGCTTGGTCGCGGCCGAGATTCTAGTTGGGGCTGATTTTGACCCATTTTCTCACGAGTCAAGACTCAGCCAAGCTCCTTTATGGGCCAGTCTTAACCCAGATTCATTTAGGCTAAACTTTGGGCCCATCAAAGGTGGGCTCAACCAACAGGATAGAGCCAGCCCAAACCCAATTATTTTTTTATTATATTATATAATATAATTTTAAAAAATTACAAAAAAAAAATAATCTTCTCCAAATTGGTGGTTTTCTTGCTTATTTTTTTATGCCATTTTGATTAATATTGGTTTGTATATTTATAACATAAAGATACAAATCCAGTATTAAAATACCTGTTTTTTTCAAAACGTTGCAAAAAATTATAAAACAAAAAAAAATATAGTTCAAAAGGACTATACTTTTAATCCGATTATTGGATCGCGGTCAAATTTTTACAGGAGATTTTGAAAGTTGTTTTCTTTTGAAGTTGTCTCTATGTTGCTATATGGACCCTAGTTTTACTAGTTTTTGTGATTTTTCTTATTAGTTTTGGATTTCAAGCTATTTTTGAATTTGATGCTTCATTCCTTCGTAATTTCAAATTTTTATTTTTGTTTCCTAGATAGGATAAGATTTCAGACCTATTTAAGACTTTTAAAACTTCTAAAAAGACAGACATTATTATTATTATTATTTTTAGTTAATAAACTTGTGAATTTGAGGTTTATATTTGTATTCGTAAGTCCCTTTCGTCCATAAATAAATTTTGTATTTTTGTTTAATTATTCTTTTTAATTTCCGTCTGCATCACTAAGTTAAGAAAAAACTACAGATCATAACTTTTCTTAAACCTACTTTTTCAGACTATAATCGCTAAAACAACTACAACACCAAATCACAGTGGAGGAAACCTCTTTAAAAAAAAAAAACAAAGAAAGGAAAAGACAAGGCCAGCCCTCGTTGTACTAGTAAGACAATATTCACCAAGTAATTTGCCATTAATCAGGCCCTAGCTCGAGATCAGAGGGATCAAAACGTAAAAATCCTTCAATCCAGTAGTCTAGCAATTCATTAATGACGATTATTATAGCATTCAACAGAATTGAAATAGAAAACATACCGTCTGTTTGGTTTGTCGGTGAATCAGGGAGTGGCCATAGTACGAAGATCTCAAAGGCATTTAGGATAGGTGGAAGGTCAGACCGCAACGTTGCATCAATAGAAAACCTAACTTGACCTTCTTGAACTTGTGTTATATTTGAACGTATGGTCAATGGCTTCAAGTATTCAAGGGTAAAGGGCCCATAGTTTAAGCTATTCAAAGTAATGGTGAATTCTCGTAATTTGCCTGGTGCAGTCTGCTCGAGTATTTCAGCAAAGTGAAAGTAGACACGAAACTCAGGTGTGAAATTCTCTTTATACGGTGATGTATAGTTGTAGCTCAATGAATTAAGGCCATTTTGAGGCTGAACCGCCGTTCTCAAGACTTCGACTGGTAGACGGTAGGGATCATCACTGCCCTGGATATCAATATTTGTTTCGGTGCCAATTGAAACTGAATCGGTGAGGTTGTAAAGCCACCAGATGCGATCGAACACGTCATCTTTGTACCTGAATCCATGTGAGAAACAATAACACAAGTATTAACTAAAGTTGTGATATTCTCACTCCAGATTTCCTATTTCTTGATGTTCATTGATTCTAAGCATTATTAAAAAAACTATTTACATACGAGAAGAAAAAACAACCAATAAAGATTTAATGATCAACAATCTATCAACGTAAAGTATATAATTTAAAAATACTGTATGCATCCTTAAGAAGTGGAAGAGAAACAAGAAAAACAAAAACAAAACATCGATCTTTCAAAGACTACAAATGATAATCATTCTAAAAACCATAAAAAAATACAATATCCCTCAGGTATATAGCGAAATTATAGATATTTATCCAAAAGATTGTATATTTTACATATACGTCCTCCTTATATTTTAAAAAAAAATTACTGTAAAAACGCTCACTAAATTCTCAAGCTTTTTTAAACGGTACCTATGATGAGAATTTTTATCATATCTGATGCATGATGTTGCACATGATTTAGTTAAAAATGATAATAGGGACAATTCACCTGATGATGATGGAGTTTTGGGTTTGATGGCCGCCAAGGTCAGCTTGCACCACAGGACTCAACGATCTATCCATACTTCTATACGGGGAATCATTCATGAACCGTAAATCCAATCCATTGATGAAAGGAACCCCGAAACCCGTATTTACGAGACACACATAAATGGTATCAGTTACTGAATAATGAATAATATTGTAATATTGCCACGGCCTATCTTTGGCAGCCAGTACTGTTGCCCAATAGTTTACCCCGAGGTAAAGATCAAATTTTTGAGTTTGATTCTTAGAATCGTAATTTCCATGGTAGAAGAAAGCTCTGACGTAATAGTTTTGGTTCTTACCCTGTCTGGGTTTCAATGTATAACAATTCCTTTTACCTTCAGGAAAGGTTCTCAAGCTATTCACCATATTCCCGAAGTAAGGAATTGTCAAGTAATACTCTGGTGCTACGACCTTATTCTTGCCCGTCCTAATGAAGTCTTTGTCGGTTTTGTAAGTTATTCCAGTATCCCCATCCAGATAATCTTCCTCCGCCCCACAATCAATGCTGATGAAACCTTCAAAATTTTGGTTAGAAGAGAAAACCAAACGATTAGACTGATTATCTCCAGCATATTGTTATCAATTACCATTTTTTTCTTAATAAGCCAAATATTCATTTAACCATGAAGGCCAGAGCACCAACTTGAATATCAGGAAAGAAAATAAGAGCAAGGAATTATAGAAAAATGCAGACCAAGAACTTGAAACAAAAATTTTATGTAGTAGCAATCGATCCATACGTTCATGAGTTTAATTATAAGAAATTTTTTTCTATTTTTGGATGATTCATGGCGAAGCAGGATACTTCCAGGGCATTAAACAATCACCAGCATTGAATTACTATTTTTGGGAAAAAAAATGTTGGAGACAGATAAGATACATTTTCCTGTACTTTATGATTTTAAAATATAAAAAATTATTTCAAAACTATTCTAAAAATAATTTTTTTTAATATTTTTATCTTTAATTTTTTTATTATTTTTCTATCACGTTGTTGACTCTCTTTATTAGATCTTTATTAATTATAATATTATTGACTTTTTTTATTAGATATTAATGAAATTTAATTTAATTTTTTGACTAAAATTATCAATATATAATCAATTAAAAAAATTACTTATAATTTTATAATTTAAATTTACATTATATTTTTTTATTTCCATATAAAAAGGTATTTTTAGAACGTCAATTGCAACGTTTACTGTTGGAAGGAACCACTCCTCTTTAGAATTAATTTCCGTTAAAGTGTCATTTAGAACTAACTCTCCTTAGAAGAGACAAGAGTGGATCAATCTTATATTCAGAGCTGATTGGAAACAGTTTTAAAACCATGTTTTTTTAAAAAAATTAATTTTTTTGTTTAAATTAAATTATTTATATATATATTTTTAATAATATGTGATGATATTAAAAATAATTTAATAAATTTTAACCGTTGTATTGTACTACAAAGTTACCCGTGAAGGAAAACGCACACACATCTATGTCTGAACAGCTATGTTGCGATATCATAGTTGGAAAAATCAATATGGAGTAAGGCTTGCGTTACACGTAACTTGTACTTCAAATAGTTAACCTTTTAAAAAATTAAAAAATTAAAAATTAAAATATTATTATTTTAATAAAAAAATTAATAAATTTTAACCCTAGTTTCGACCATACTTATCATGATTTCACCAAGTTCTATGCAACCTTAATTTTTAAGTAAATCATTTTAAGTTTTTCCTTTTTTATTTTTCTTTCAACTCGCTCAGACTGGTCATGTTTAAGTATCAATTTGTCATGTCAATCCCGAGCATGCATTATAAATATGTAATGGTTGGTTGACAGAAGTTGTCAATAAATAGATTTTACCGCAGCTTAGATGGCAGGTGAGTATCATAATTGTGTTGTTTTGTTATGTGCCCCCACATCACTTGTTTATTTATAAAATTATATGATTTTATGAATATAATATATTTAATGTGTAAAATTAAAATTTAGCTTCAGTTATATAAAATCAGTAAACTTATATGATTTTATAAGTTTATTTAAATTAGGTTTAAATTTAGCCTTTTAATCTTTGTTAACTAATATTTCTCAAATTATATATCAGGTCGAGCTAAAACTTTATAGAAAAATATTATTATTTTTTGGGTCAAATAGAGCTTGATAACATATTATTTTAGAGGATTAAAATTACTAGACAAATCTTGTCAAACTAGATATTTGTGTACTATTTGGTACATATACGGAGCTAGTTGGAATTTTGATGTCATTCAAGTGGAACCGAAACTGGACATCTTCAGTTTTCCAACTATATATGGGTAGGCCTAGTAATTCATCCAAACGATAAAGAATAAAATGTTCGAAATCAAAGCTAAAATATGTCAAGAATAAGCGAAAATTAGAGATTCAGACCACATGAAGAAATTTTAGCATGAAGATTTTATTTGTATTATTCTATTGTATTTATTTATTTATTGTTGAATAATTATTTTTAATTTGAGTTTGTTCCAGTATATTAGATATTGTCTAGGAATTCATTTCAAATAAAATACTTTGATGCTATAATTTAATGTTTAAAAGAAAATTTTGAGATTTTTATATTCATTTTTAATTTGTTAGGATGTTGCATACAACAACTATTATTAAATACTAGTATATTAGTTTCTGCTCCGGAGCGGGTTAATATTAAATTTTTCTTAAATATAAAAAAATTATTAAGAATCTAGAGAATGTTTTAAGCGCCTTGGATGTAACAGTCATGTCAGACTTAAGAGCTTTGGGTCTGACAGCCATTTCCAGACCCAATAAGCTTGGTCCTAGCATGGGTGTCAGACCTAAGTGTCTTGGGCCAACAGGCGTTGCGGACCCAAATAGCATGGGTCCAGCGTGGTTGTCAGACTCAAGGCACTTGGGTGTAGCAAAATTGTTAGACGCAAACTACTTTTTTTATTTTTTATGAAGCTAAAAGCATTAGTACATGAAAATTGAAAAAACTTGTAATAAACTTTTCCGACAGCCTATCCTTTTTTTTTTTTATCTTGGGAGCAAAAAAGTATTTTTACTGTAATGAATATTGTATAAAGCAAAAAAAACTCTTGGTTAACAGTTCTAATTTTTATTGCCTCTAGGGGTAAAAGAGTACTTTAACTGTGTTAGAAATTGAAAAAGACACATACATCCCCAAACAATCTTTTAATGACCACTGAGCCAGATGAAAAGACCAAAATACCCATAAACTGAAAGCTTAAATTTAAGTCACTAAAGGGTAAAAGGGTAAGGTTTGACAGTCATATCAGACTCAAGCAAACAACAAACAATGAGGGAACAATTATTTACTTTAGTTGTCAGGAGAGAGAAAAGAAAGAAAAAACACAAACAATCGATCACTGATAGCAACTAACCATGATATGTATACAAGTGTCGCACCATGTGGAAAAAGAGATGGTTGTGCATCTAGTGAGACAAAGGATGACCAGATTTGGCCATCGGTAAGCATCTCACGCGCCACCTTAGAGATGTGGAACACGCACCAGCATCTTTTCAATTTTAAAATAAAAAATACAACGTGAAAAATATTAAAACGCTCTTCATGGTCCTCTTAATTACATAACACACCCAATAAGTAATTTTATTGTCGCAATCCACAGTAATTAGTATCTGGAGCTACAGTGAAATCCTCACACACCACTTAGCTTTTTTATAATTTTTTATTTTGTTACTAATTACTAATTAATATTTTTTATTTTATATATTAGGAATTTCTTATTTGTTTAATTAAAGCTTTATTACACTTTAAGATCAAATATGTATCTCTCTTATGGGTCAGATTCCCTTCGTCACAATTATAGGATCTTGATCATTTTTCTATATTCTTATGTTTTTCCTTTTTAAAAAACAAAATTATATTAGTTTTGACTTTATAAGTTAACAACTCTAAATTATAATGCCCGATCAATTAAATATTTATACTTAAGAAAAAAATTGTCACTGTAGCGGTCAATTTTTTTCAATGTAATTGCAACTATGACAAATAGGACTCAATTTTTTTAAAATAACGAATGATATTTTCTTCAATATCATGTGGTTGGTGAGCTTTTAATTAAACTCAACAATTTTAATTTGAAATCTGTGTTTCAAGATCAGGTATTTATTCTCACATCTATTTCTTAATTTTTCAATTTAATTTTTAGTTAAATATTATTTAGCTCTTAATTACTTGGTTTTCACATAAAATAATGATATTGTTTTTCTAATATATGCAACTTTATATGTATAAGATTTTCAGTTTACTATTAGGATTTTTTATATTAAAAAGTGTGTTGAAAAAGCTTCCATATTATCTTTTTTATGATTGAAAAAATCTAACCCACAAGAATCATGGGTCATATAGATAGTCAATACACTAATGCACAAGCTACTTCTGGGAAACGAACTTGCTTTAATAGCAATTCAGAGACATGGGCCAACTCTCTCAGAAAAGAACTAATAGGCAACTTGGAAGATGATCTCACCAACTTAAACTTGGAAGATGAAGGTAAAGGATGTATGATAATTCAACTTAATAAATTTAATTTTGAATGAAATTCAAATCCATGATTTATTTACAACTCAAATTCAAAGTTTCAAGTAATTAGAAAAAAAAATCAACCATGGACGCGTTGCATGTATAATACAAATAATTAGTATAGACATAGAACTTAAGCATTTTTTATTTTTTTTACCATGCAGGGTGTGAGTAATTTGGCTAGGAGAAACTAAGCGAAAAATATACTTAGCACAAGTCAAATTACAGCAATTTGATGAACCAGTATTCTAGTCTTAAAGCTAGCAGAAGTACCTGAGTTTTCTGCAGCAAGCTTTCTTTTTTATCCTGCGCAGTATTTTTGGCAGCAAGTTTTGAGTTCTGAAACGTAGCTGAGAGCAAAAGGAGGATCACCCATACTTTTATATAAGAAAGCAGTATATTTGCCCACTATCCATCCTTAGTCTCGTTCTGGCGATTTTAGTTTGCGTTGTGAGGGAGTTTTAAAAAAAGAAGTTGTTATGAGCTAACAACGCAATTTGAAGTGTCAAGAAAATTTGGAATCTGAGAATATGTAGCGCAAATTTAAATACTATGAATATTCGTAATGCACCGTTTGTGAATGATGAGAACGCCAACAAGTCTTTGTATGGACAGCTATGCAGCAAGTACCGCCGACCCCAAGACTTAAAAGTCTTTGTATAATTTATTTATTTCGGTAAAAAAAAAAAAAACAACCAATGGTTTTAAAGATGAAAAATGTGCACCTAAAAAAATTTCCCCCTGAAAATATTCTGTCAGTGATAGTAGCATATGAAGTAAATATTTTTCAACTCTCAGTGAAATACCGACGGAATGAATCCGTTTGTGAAGACGTCGGTGATTATGGCATTTGCAGTAAATATTTCTCAACTCTCGGTAAAATACCAACAGAATGTTTTTATCTGTGAAGCCGTCGGTAATTGTGGCATTTCTAGTAAATATTTTTCAACTCTCTGTAAAATACCGATGGAAACATTCCGTTGGTGATTTTTTTAAAAAAAATATATTTAGAATAAATAATATAAATTAATAGTAAAAAAACCAATTATGCAAATAAAATTCTATTAAACATCAAAAATATAAAAATAAAGTTAAATAATATTCATTCAAATATTCATAACAAATTTAATGTGTTTCCAAAAAAAATTAAACTAGAACAATGGCGGAGCGGGAGGAGGAGGAGGTGGTGGTGGAGGCTGGTCGTTCCCGGGATAAAACAACCAAAAAGGAGGCGCACATGTATCATCACTCATCTTTGATCTAATGTCCATGATCATTTGGTGGAGGTGTTGATAATCCACCGAGAGTTGAGCGTATTGTTGTTTCAAGGCCATGAACTCCTTAGACTGGGTGTTCGATACTGATTGGGAGCTCCCGGCGATTAAGACACTACAGGTCGCCTGCAAGTTCCCGACCGTAGTGTTGGAGAGTCCGTACACCTGATTTTTATCGAGTCCACCAAACGATCCTACCTCCATCCACAAATCCGGATCGAAATTCGGATGGATTGAAGGATCGTCCCCATATTTCTCCCTCAACCGACTATTATAGGTCTCCTGAAAATAAAAATAGAAATCATCATATTCAATTCAAGAAAAATAATAACTTACGAAATAAAATGGTTGAACGAACATACCACGACGTGGGAAGGATAAAGAATTCTTGTCCTTTATCAATAAATAATAAATTAATAAATTAAAAGAATGAGAATTGCCACCTAGTATTTTGGTTACTAGGAACCCTAATTGATCTCATAGTTCGGGTAAAGGGACTAATTGCAAAAAGAGAAGGTATTAGGACTCCTAATATGCTTTACATAATGTAAGCTGTATTGTTTATTTATCTGATGTAAACTAAAAAAATATTGTGTTTCCTAACTATTGGTTTATTTAAGGTTGAAGAAAGTCCTTCTTGGTAAAAAAATCTTTATCTTATCAGATTAAAAATCTAATTATTCTAATGCCAAAATGAAAATAAAAAGAACTATCTTTTTATTTAATATCAAGAATATATCTTTCATATAAGGTCATATTCTCACATATTAAAAAGGAACAAAATAAATTTTTTGGTATTTTTTGAAATGTATGTCAAAATCCTTTGGAATTTTATAGACTTGTTATAAAATCCATGCAATGTTTCTTAAAACATGCCAAAGTATTTTAATTTTTTTTCTAAAAAAGACGCTCAAATAATTCTAGGATTTTTGGTCATATGCAATTAAAACATTCGAGTTAATTAAAAAAACATTATGCTTTATATCTTTTCATATTTTTTTTATCATTTATTTAACGCAAAATAAAAAGTAATAAAAAGAAAAACATCATACACACACATTCTTTTTTTTATTATATTTTACTTACACACGTTTACAAAATAATACAAACTCAGAATTTAAAAAATAAATTTAAACATACTAAAAATTTAAAATTTGCAAAAATTATCCTTTCAAAGATTAGGGAACGTGTTGGAGAGATTGCAGGAAACTTAGGAATCACATTGAAAGCTTTCGCGAATGGCAGAATGGTGGAGGCGCCTGTATCCACGGATAATTAATGTTTAAGGGTTTATTAAGAAATGCGAAAGGTAAACAAACAAAAAACACAGCCAGTAACGGGATTGCCATCAAACAACTAGAACCCAACAAGCACTTCTTAGCAAATTTTCCAGAGGCAAGTCTTTGTCTGGCCAAAAGGACGGTTTCTCAATAAAGAAACATAATCCCGCGTTTGGGCTCCCTTTGAATGTTGACGCATGCAATGACCGGAATCATATCATAAATGTTTTTGACAGTAATATTATAAAAAAAAATTATAATAACAAATAAAAAACGTTTCTAAACATATTATAAATATTACGAGAGAAGGTCTTTTTTAAAGATTCTATATATAAATAGAAATTTCTATATCCCTTTTAGAAAATTATAATAATAATAGAACACCTACATTTTATTTTTTTAAAAGGGGGAGAAAAGATAAAATAAAATAGATTATTATTATTAATATTATTTATTATTATTATTATTATTAATTAATAAAAAAGTTTGAAACTCATGTAATTAACCTTTTTTTATTAACTTGAAAAAAAAGTCATTTTTTTTTTTTTTTGCTGATAATTGAAGAATTTTTGATTGGCTGAATTTAAAGTTTTTTGTCTGCCTTAACTCTATTTTATATTAATATTAATTTATATCTATTTTTATATGAATATTAATAACTCAGTCAAAATACAATTATTTTCAAGAACAAAATATTTGTTATGCTTAATATTTTAAATTTAATTTATATATATTTTAATTTTACCTTTTATTCAAGCAGTTTTCTCTTCACAAAATTGCTTGAAGCCTATGTTTTTTTGAATTCAATCATAGATGTTATACCAGTAATTCTTTTGTTTTTTTTTTTTCTATTAGTCTTTGTTTGGCAAATTGCTATAAGTTTTTGATGAGATTTTGAATACTGTTCTAGAATAATTTAGAATAATTTATGATTTATTTAAGATAAAAAAATTCTAATAATTAATAAGATCAAATAAGTCTTATAGTATACGCCCTTAATTCAAATATTAAAGTTATTGTATAAACATAAAAAATATAAATTACCTACCCCATGCTCTGGGATTACCATCAAACAACTAGAACCCACCAAGCACGTCTTGCAAATTTTCCAGAGCAGCAAGTCTGCCTGGCCAAAAGGAAGGTAGTGTGAAGCTCCTCTAATAAGGACAGATGGTTTCTCAACAAAGAAACATAATCCCGCGTTTGGGCTCCCCTTGAATGTTGACTCGTGCAATGACCGGAATCATAAGGAGAAAAAAATTTAGAACTTAAAAAGTAAAAAATAATAACAAAAACAAAATTACAAAAATAAAAAAACATAAATAAATCAAATATTTGATCTTGTAATATCTTATAGTCACCTGTTATATTTATTGAATTTATTTATTAAAACTAATTTATTTATTCAATGAAATGATAAAAAAATAAATATACACGTTAAATTGAATGAATAAAAAAAAGAGAAAAAAATAATATGCAAGGCTACACATATTATAAATATTATCTAAAAATAAATATTTTTATTTTTAAAAATAAGTTTCACCAATATAAAACATAAAAAAATCATAAATGAATCAAAACAATATCTTCAAAAATTATATATATATATATATATATAAACTTTAAAAAAACCTCTCTATAAAAAAAAAAAAAAAAAAATAAGCAAAATAAAAAAATCATAGAGGAGAGATTAAAACATAAATTAAAAAATAATTTAAAAAGAGGCATTAAAAGAAGGCATCAATTAAAATAAAAACCAAAACCAAAATAAAAAAATAAGAAAAAGGAAAAGATAGCTAAGGTGCCGCAAGCACATTTCAAAGAAATAAGAAAAATATGACTTGGGTTATAGCCCTAACCGAGTTTAATAAGTTGTTTTTATTTTAATTAGACAATAAAAAAAACAGATAATGATAGTAAATGAACAAAAAAGATCAGAAAAAGATTCACAATAACATGGTAAAGAAATCTTTGAAAGTACAAAGTGGATAAAAAATGGTTAAAAATAACCAGCTCAAGTCAACTCAAAGTAGCGTAATAAACATGTAATCTGGGTAATACAAGGTGAGCAAACTCAGGTTAACCAGCAAAACTCGTGGCTCAGGTCAAGAAATTAGAATAACCCAATATATAAGAAAATTAAAGAAAACTACAAAGCTAGTTTTTTTTTTCCAAAAAAAAGTGTCGAATGATGAAATCAGAAAAGAAAATAAGCCAAAAAATATCGACCTACATTAACTTTTCAAGCCCGTGATCTGAGTCAATAGACTAGAAGCATCATTCATGAAAAAACCACAAAGCCTAATCCCTAGTAAATTAAATTTTGAAGGATGAAATAAAAAAATCAATTACATAAAAGGATCTGAAATAAAAAAAAAATAGTAATTAAAATAATGAGGGTGAAAATTGAAATAAAATATAAATTAGAGAGCAACCAAAACTTTTTGATAAAAAATAAAAAACAAGGACCAAATTGAAAAAAAATAATACACCAAAAACTTGGATTGAAGAATGAAATTGAAAATTAATAAAACTTTTACAAAAGGACAAGGGAAAAAATAAAAATTAAAAGAATAAAGATCAAATTGAAAAAAATATATATATGTCAAATTAGAATTGAATGACTAAATTGAAAACAAACAAAACTTTTATAAAATAGCCGAAAGCAGAAATTAGAAATCAAAACAATTAAAACCAAAATTAAAATATCAAAAACAAAGAGGGTCAACCTGTCATATTTTGAGAAGGTGAGAGAAAAGAAGAAAAAAAAGTCCACTAACAACAAACCGCCTTGCCACCATGCATTTGCATAAAAAAAGAGAGGATGTGGTCTGTGCTTTCAAAGGGCGCAAGCGCTCCAACATGCTAACATGTGTACCGCACATACCAACATGTTTTTAGATTAAAATATTAATTTTTCAAGTAGATGCATGGCTTATTTTTTTTCATGATTCAAAGGGTAAAGATATGTTTTTAATGTATTTCAAATAGCAAAAAAACATAAATGCTCGTCATTTTACTGTTTTGAAAATTTGAAAATGATGCATATATCCTTAGAAAATTCTTTATTAACCAATGAACCATTAGAAAAGATCAAATTACCTCTAACACCAACACCAAGGCGTTTCATTTTTATTTGAGGTGCAAAAAAAATAATTTCATTGTAGCAACAAATAGTTTTTTTTGTATCTAGGTGTATAATATTTTTGCTATGCCTTCTAGAGTTTTTATTAATTTTAATTTTTTAATAAATTAAAGTCATAAAATTAAAAATGGAACAACAAATATTTCAAAATGATGTGACTTGGAATGTCGCATGTCACCCGCGCAGTGTCGCGGCGAAAACATCCACCCTCAAAATCTTATCTATTTGTGGCAAATGTGTGGAGACAAAGAATTCATGTCTTTTATTAGTGGAAAAATAGAATAGGAGTCGCCACCTAGTATTTCGGTCACTAGGAACCCTAACTGGCCTCAGAGATCGAGTACGGAGACTGGTTGCGTAAAGGGAAGATATTAGCACCCCAAATACGTCCTACTTAAGGTAAGCTGCATTGTTTTATTGTCTGATAAAATCTAAAGTCATGTCGTGCTTTTTATTTGTTGGTGCGTCTATGGCTTAAGAAAAGTTCTCTTCGGTAAAGAGATCCTTATCTTATCGGGTAAACCTAACCGGTCTAATGCCAACAAAGAAAATTTTAATATCCGGAACACGTCTTACGTATAAGATCATAACCCCAGATATTAAAAGAAAACAAAATAAAAGTTTTTAGAATTTTTGAAATATTGGCCTAGTTCTCGTGACTTTAATAAACTGGTTATTAAAGCCAAAATGCATGCTAATACATATTTTTTGAAATTTTCTTTGTTGTATGAAAATACAATATGATTTTTTTTTATTTTTTGAGAGACTTGGCCGTATGCATGAAAACAAAACATTTTTTATGTTTTGACAAAGAAAAAAAAAGAAGATATTTTAATACCGGATTTGTATCTTTACAGTATAAAAATACAAACCAATATTGATCAAAATACAGTAAAATATTTGCAGAAAATCACAGAATTTTTTGAAATAAATTTTGAAGAAATTTTTTTTTGGGCTGGGCTGGACCTAGCAGGCCCCAGCCGGGTCACTGGCCCAAGCCAGTGACCCGACTGACTTTTAAACGCAAGTGTGCGTGAACAATTCACGCACGCCTGCTACAGCCAGGATGTAATTAAATTGTACCTGTATAGTGTTTGTGCAATTATAAACGGAAGGAGAAGGAATGAAAAGCTTACCTGGTTCACAGCCGCTGCTGGGTGAAATTCCTCCTGAGCTTGTAACTAGGATTCTGGGAAGAAGCTTTGATGTCACTCCCTGCATCTGGCTTCCTTTCCGTTCTGTTTTCCCTTCGTGTCCGTCTCTTCTCCTCTCTCCGCGTCTGGTTTTGAGAAGAAGAAGATGACGGTGGCGCTGTGTTGTCTTCTTTACTGCATCTGGCTTCCTTTCCGTTCTGTTTTCCCTTCGTGTCCGTCTCTTCTCCTCTCTCCGCGTCTGGTTTTGAGAAGACGAAGATGACGGTGGCGCTGTGTTGTCTTCTTTACTGTGTCCTCCGTTTCCGTTCGGTTGGATTCGTCTGCTCTCCCTTTTGCATTCTCAATATTTCTCCGCTCTCTCTCCTATTTCTTACGTTCTCCTCTCTGTTGCCCTCTTACTTTCTCCTCAATGTCACTTCTCCTCTCTGTCTGCTCTCTCCCCCCTGTTTTCTCCCCCCTCTGTTTTTTTTTCTTTCCTCTGTCGTTCTCGCTCCCCTTCATGTGTCTCTCCTCTGGCTTTTATAGCCAGAGGATGCATGCTTTTATTGCAGAAAGATGGTAACGGATAGAGGGATCACAGCCTTAAACTGTGCCCTATAACTGAAGCAATTTAGCGCATTTGCTGAAAAAAACGTATCTCGGCTTTTACTACTAAAACAGCTTCCGAAGGAGACAATGAATAGTGTTCAAGAAACGGCGCCGTTTCAAAATTCAAATAGATACTTCTGATTTGGTCATTGAAGTTTTTTTGCAATTTTGTAATCAAGGCCCCTCGAAAAATTGTAATTGGATCCTTTGATTTTAGTACCTTTTCCAGCTTGGTCCTTAGTTTTGGATTGTTTCAATTAAGTCCCTAATTGGCTATCAAACTTTAATAATTATGCAATTAAGCCCCTGATTTGATCAAATCAACTCTTCAAAATTATAATTGGACCCCAGAAGTTTAATTTCTTCCAATAAAAGCCTAAATTGACTTAAGAAATTAATTTTTTTGCAATCAAACCCTCCATAAATTCAATTAGACCTTGGATAAAATTTAATTGAGTTCATAAACATCTGATTTTGGACTTTTCTTCCTCAAATTGAATTTTCCTTATCAACAGGGCTCTCACTGTCAAATTTTAACTTTTTGCATTTTTGAATCTCCTCAACCAATTTTGGTATTTTTTCGGCATTCCAGCATCCTTTTCTCGCTCCTATTATTTCTTGGATTTCTTCTGAATATTTTTTCGATATATTTTTTTACGTATTTTCTCATTTTTTTTTTGTGGGAACCAAAAAAATGGGTAGCAACATGGAACATAGTCAATTAATTACTTTTGAAACATGTTAGATACTTGTAGATATTTCAGTGACATAAGTTCAGCTATTTTTACAATCCAGAGAATACAATATATTTTATAGTTTATATATATTAACATTAAATTAAAATTGCGTATGTGTCTATAATATGAAGAAAAATCAAAATGATGATTTTTATTTAATTAGTAATTTTGTTATTTATTAGTATTATTTGAATGATTTCTTTTCCATGTTTTATGAAATGTTTAACATTTATCTATTTTTAAATGTTAAAATGTATAAAATGTAGAAAATTTTATTTTAATAGCATATCCATAATGTATCTTATTCTAATATTTTAATAATCGACATATCAACGTATCCATATGCGTGTTTGATGTTCATATTCGTTTTTTTTTCTCACCTAGAATTTCCTATTTAAATATAATATTTCTCTATCTGATGAACTGAAAAACAATTTTTCATCTTTTTAGATTTCTGAGTTTTACAAACACATTTTAAAGATTTTAATTTTCCTTACAAGTTTTTTTATTGTTTTTAAAATGAAAAAACTAAATAAAATGATAAATTAAACAATACTTTTTTATATATAATATCACTAAAAATATTTTAAAATTTTTTTATCAACACCAGTTAACTCAAGATTTTAATCAGATTATATCAGTAAATCCAACTAGTTTTTGTAAATCTTAATTTAAATTAGGAATTAAATCATATCAAGTTTAACAATCATAGAAAAATAACCAAAAATAATTGAAGGGATCTTAATTTTAAAAATTAAAAAAAAGTGATAAAGAAATATTTTTTCCTGTTGTGCTGAACATGGATCAGTACGAAGTAGCTATATAAATAAAATTTTGGTTTGAATGTAAAGAGATACCGTGAGAAAGAAAGTTGTATTGATTGTACTAGAAAACGACAGGGTACGTCACAGAGAATGTTTTTGACATATGAAGGGAGTGTTGTGCCTATGCAACGAGGCAAATTCCAATTTACTGTTCATTGTAGTCCGTTTTATATTAAAAGTGTTTTTAAAAAAGATTAATTTTTTAATTTTTATTTACTTTAAATTAATTTTTTTATCCGTTTTATACTAATAATTTGTTTGGTTTTGTGTTTTAAAAGTATTTTTAAAGAATATTATTTTTTTTAATTTTTATTTACTTTAAATTAATTTTTTTATCCGTTTTATACTAATAATTTGTTTGGTTTTGTGTTTCAAAAGTGTTTTTAAAAATAATTAAATTTTTTTAAATTTTTTTTACTTTAAATTAAATTTTTTATTTTTATATCGTTTTAATATGTTGATATTAAAAATATTTTTTTAAAAAAAATACATATTATTTTAATGCATTTACGAACAAAAAACACTTTAGAAAACAACTTCCCTAATATTCTCAAACACCCTTTAAATTATCGATTAGATTGTCTAATAATGGTTGTTGTTCAAAGTGTTTTTCACTTAGAATGCATCAAAATAATATTTTTTTTTATTTTAAAAAATTATTTTTAAGATCAGTACATATTAAAAAAATTTGAAAGCATTAAAAAATAATTTTTAATAAAAAAAATTCAAAATAAAAATAGCATAATTTCAACCGTTTTCCAAACAAATTCTAAACCAGAGATATCTGTGCTAAAGAAGTGAAATGATCATCAAGTCAGGTTTATCTTTCTACCCATCATTTTTTTACCATGGGAGAAGATTATGTTACTTTCATTTGCTGTCATTTCTTCTGCTGTTATTGTCCTTTTCTTTGGAGCAAGCAAATATTCTCACTCTTTTAATTAAAGGGTGTTTTTTTTAATTGAAAATATGTTTTAAAAATATTTTAAAAAATAAAATAAAAATTAAAAAATTATATTATTTTAATACATTTCTAAATAAAAATTATATTATTTTAATACATTTCTAAATAAAAAGTATTGTGCACCACAATATCAAATTAGCACTAAATATCACAATTTCTTACTGCTATTGTTTCCTAACCATGTTATTTTTCAAAATAGATTTATGTATATGCTAATTAGCCAACAAAAAAAATATTCAATTGAAAAAAAATATTCAATTGAATACTTTATTGATTAAGTCACCACATTTTTTTTACCATGAATAGCAAGTTTGTTTTTTTATTTCAAAAGCAATTTTAAATTTTTTTTTTACTTTAAATTTTTTTTTATGCTTTCAAGTTATTTTGATGTATTATATTAAAAATAATTTTTATAAAATAAAAAATACTTTAAAAAATATTAACTATTATACTTCTAAACAGAAGTCTCTATGTGACATTTTTCACCAAAAGATAAACGATATGAAAATAGAGATATGGATTGGCTTTGGAGATTGGGTTTATTGATAGTTGATATTAGAGTAGTTGTTATTTTTTAAAATATTTTTTATTTAAAAATGTATTAAAATAATATTTTTAAAAAAGGTTTATTTTTAATATTATTACATCAGAATAATTTAAAAATATTAAAAAAAAGTTAATTTGAAGAAATTTTTTTAAAAAAATCATTTTTTTTTCAAAAAAAACTTTTAAAAGCAAAAATAAATAAACTTTTAATGCTAGGAAAACCTTTGTATTGTTTCATGGGTAAAAGATATTTTTGGATTAGCTTTACGTCAACATTAGATCATGTTCCACATTCATCTAATGTGTTTAGAAAAAAATTAGAAGTTTTTCTGATGTTAACGCTTAAGAAATCAAAAAAAAGAAATCAACCTCCTTTAACCCTTAAACAATAAACTTTGCAATGTGATGAATACAACAGGAACTAAGTTTCATTACATATAGATTCCGTACTAGATGAGTTCTAGATGATTGTCAAAGAACCATCTTAATGTAAAAGCTTAAACTATTAGGTAAGGTACTAAGATATGATTTAAATTATTATTTAATATACTTTCTCAAGTGAAAGTTCTTTGAACTTGAAACTTGTACAGATTCATATTATCTTGTGTTTAATTTTTTTTCCAAATAGAATAGGGATGGTGAGATTTGAGCTTATGGCGGCTTGATTATCAAGGCTCTGATATCATGTTAAAGAACCATTTCAACCTAAAAACTTAAGCTACTAAGTAAGATCTCAAGATATGATTTATATTATACTTTAACAATGATAAATTCATACAAATATGAGTGAGAGTTCTATCTATAAACTAGTTTGTGTCCCAAAAAAATTAAAGAATTCTATGTTTCTGAGAGTAATTCTATAAACACCTAACAATTGCTCCTTCAAGTTCCCATTTGCCATGTATTCATAAACAAGTGCCATATTTTCATGCTCATTACAGTAACCAACGAGGGATACCAAGTTTTTGTGATGAACAATCATCAATTGTTGGACCTGCATTTGGAAACACTACTCTGTCATAGTTGAAAGAAAAATATTTGGTGCACATCTCATGTCATCTACAGGAAAGGAGAAAGCTAACTAATTTGTTACCTCCGCTAGAAATTCTTTATAACCTTGCCTCGAGGATTGAGATAACAACTTGACAGCAACTTGACGGCTATCTTTTCAGGTTGCCAAGATATACTTTTCCAAATCCTCCTTCTCCAATAATGGTTTGGAAATTATTGGTAATGCTAACTATTTTAGTGTTTTGTATGTAACACCCTCAAATTATAATATCATGAAATTTCAAAATATTTCTTTATAATATAATGAAATTTCAAAATATTTCTTTATAAATATCAAGTATTTGATAATATGTCTAAAATTATGGGATTTTTTTATAAAAAATTTGAGCAGAGTTTCCTCTATTTTTGTTGGTATCAAGTTATCAATAATACTTCTATTATATGTCATTACGACTTCCATCTTGATCCAATCATCCTGGATCACATTCTATTCATCAAACAATAACTCAATACTTATACTTATCAATATATTCAAGTCTCATAATATCAATTAGTAAATCAACATAAAAGTACTACTAAAACAATTCAAAAGATAAACAAATTCATCACTAAAAGTAATAAATGCTAACTAACTACATATATGCTTTTAAACTACATAAATACAACATTAAGATTAAGAGTCATATTATATTTATATTAAAATCTTATCTTATCATTTTGAAAATGATTTGGTCATAATAACAACTATATATATATATAATACCTCCATTACATATTACACCTTCTACTTGATTTTTACGACACAAAAGTAATAAGTCTATTACATACTACACATCTTCTGCTTGAGTTTTTACAACACAAGAGAATTTACACCCGAAAGTAAAGACATTAATATTACATTCCAAAATGGTAATTCATAAAAGTAAGAATTCCTATATCTAACGATCTGCATCACCTCGCGGTGTACCTGTTTCAAATATTAATATTAGTCTAATTTTAATTATTTACTCTTAACCTTTGAAATTTAATACTTCTACTTCAATCTAACTCAATCTCTTAATTTACATAATCTTTTCAAAACTTAAAAATCCCGCTAACTCATCTTAATTACCAAATAAATCTAACACTTCCGTATAATTACTCGAAATTTGGTTTTTCTTCCTCGGTTACCAATAGATCTGGTAATTCCATTCGAATTACTCATCATCCGGCTAACCTCTTTTGTTAGCCAATCAATTCGGTAATTCCATATAAATTACTTCTTATCCGGTTAACCTCTTTGTTAACCAATAAACCCGGTAATTCTCTTGATTACCTAAAAATCTGGCTAATCCATTTCGGTTACCAAAATCAATCCGGTAATTCCATATGAATTACCCAGCATCCGGCTAATCTCTTTTGTTAGCCAAACAATCTGGTAATTCCATATAAATTACTCCATATCCGGTTAACCTTTTTTTTAACCAATAAACCCGGTAATTTCACATAATTTACCATTAATTCACATAATCATAACTCAAATTATTCATTTGCTCCATTCTTTTAACATCAATTAAATAAACAACATAGATATTTGGGGAAACTAAAAATTTCAAAATAAGATGACTAATCACCTACCTTCTGCTTGGGATAACCCAGCTCCTAATGTCTGATAACCAGCTCCAAACACAACTTTTGAATCAATCAAGTGTCATTATATCATTAATCCATTAATATTTTTCTTACATGCCGAAACACAAAATACGTAATATTTTTATTTGTAATTTGTTCTAATAAAAATTCATTCTCAAATATAATATCATTATTTTACATACAACCTCATATTTAATTCAAGTTACTTCTTTTCTTACTTTATGTTCATAATTCCTCCATCAAATAATCCTTCTATTATTTATGCCCTCACATCATATTATTTATTTTATTTAAATATATGTAAGAACTATAGTCAAATACAATCTAGACGTCTTGTCTTCATATTTTTTTTTAACTAGTTTATTTCTCTTTTAATTTGAATTTACTTATTAGTTTTTTTTCTTCAACTTAAATACTATTTCTTCATTTAGTCTTTCTTGCATTTTCAAATATCATGATTAAAAATGATTTTTTTCTAAACATGAACATCTAAACTCATTCTCCCACTTTTTCCTTCATTTGGCCGAATATGATGTTTCTTTTCCTCCCCCAAATTTTTCTTCATTTACTTGTTATTTCAACTTGTTTTCATTCTATTCCACTTCAATTTCATTATTTTTCCTTCCCCTCCTAATTCCCCCAAATTCACATAAGAACCCTAAGTTCAAAAATCAAGGATTTAAGGGAAACTAAGATAAAATTCCATGAAATTACTTCCTAACTTAATCAAGTAAGCTTAAGAAAATATCTAAATCAAACATTAAATCCAAACTTCTCATGCTTACCTATTGCTTTTCTTTCAATTTCTCTTCAAAGTTAGCCGAATTCCCCTTCTCAATTCCTCCTTCATTCACTTGATTTAGTGTTTTATAAGTTGAACTTGCAAGTTCATAAGTTATTCTCTCAATTTTCTTATTGTTTTTCCTTACTTTTCTCTCTTTCTAAACTCTACCGTCATACCACCTTCATCTTAGAGAGTTACCGTTTTAATAAAACAATCTATTTTGGGCTCTATATGTTACTAGCCAATCCATTCCCAAGATCATCTCAAAATCATACAAGTCTAGTGGTAATAAATCTACCCTCATTTCAAAATCTTCTATTTTTACCCGACAACCCTTGTAAACATTCTCAATAAGTATAGTTTCCTCTAGAGGTGTACCAATTACTACCCTTTTTTCCACTCTCATAGGTTGCACTTTTAATTTATCTTCTCATTTTCTAGCTACAAAAGAATGGGTAGCACCAGGATCAATCAATGTATATACATGTTGAGATTCTAATAGTAAAGTACCTGCATCAACACCAATGCCAGCTTACACATCTTCGTGAGTCATATGAGAAACTCTCCCTTGAGCTTCCCCTTCTTGTACTCGAGGTCGGCCTCGAACGGTACTAGTCCTAGATTGGGTAGGTTGATTCTTTGATTTCAATGACAATTCTTTTTTGGATAAGCCCATTGAGGAAGATAATGACACATTCAATCTCCCTGCAAAGGAAAATTTTGTTTTTGTTTTTTTTTTTATTTTGATACAGCGATAAATATTCCAATATTTTAAAAAGATACTAAAGCATGAAACTATATATGTCATCATATTTACATGTCAAAACTATGTTATTGCTTACTGATCTCAAGCTGAATCGTATTCTCATATGCTAAGTTGCAGGAAGGAAATGAGGTATTGGGGGTGGTATCCAGATTAGAATTATCATATTATAGGTAATATAAAAGCTGTTGGGTGTACATAATATATATATATATATATATATATATATATATATATATATATATATATATATATATATATATATATTCACTAGTCATTATATATATATATATATATATATATTTCAAAATGAATGAAAAAATTGAAGTGCTTACATATAAAAAAGACTCATAGAATAATATTCTACGAGGCTTTGAAGTTGAAGACAGTGCATGATCATATATGTAAGCCATCGAATGTATAGATCATCAATGATTTCACAGAAAACATAAAGCATCTTCTAAGCCAAAATTACTCTATGTTATTCTAGGATTTAGATAACACCACTTAAAAGAGAGGAAAGAATACAAAGAAGATAAGTGAAAGAGAAAGAATTCACCTCTTTTCAACCTCCAGAAGATAGTTATAATGCTAAGAAGGAGGAGCACCGAAACAGATATGACAGATGCAATAACTGGAACAGGAAAACTTCGCTGCTTCTTTTCACATGCATCCAACTTGCATAAATCCAGATTTCCATCCAAACTTGCATGAAGTAAAATAGTGTCAGATGTAACTGAGAATTAATGATTATATACCAGTAACAAATAACCCAATCAAAGTGATCATGGTTAGCTTTAGAAAGTTAGCAAGATCACAGTGAAATATATCGAAGAATTGTATCAGTTACGTAATTCCTTAAACTCGTACTAAATGCAAAGAAAATGGATTTGTATAATCTATCTTCTGACTCCTCTTTGTTCCTTAACGTTTCAATTCAATTTATGAAAAATTATAACAGTGTTCACTTCATATGTAAGAAAAGAAGTTAGAGAAGAACCAAAGGAGTCGAATGATTGTTTAATTAACATAAAGATAAGTTGTAATCGTTGAAGATGATAACCAAACCTCAGCTGAAACTGTCCACTGTTAGACTTTTCCTTGAGACTATGGGGAACTGCACCTGTGAGTTTGTTCTCGCTCAAATATCTGCACATAGGAAAAACAAAGTCACCATTTACCATGTAATCTTTGTAAAAACTTCTTGTGGTAAACACCAGAGCATGTTAACTTACAGGATAGTAAGATCTGGCAGCTGCGCAAAAGCTTCCGGCACTGTCCCTATCAATTCATTATTTGATAAATCCCTGAAAGAAAATGTGAAAAAAATAATGAACAATCACATTTTGTAAAGAAATAGATGACAAGAGTATGCAATAGTTGAGAAAAATAGAGGTTGTTCCTCTACTGATCTGAAGTATGGACACCTATTTGTGCAACCTTGGTGGAGCCAGAATCCCAATCATTGGCTTGGAGGATTTTGTCCAGAAAAGATGCATATAGGGAGAGAGGTTATGCCTCAAGCTTATAAGATGCATGAGCCCTTCATACACCTCTAGCCAATTTCCATATGGAATATTCGTAACATCACCTTCAGACTTCCATAAGACAATGTCTCATCATAGGACTGAGGTGCCCTCTAATTTCAAGGGTCTCGAACCAATAAATAATAGTTCTCTTCAAATAGAATGATGAATGTCTGAAGTCGGTAAGAAATTCTAGCAATGACTGTCATTCCAGTGCAAGATATCTAGTAGCCATTGCCAGGGTAGTTTATTAGTATTAGAACCTGTTACAACTTGGTTATTAACACTTACATGGATTGGATTTTTGTGAGGTTCAAGAGTGAAACAGCTATATTCCCTGATAATTGACTTGAACTTAGATTCCTGCTCACAGTTAATTGTAAATGAGTGAGACATTGAGATACTGAATGCCATATCTAAGTGGATGTTGTTCCAAAATAACTTCCAAAAAATATTCCAACAATCATACAAAATTTAAAAGGGAACTCACAGAGAGATGATCCTTGGAGGATTATCGTTGTTGCATTGCAAACCAGTCCACGTAGTAATTCGTGGCAAACATGGATCTCCTTGCCAGTCAACTCTATCTATTTTGTATGCTTCCTTGATGGCCATGATTGCATCAACTATGATAATTTAGGTTAAAAAGGGTGAGAAATGCATAGCTTTAGATTTATAAGAGAGAATCGTTATATACTGGGTAATGGCCTCTATATCAAAAAAAATATTGAGCCGGCATTTTTGTGACAAGAGAATAATTTTTTAATGATAAATATAAAAAAAAAAACTATCTCAATTAGCCATTAGGCTTTACCATTTGTATGGTGGCTATCAAACAATTATCATTTGTATGATTTTATAAGATTCCAATTGAATTTTCAGATTATAGGCCAAGTGGTTTGATTCATGGTCTCTATAAAGTTCTTGCAAAGATTCTTTCCAATAGACTCGAACATGTTAGCTAGGATCTTATTAGTGATAATCAAACTGCCTTTATCATTGGACGTTAAATTGTTGATTGTTTTATGATAGCCAATAAAATGGTTCATGATTTGCAAAGCTCGGGGGGGCAAAGTATGATCTTCAAAGTGGACTTCCATAAAGCTTTTATTTTTGTATCCTTGAATTATCTTGATGAGGTTATGGGCTAAATAGAGAAGTTTTTTTTTTTTAATTTGTTCAATATATTTTATTGTTTGTATTGCCATAATAATTAAATACTTTGTTGAATTTTAATTATTATTGTTGAATTTAACTTGTAATTAGTAATTGAATATATAGGAATAAATTTAATTATTTTATCTCAATTTTACTCTATTATTGCATGATATGAGTTTAATTATTTCCATTAATTTTAATTGTTATTTGTATGGATGTTAGGTTATATATAAGATTTTTGAATGCAGTCAATTAGTTGTGGCTATTGTCAATATTTGCAGGTTTGAAAACTTTGGGTAGTCTCTAGTATAGGGGAGGTGCTGTCGAATTGTTTTTTAACAATCGAATTTAATTATGTAATTATTCATATAAAATTGAACGAAATCAACAGCTCGTCGCTCATATATGGTCGCATATAGTTCTTCTAGCAGCGAGGATGACATGTCTTTAGGTGCCAATCAAAAAGAGGCACCTCCACTGACTCACGATGCTGCCTGTTCAAGTGCGATTTCATAGCGTAGAGGTGTTGTGCCTTCACAGCGAAATCAATTCACCCGCAAGTACAAGACACGTTGAAAGGACGACCTTTCAATGTAAGTTTGTTTCGGTTTTAGTTTTTTTTTAATTATAACATAATTTATGGACAATTAATCAATATTTCATTAATTTAATTTATTTTCATGTTCACAAACATTGAGGCCGCCCGAGTAATATCATCGGCCTTTAAATCACCGATAGAGATTTCATTATTTCAATGGAGTCAGGTTTCTAGACATCCTAAATGGATACCTTATATCGATGCATGGTTTGATAAATTTAAGGTTGGTGTTAATTTCTAATTTCCAGCTTATTTTTAATAAATTATTATTATAATTGTAAATAAATTTTTATTTTTATTTTAAATAAATTATTTATACACAGCACAAATTCGAGTAGGACAGCGCGCTTGATAAAGTTGTGAGGAGGGTGTGGGAACACTAAAAGATTTAACAGTTTTACGACGAATTGTTTCCGTTGACGTAAGACACATTATGTCGGTAATTAATTTACTAACGAAATCACCGACGGAAATTCTCAGTCGGTGAATCTTTCATCGGTAATTTTTTTCCATTGGTAATAAAAAAAATAAAATTACCCGCTTCATTTCATCGGTATATCCCTCGGTAATAATATTCTTTTATTGCCAATGGATTTACTGACGGAATTTCCATCGGCAATTCCGTCGGTAATTATTTAACAACATTTTAAAAAAAATCATTTTATAAAATTATAAAATAATTAAATTAACATAAATCAAAACTGTATAATATATACTCAAAATGCTTGGAAAAAAGAATAAGAAAATCAACTCAAACAAATTTGCAACAAATAAATAAAATGAAAAAATAAATTCAACTAAAAAAATTCATATGAAAAAAATGAAGTTGCAATTGCTAAAAATTTAAAAATCCTATAAATAAATCAGTTAAAAATTGATCTCATATGAAAAAAAAATCTCACAACAACATTTATACAATTATTAAGAACAAAAACAATTAAAAATAAAATAAAAAACAAATATAGTGAAAAAAATCATGAAAAAAGAAGAAAAAAGGAAAATCTTACCTTAATGTACTTGTAAGTGAAGTTAAAGAGAGAAATTTTTTTTCGTAAAGCATATTAATTAAAAAAAACTAAGAGGATAAAAGAAGAAAGAAGAAGAAGACATACACAAGCATGGAGGAAAAGAGAAGGAGATGAGGAGAGAAAAGAAGAGAAAGAAATAGATATTGATGTTTTTTACATATAGTGAAGAAGAAGAAGAAGAAGAAGAAGAAGAAATGAGTCTGTCTCTTGTGAAATAAAGGGATTTAGGCTTTTTATTAAGGGCGCTTAGCGGCAGTTTACCCACGGATAATTGAATATTAATATTTTTTAATTATTTTGTCAGTAATTCCATCGATAATATTTAATTTAAATTTTTAATTTCGTAAAAAGTTTTCAGAAACTGCCAACAATTACCGATGATTTTTCAATCTGTCGGTGATTTCGTTTGTAATATTTAAATAAAAATTTTAAATCAATTGAATTTTTTCATAAAACCGCCAAATAACACCGACGACTTTTCAATCCGTCGGTGATTTTGTCCGTAAAGAACAACAATTAACAGTGCAATTGGAAAGTGAACAGTTCTGGAGCTCTCTGGAAAATACCAACGGAAAATTTCGTCGCTGATTCCCTTTGTAATTGATATGATGAACAGTGTTCACAGTTTACCAACGGATTTACCGACGGATTTTACCGATGAAATTTATTCCGTCGGTAATTCCCACTATAATTTTTTTTTTGCTTTGTTTTAATTTTTTTCCCACTGTAATTCCCTCGGTATTTCCGTTTGTATTTATTGATTTTCTGGTAGTGAAAAATCACGCGGCAACTAGGTAACATCGAAAACATATGATATTTTTTTAAAAAAAAATTTTTGTTTTAAAATCTAATTTGTCACTGTGGAAGTAGGTTGGGTAATTTTTGGTATGAAGCAAAAAAAAAGCCAAAAAAACGCAAGAGATAACAGTCTCCAAGGCTGGAACGACGTGGCGGTTTGGAGGGATTTCAAACCGCTATACATCCCGAGAGATATATGGCTGCAATATATTGATCACATGACATCTGAGCGGTTCACACAACGCTCACAGTCCGATGCTGGCAACCAGAACCGGTAAATTCATGATTCGGTGACAATGCACACTGGCGGCTCCGTATCGTTTGATGCATATGCGAAACAGATGGTAAGATTAATTTAAATGAAATATATCGTTAATTAATTTTTTTCTTACAGGCTACATCTCTCGAACGTGAGCCGAACCCAGTGGAGCTGTTTGTAGAGACGCACATACGAAGTGAAGACTGCCAAAAGGGGGTGCAACAGTTCGTCGACAACCGCGCCCAACACTTTGTGGTATGTTCGTTCAACCATTTTATTTCATAAGTTATTATTTTTATTGAATTGAATATGATGATTTCTTTTTTCATTTTCAGGAGACCTATAAAAATCGGTTGAAGGAGAGATATGGGGACGATCCTTCGACCCATCCGGATTTCGATCCGGATTTGTGGATGGAGGTAGGATCGTCCGGTGGACCTGATAAAAATCAGGTGTACGGGCTCCTCAACACTACGGCCGAGAACTTGCGGGCGACCCGTAGTGTCTCAACCGTTGAGAGCTCCCAATTAGTATTGAGCATCCAATCTAAGGAATTCATGGCCTTACAGCAACACATGACTCATCTCACCGAAAACTGTGATTTAACTATCAGCAAAATCAGTGAATTATGAACAACGCATGGCTCATCTCACCGAAAAATAAGGGCAACTCTCGACGAATTATGAACAACTTCGCCAAATGGTCATGAACATGACATCACAGAGTAGTGATACATGTGCACCCCCTTTTTGGCCGTATGGTCCTAGGAACAACCAACCTCCTCCTCCTCCTCCAGCTTCGCCATTATTCTAATTTAATACTTTTTTGGAAACACATTCAATTTGTAATGAATATTATTTAACTTTATTTTTTTATTTTTTATGTTTAATAAAATTTTATTTTCATAATTGGTTTTTTTACTATTAATTTATATTAATTTATATTATTTATTCTAAATAATTTTTTTAAAAAAAATAAAAAACACCGCTTACGAATTTACAGACGGACTGTAGCCATCGGTATTTTACAGAAAGTCTAAAAATGCCACAATCATCGATGTTTCATAGACGGATATAGCCCGTCGGCATTTTATTGAGAGTTGAAAAATATTTACTGGAAATGCCGCAATCATAGACGTCTTCACAGACGGATAGAGTCTGTCGGTATTTTTTCAAGAGTTAAAAAATACTTACTAGATATGCCACTATCACCGACAGAATATATCTATCGGTATATTTCCAGTGAGAATTATTTTTTTTGCCCGCATTTTTCATATATAAAACCATTGGTAATATTTTTTTTTCCCGACAAACTTGGCAACGGAATGTGGTATTACTGACGAAAGACATGCCAACAGACACTTTTCATCGGTGATTTAGTCGGTAAAAAATTTACCGACAAAGTCTGAATCTCATACCCACGGATTCGGTCCATCGGTAAAACTGTGAAATCTTTTAATGACACGGGTAATGATCTTCATATCAGCGTTGAATGCATTTGAAGTTGGACCAAGTCCAAAAGAGGTTGCCAAATGTTTTTGTATAGTACCTTGTAGTCGGACATTATTTTCTTCCTAGATCTATTTTTAGGTAATTTTTATGTAAAACTTTAACTTTTCATGGTAACATCCTCTAAATGGCTAGAATGTGTTTTAATAAATTTGTTAATTATTATATAAAAAAAATTGTTCTATAACATAGAAAGTCTTTCTTAAAATTTGCAAAGTTATTATGTGCTAATTTATTTTTAATTTAATTAGAAGAATCAAAATAATGTATTCAAAATCAACCATTGATTATTGAAACTTCCATACCAGATCAAAAACCACTTTAGGAATTTAAATTATTCGATGATATCCAATAAATCACTATATAATCTTGATAAAAAAAAAATAAGCATAAAATGTCCAAGATTTGGTTTTTGAAAGATAGAGAATTTAGGTAGGATATCTTTGAAGAATCAAATCCCACAACATTTGGATACAAAAAGGTCTTAGATCCAATCATATGAACATTGATATGGTAGTCAATTAACATCAATGGTTTGTATTCTTCAGTAATACTAGGAGTTTTAGGCTCCTTTTGTTTTTGTGGTATGGTGTGGTGTGTTTTATGTTTTGTCTCAATTATACATTTAAAAGTATTTGGTTAATCAATATATATCATAGTTTTACATAGATCCCACTAGAAACTCTCTCTTAAAACCTCAATGATGTTATCGGACCTACGATAACGGGTGATTTAAGCAGTTAGGTGTGAGTCTGTCATAGCTAGATAAGAATCTGCCCCATATAGATTATGTAGATGGCCTAGAAAGTGTATTTATAGACTAATGGGATAGGTCTAAGCATAAGAAAAAATATGGTAGCACCAGACCAAAATAACAGTTTAAAAGGATCATAACTTTAATTCAATCGCTGGATCGCGGTCAAATTTTTACAGGAAATTCCAGAGGTTGTTTTCCTTTGAAGTTGGCTTTTTGTTGCTATGTGGACCGTTAGATTTTTAGAGTTTGCAAATCTCGCCCCAGGACCCTGGTTTTACTAGTTTTTTGTGATTTTTCTTATTATTTTTGGATTTCATACTATTTTTGAATTTGATGCTTGTTTCTTTTGTAATTTCATATTTTTATTTTTGTTTTCTATATAGAATAAGGTTTATGACCTATTTAGGGCTTATAAAACTTCTAAAAAGACAAACTTTATTATTATTATTTTCAGAAAATAAACTTGTATTTAAGGTTCATATTTGTAGTCTCTTTCGCCCATAAATAAATTTTGTATTTTTTATTTAGTTGTTATCTTCAATTTATGTCTGCATCACTAATTAAGTTAAGAAAAAACTACATATTATAACTTTTCCTAAACCTACTTTTCCACATTATCTAAAACAACTACAACACCAAATCACAGTGTAGGAAACCTCTTTCAAAAAAAAAAAAAGAAAGAAAGGAAAAGACAAGGCCAGCCCTCGCTGTACTAGTAAGACAATCACCAAGTAATTTGCCATTAATCAGGCCCTAGCTCGAGGGATCAAAACGTAAAAATCCTTCAATCCAGTAGTCTAGCAATTCATTTATGACGATTATTATGGCATTCAACAGAATTGAAATAGAAAACATACCGTCTGTTTGGTTTGTCGGTGAATCAGGGAGTGGCCGTAGTTCGAAAATCTCAAAGGCATTTAGGATAGGTGGAAGGTCAGACCGCCACGTTGCATCAATAGAAAACATAACTTGATCTTCTGGAACTTGTAATTTATTTGGACCTATGGTCAATAGCTTCAAGTATTCAAGGGTAAAGGGACCATAGTTTAAGCCATTCAAAGTAATGGTGAATTCTCGTATTTCGCCTGGTTCAATCTGCTCGATTTCAGCAAAGTGAAAGTAGACAAGAAACTCAGGTGTGAAATTCTCTGTATACAGTAATGTATAGTTGTAGCTCAATGAATAAAGGCCATTTAGAGGCTGAACCGCTGTTCTCAAGACTTCGACTGGTAGACGGTAGGGATCATCACTGCCCTGGATATCAATATTTGTTTCGGTGCGAATTGAAACTGAATCGTCGGGGTTGACGTCAAGCCGCCAGATGCGATTATACACGTCATCTGTGTACCTAAATGCATGTGAGAAACAATAACACAAGTATTAAATAAAGTAGTGATATTCTCATTCTCCAAATTTCCTATTTCTTGATGTTCATTGATTCAAAGCACTATTAAAAAACTATTTACATACGAGTAATTAAAGAAAAAACAACTAATAAAGATTTAATGATCAAGAATCTATCAACGTAAAGTATATAATTTAAAAATATTTTATGCATCCTTAAGGGGAAAAAACACATATCATTCGGCACAAATGATGAGCTGTAGTACGATTAATTAAGATATACTTCTTATGAATAGATTTAGTTTTTGTCCAACTTAATTTTAGATCAAATCAGCTGGAGTTACACTAAAAAAGTATTAAATTTACTTTCAGAATTATTGACTTGGGGGAAGATTCTGGATAAGGGTTGAGAAAGTTAGCTCCAAAAAATCATGGTTTAGAAGTGGAAGAGAAACAAGAAAAACAAAAACAAAACATCGATCTTTCAATGTCTACAAATGATAATCATTCTCAAAACCATAATAAAATACAATATCCCCTAAGGTATATAGTGAAATTATAGATATTTATCCAAAAGATTGTATATATATTTTACATAAACGTCCTCCTTATATTAAAAAAAAAAATCTGTAAAAACGCTCATTAAATTCTCAAGCTTTTTTAAACGGTACCTATGATGAGAATTTTTATCATATCTGATGCATGAAGTGGCACATGCATGATTTAGACAATTCACCTCATGGAGCTTTCAGTTGGATCCTGGCCGCCAAGGTCAGCTTGCACCACAGGACTCAACGATCCATTCATACTTCTATACGGGGAATCATTCATGAACCGTAAATCCAATCCATTGATGAAAGGAACTCCGGAACCCGTATTTACGAGACACACATAAATGGTATCAGTTACTGAATAATGAATAATATCGTAATGTGTCCACTCCATATCTTGGACAGCCAGTAGTACTGTTTCCCAATGGTTTACCCCGAGGTATAGATCAAACTTAATTTGATCTTGATTCTTAGAATCGTAATTTCCATAGTAGAAGAAAGCTCTGATGTAATAGTTTTGGTTCTTACCCTGTCTAGGTTTCAACGTATAACAATTCCTTTTACCTTCAGGAAAGATTCTCAAGCTATTCACCATATCCCCAAAGTACGGAATTGTCAAGTAAAACTCTGGTTCTACGACCGTATTCTTGCCCGTACTAATGAAATCTTTGTCGGTTTTGTAAGTTATTCCAGTATTCCCATCCAGATAATCTTCCTCCGCCCCACAATCAATGCTGATGAAACCTTCAAAATTTTGGTTAGAAGAGAAAACTAAACGATTAGACTGATTATCTCCAACATATTGGTATTAATTACCATTTTTTTCTTAATAAGCCAATATTAAAGCACCACCTTGAGATCAGGACAGAAAATAAGAGCAAGGAATTATAGAAAAATGAAGCCCAAGAACTTGAAACAGAAACTTTATGTAGTAGCGATCGATCCATACGTTCATGAGTTTAATTATAAGAAATTGTTTTTCTTTTTTTGGATGATTTATGGGGAAGCAGGATATTTCTAGGGCATTAATAATAATCTCTAGCATTTAATCACTATTTCAGGGGAAAAAAAAAAAGATGTTGGAGACAGACAAGATACATTTTCTTGTATTTTATGATTTAAAAATATAAAAGTTCATTTTAAAACTATTCTAAAAACAAATTTATTTTATATTTATCCTTTCTAACGCTTAACAAGTCAAATCATGCCAACTCAAATATTCGCACCAAGTGGACTCAACTTGCCTTAAACAACATGGACCGGTCAACTACATACAGCTACATGAAGCAGAGGGAGTGGCTATTCAAGAATGGGGAGTCACGGGCTTCATTTACGGGGGAGTATTATTATATAAATTAAGTCTCCTGCATAGAGATATGCTTTTAGCATTTATCTCTTCTTCTTCTTTTTGTAACAAATTCAATAAATTTTCCACACAAAAACAGGACATGTCTTGTTAGGCCATTTTAGTTTTTAAAGAGAAGTTGTCATGGGTTAATAACAATGTGATTTGAAGTGTCAATAACTTACTCTCTTTTTTTTTCTCGAACATGAAAGCTAAGAATATGTTGTTTGAGTTTAAAAGCTTTTTTTAATAATTTATTCAGTAACGACGTGGTACATGTGTTTTTTCAAAAATATGTTTATATATTTAATGTTTTTTCATATATATTTTTAATGTTTTTAACATCATCATAATAAAATATTAAAAATATGAAATTAATTTTTTAATCTAAATATACTCTTAAAAATATTTTTAAATATTCAAACACATTATCAAGAATAATTTAAATACTTAACCTGTACTTCAAAGTTACCTATAATGGAAAACGCAAACACACCTATGTCTGAACCACTATGCCGCAAGATCATATTTGTAAAACTGAACACGATATAAGGCTCAAGTCTCGAGGATCAATCTATTTTAACCTTTAAAAAAAATAAAAAGATCAAAACGATTAACCTTTGTATTGTACTACAAAGTTACCCGTGAAGGAAAACGCACACACATCTATGTCTGAACAGCTATGTTGCGATATCATAGTTGGAAAAATCAATATGGAGTAAGGCTTGCGTTACACGTAACTTGTACTTCAAATAGTTAACCTTTTAAACAATTAAAAAATTAAAAATTAAAATATTATTATTTTAATAAAAAAATTAATAAATTTTAACCCTAGTTTCGACCATACTTATCATGATTTCACCAAGTTCTATGCAACCTTAATTTTTAAGTAAATCATTTTAAGTTTTTCCTTTTTATTTTTCTTTCAACTCACTCAGACTGGTCATGTTTAAGTATCAATTTGTCATGTCAATCCCGAGCATGCATTATAAATATGTAATGGTTGGTTGACAGAAGTTGTCAATAAATAGATTTTACCGCAGCTTAGATGGCAGGTGAGTATCATAATTGTGTTGTTTTGTTATGTGCCCCCACATCACTAGTTTATTTATAAAATTATATGATTTTATGAATATAATATATTTAATGTGTAAAATTAAAATTTAGCTTCAGTTATATAAAATCAGTAAACTTATATGATTTTATAAGTTTATTTAAATTAGGTTTAAATTTAGCCTTTTAATCTTTGTTAACTAATATTTCTCAAATTATATATCAGGTCGAGCTAAAACTTTATAGAAAAATATTATTATTTTTTAGGTCAAATAGAGCTTGATAACATATTATTTTAGAGGATTAAAATTACTAGACAAATCTTGTCAAACTAGATATTTGTGTACTATTTGGTACATATACGGAGCTAGTTGGAATTTTGATGTCATTCAAGTGGAACCGAAAACTGGACATCTTCAGTTTTCCAACTATATATGGGTAGGCCTAGTAATTCATCCAAACTATAAAGAATAAAATGTTCGAAATCAGAGCTAAAATATGTCAAGAATAAGCGAAAATTAGAGATTCAGACCACATGAAGAAATTTTAGCATGAAGATTTTATTTGTATTATTCTATTGTATTTATTTATTTATTGTTGAATAATTATTTTTAATTTGGGTTTGTTCCAGTATATTAGATATTGTATAGGAATTAATTTCAAATAAAATACTTTGATGCTATAATTTAATGTTTAAAAGAAAATTTTGAAATTTTTATATTCATTTTTAATTTGTTAGGATGTTGCATACAACAACTATTATTAAATACTAGTATATTAGTTTCTGCTCCGCAGCGGGTTAATATTAAATTTTTCTTAAACATAAAAAAATTATTAAGAATCTAGAGAATGTTTTAAGCGCCTTGGATGTAACAGTCATGTCAGACTTAAGAGCTTTGGGTCTGACAGCCATTTCCAAACCCAATAAGCTTAGTCCTAGCATGGGTGTCAGACCTAAGTGTCTTGGGCCTGGAACAGTTGCCAGACCCAAATAGCATGGGTCTGGCGTGGTTGTCAGACTCAAGGCACTTGGGTGTAGCAAAATTGTTAGACGCAAACTACTTTTTTTATTTTTTATGAAGCTAAAAGCATTAGTACATGAAAATTGAAAAAACTTGTAATAAACTTTTCCGGCAGCCTATCCTTTTTTTTTTTTTTATCTTGGGAGCAAAAAAGTATTTTTACTGTAATGAATATTGTATAAAGCAAAAAAAACTCTTGGTTAACAGTTCTAATTTTTATTGCCTCTAGGGGTAAAAGAGTACTTTAACTGTGTTAGAAATTGAAAAAGACACATACATCCCCAAACAATCTTTTAATGACCACTGAGCCAGATGAAAAGACCAAAATACCCATAAACTGAAAGCTTAAATTTAAGTCACTAAAGGGTAAAAGGGTAAGGTTTGACAGTCATATCAGACTCAAGCAAACAACAAACAATGAGGGAACAATTATTTACTTTAGTTGTCAGGAGAGATAAAAGAAAGAAAAAACACAAACAATCGATCACCGATAGCAACTAACCATGATATGTATACAAGTGTCGCACCATGTGGAAAAAGAGATGGTTGCGCATCTAGTGAGACAAAGGATGACCAGATTTGGCCATCGGTAAGCATCTCACGCGCCACCTTAGAGATGTGGAACACGCACCAGCATCTTTTCGATTTCAAAATAAAAAATTCAACGTGAAAAATATTAAAACGCTCTTCATGGTCCTCTTAATTACATAACACACCCAATAAGTAATTTTATTGTCGCAATCCACAGTAATCAGTATCTGGAGCTACAGTGAAATCCTCACACGCCACTTAGCTTTTTTATAATTTTTTATTTTGTTACTAATTACTAATTAATATTTTTTATTTTATATATTAGGAATTTCTTATTTGTTTAATTAAAGCTTTATTACACTTTAAGATCAAATATGTATCTCTCTTATGGGTCAGATTCCCTTCGTCACAATTATAGGATCTTGATCATTTTTCTATATTCTTATGTTTTTCCTTTTTAAAAAACAAAATTATATTAGTTTTGACTTTATAAGTTAACAACTCTAAATTATAATGCCCGATCAATTAAATATTTATACTTAAGAAAAAAATTGTCACTGTAGCGGTCAATTTTTTTCAATGTAATTGCAACTATGACAAATAGGACTCAATTTTTTTAAAATAACGAATGATATTTTCTTCAATATCATGTGGTTGGTGAGCTTTTAATTAAACTCAACAATTTTAATTTGAAACCTGTGTTTCAAGATCAGGTATTTATTCTCACATCTATTTCTTAATTTTTCAATTTAATTTTTAGTTAAATATTATTTAGCTCTTAATTACTTGGTTTTCACATAAAATAATGATATTGTTTTTCTAATATATGCAACTTTATATGTATAAGATTTTCAGTTTACTATTAGGATTTTTTATATTAAAAAGTGTGTTGAAAAAGCTTCCATATTATCTTTTTATGATTGAAAAAAATCTAACCCACAAGAATCATGGGTCATATAGATAGTCAATACACTAATGCACAAGCTACTTCTGGGAAACGAACTTGCTTTAATAGCAATTCAGAGACATGGGCCAACTCTCTCAGAAAAGAACTAATAGGCAACTTGGAAGATGATCTCACCAACTTAAACTTGGAAGATGAAGGTAAAGGATGTATGATAATTCAACTTAATAAATTTAATTTTGAATGAAATTCAAATCCATGATTTATTTACAACTCAAATTCAAAGTTTCAAGTAATTAGAAAAAAAAAATCAACCATGGACGCGTTGCATGTATAATACAAATAATTAGTATAGACATAGAACTTAAGCATTTTTTATTTTTTTTACCATGCAGGGTGTGAGTAATTTGGCTAGGAGAAACTAAGCGAAAAATATACTTAGCACAAGTCAAATTACAGCAATTTGATGAACCAGTATTCTAGTCTTAAAGCTAGCAGAAGTACCTGAGTTTTCTGCAGCAAGCTTTCTTTTTTTATCCTGCGCAGTATTTTTGGCAGCAAGTTTTGAGTTCTGAAACGTAGCTGAGAGCAAAAGGAGGATCACCCATACTTTTATATAAGAAAGCAGTATTTGCCCACTATCCATCCTTAGTCTCGTTCTGGCGATTTTAGTTTGCGTTGTGAGGGAGTTTTAAAAAAAGGAGTTGTTATGAGCTAACAACGCAATTTGAAGTGTCAAGAAAATTTGGAATCTGAGAATATGTAGCGCAAATTTAAATACTATGAATATTCGTAATGCACCGTTTGTGAATGATGAGAACGCCAACAAGTCTTTGTATGGACAGCTATGCAGCAAGTACCGCCGACCCCAAGACTTAAAAGTCTTTGTATAATTTATTTATTTCGGTAAAAAAAAAAAAACTACCAATGGTTTTAAAGATGAAAAATGTGCACCTAAAAAAATTTCCCCCTGAAAATATTCTGTCAGTGATAGTGGCATATGAAGTAAATATTTTTCAATTCTCAGTGAAATACCGACGGAATGAATCCATTTGTGAAGACGTTGGTGATTATGGCATTTGCAGTAAATATTTCTCAACTCTCGGTAAAATACCAACAGAATGTTTTCATTTGTGAAGCCGTCGGTAATTGTGGCATTTCCAGTAAATATTTTTCAACTCTCTGTAAAATATCGATGGAAACATTCCGTTGGTGATTTTTTTTAAAAAAATATATTTAGAATAAATAATATAAATTAATAGTAAAAAAACCAATTATGCAAATAAAATTCTATTAAACATCAAAAATATAAAAATAAAGTTAAATAATATTCATTCAAATATTCATAACAAATTTAATGTGTTTCCAAAAAAAATTAAACTAGAACAATGGCGGAGCGGGAGGAGGAGGAGGAGGTGGTGGAGGCTGGTCGTTCCCGGGATAAAACAACCAAAAAGGAGGCGCACATGTATCATCACTCATCTTTGATCTAATGTCCATGATCATTTGGTGGAGGTGTTGATAATCCACCGAGAGTTGAGCGTATTGTTGTTTCAAGGCCATGAACTCCTTAGACTGGGTGTTCGATACTGATTGGGAGCTCCCGGCGATTAAGACACTACAGGTCGCCTGCAAGTTCCCGACCGTAGTGTTGGAGAGTCCGTACACCTGATTTTTATCGAGTCCACCAAACGATCCTACCTCCATCCACAAATCCGGATCGAAATTCGGATGGATTGAAGGATCGTCCCCATATTTCTCCCTCAACCGACTATTATAGGTCTCCTGAAAATAAAAATAGAAATCATCATATTCAATTCAAGAAAAATAATAACTTACGAAATAAAATGGTTGAACGAACATACCACGACGTGGGAAGGATAAAGAATTCTTGTCATTTATCAATAAATAATAAATAAATAAATAAATAAATTGAGAATTGCCACCTAGTATTTTGGTTACTAGGAACCCTAATTGGTCTCATAGTTCGGGTAAAGGGACTAATTGCAAAAAGAGAAAGTATTAGGACTCCTAATATACTTTACATAATGTAAGCTGTATTGTTTATTTGTCTGATGTAAACTAAAAAAATATTGTGTTTCCTAACTATTGGTTTATTTAAGGTTGAAGAAAGTCCTTCTTGGTAAAAAAATCTTTATCTTATCAGATTAAAAATCTAATTATTCTAATGCCAAAATGAAAATAAAAAAGTATCTTTTTTAATATCAGAATATATCTTTTAAAAGGTCATTTCTCACTATGAAAGTTAATTAAAAAACATTTGCTTTATATCTTTTTTGGCTTAAACATTCGAGTTAATTAAAACATTACTTTATATCTTTTTTTTTATCATTTATTTAACGCAAAATAAAAAGTAATAAAAAAAAACATCATACACACACATTCTTTTTTTTTATTATATTTTACTTACACACGTTTACAAAATAATACAAACTCAAAATTTAAAAAATAAATTTAAACATATTAAAAATTTAAAATTTGCAAAAATTATCCTTTCAAAGATTAGGGAACGTGTTGGAGAGATTGCAGGAAACTTAGGAATCACATTGAAAGCTTTCAGGAATGGCAGAATGGTGGAGGCGCCTGTATCCACGGATAATTAATGTTTAAGGGTTTATTTTTTCGGGATCAAATTTATTATGAAGATATTAAGAAATGCGAAAGGTAAACAAACAAAAAACACAGCCAGTCACGGGATTGCCATCAAACAACTAGAACCCAACAAGCACTTCTTAGCAAATTTTCCAGAGGCAAGTCTTTGTCTGGCCAAAAGGACGGTTTCTCAATAAAGAAACATAATCCCGCGTTTGGGCTCCCTTTGAATGTTGACGCATGCAATGACCGGAATCATATCAAAAATGTTTTTGACAGTAATATTATAAAAAAAAAATTATAATAACAAATAAAAAACGTTTCTACACATATTATAAATATTACGAGAGAAGGTCTTTTTTAAAGATTCTATATATAAATAGAAATTTCTATATCCCTTTTAGAAAATTATAATAATAATAGAACACCTACATTTTATTTTTTAAAAGGGGGGAGAAAAGATAAAATAAAATAGATTATTATTATTAATATTATTTATTATTATTATTATTAATTAATTAAAAAAAGTTTTAAACTCATGTAGTTAACCTTTTTTTATTAACTTGAAAAAAAAAGTCATTCTTTTTTTTTTTTGCTGATAATTGAAGAATTTTTGATTGGTTGAGTTTAAAGTTTTTTGTCTGCCTTAACTCTATTTTATATTAATATTAATTTATATCTATTTTTATATGAATATTAATAACTCAGTCAAAATACAATTATTTTCAAGAACAAAATATTTGTTATGCTTAATATTTTAAATTTAATTTATATATATTTTAATTTTACCTTTTATTCAAGCAGTTTTCTCTTCACAAAATTGCTTGAAGCCTATGTTTTTTTGAATTCAATCATAGATGTTATACCAGTAATTCTTTTGTTTTTTTTTTTCTATTAGTCTTTGTGTGGCAAATTGCTATAAGTTTTTGATGAGATTTTGAATACTGTTCTAGAATAATTTATGATTTATTTAAGATAAAAAAATCTAATAATTAATAAGATCAAATAAATCTTATAGTGTACGCCCTTAATTCAAATATTAAAGTTATTGTATAAACATAAAAAATATAGATTACCTACCCCATGCTCTGGGATTACCATCAAACAACTAGAACCCACCAAGCACGTCTTCGCAAATTTTCCAGAGCAGCAAGTCTGCCTGGCCAAAAGGAAGGTAGTGTGAAGCTCCTCTAATAAGGACAGATGGTTTCTCAACAAAGAAACATAATCCCGCGTTTGGGCTCCCCTTGAATGTTGACTCGTGCAATGACCGGAATCATAAGGAGAAAAAAATTTAGAACTTAAAAGGTAAAAAATAATAACAAAAACAAAATTACAAAAATAAAAAAACATAAATAAATCAAATATTTGATCTTGTAATATCTTATAGTCACCCGTTATATTTATTAAATTTATTTATTAAAACTAATTTATTTATTCAATGAAACGATAAAAAAATAAATATACACGTTAAATTGAATGAATAAAAAAAAGAGAAAAAAAATAATATGCAAGGTTACACATATTATAAATATTATCTAAAAATAAATATTTTTTATTTTTAAAAATAAGTTTCACCAATATAAAACATAAAAAAATCATAAATGAATCAAAACAATATCTTCAAAAATTTTTTTATATATATATATATAAACTTTAAAAAAACCTCTCTATAAAAAAAAAAGCTAAATAAGCAAAATAAAAAATCATAGAGGAGAGATTAAAACATAAATTAAAAAATAATTTAAAAAGAGGCATTAAAAGAAGGCATCAATTAAAATAAAAACCAAAACCAAAATAAAAAAATAAGAAAAAGGAAAAGATAGCTAAGGTGCCAAGCACATTTCAAAGAAATAAGAAAAATATGACTTGGGTTATAGCCCTAACCGAAGTTTAATAAGTTGTTTTTATTTTAATTAGACAATAAAAAAAACAAATAATGATAGTAAATGAACAAAAAAGATCAGAAAAAGATTCACAATAACATGGTAAAGAAATCTTTGAAAGTACAAAGTGGATAAAAAATGGTTAAAAATAACCAGCTCAAGTCAACTCAAAGTAGCGTAATAAACATGTAATCTGGGTAATACAAGGTGAGCAAACTCGGGTTAACCAAAAAACTCGTGGCTCAGGTCAAGAAATTAGAATAACCCAATATATAAGAAAATTAAAGAAAACTACAAAGCTAGTTTTTTTTTTCCAAAAAAAAGTGTCGAATGATGAAATCAGAAAAGAAAATAAGCCAAAAAATATCGACCTACATTAACTTTTCAAGCCCGTGATCTGAGTCAATAGACTAGAAGCATCATTCATGAAAAAACCACAAAGCCTAATCCCTAGTAAATTAAATTTTGAAGGATGAAATAAAAAAATCAATTACATAAAAGGATCTGAAATAAAAAAAAAAATAGTAATTAAAATAATGAGGGTGAAAATTGAAATAAAATATAAATTAGAGAGCAACCAAAACTTTTTGATAAAAAATAAAAAACAAGGACCAAATTGAAAAAAAATAATACACCAAAAACTTGGATTGAAGAATGAAATTGAAAATTAATAAAACTTTTACAAAAGGACAAGGGAAAAAATAAAAATTAAAAGAATAAAGATCAAATTGAAAAAAATATATATATGTCAAATTAGAATTGAATGACTAAATTGAAAACAAACAAAACTTTTATAAAATAGCCGAAAGCAAAAATTAGAAATCAAAACAATTAAAACCAAAATTAAAATATCAAAAACAAAGAGGGTCAACCTGTCATATTTTGAGAAGGTGAGAGAAAAGAAAAAAAAAATCCACTAACAACAAACCGCCTTGCCACCATGCGCTGCATAAAAAAAGAGAGGATGTGGCTGTGCTTTCAAAGGGCGCAAGCGCTCCAACATGCTAACATGTGTACCGCACATACCAACATGTTTTTAGATTAAAATATTAATTTTTCAAGTAGATGCATGGCTTATTTTTTTTCATGATTCAAAGGGTAAAGATATGTTTTTAATGTATTTCAAATAGCAAAAAAACATAAATGCTCGTCATTTTACTGTTTTGAAAATTTGAAAATGATGCATATATCCTTAGAAAATTCTTTATTAACCAATGAACCATTAGAAAAGATCAAATTACCTCTAACACCAACACCAAGGCGTTTCATTTTTATTTGAGGTGCAAAAAAAATAATTTCATTGTAGCAACAAATAGTTTTTTTTGTATCTAGGTGTATAATATTTTTGCTATGCCTTCTAGAGTTTTTATTAATTTTAATTTTTTAATAAATTAAAGTCATAAAATTAAAAATGGAACAACAAATATTTCAAAATGATGTGACTTGGAATGTCGCATGTCACCCGCGCAGTGTCGCGGCGAAAACATCCACCCTCAAAATCTTATCTATTTATGGCAAATGTGTGGAGACAAAGAATTCATGTCTTTTATTAGTGGAAAAATAGAATAGGAGTCGCCACCTAGTATTTCGGTCACTAGGAACCCTAACTGGCCTCAGAGATCGAGTACGGAGACTGGTTGTGTAAAGAGAAGGTATTAGCACCCCAAATACGTCCTACCTAAGGTAAGCTACATTGTTTTATTGTCTGATAAAATCTAAAGTCATGCCGTGCTTTTTATTTGTTGGTCCGTCTATGGCTTAAGAAAAGTTCTCTTCGGTAAAGAGATCCTTATCTTATCAGGTAAACCTAACTGGTCTAATGCCAACAAAGAAAATTTTAATATCCGGAACACGTCTTACGTATAAGATCATAACCCCAAATATTAAAAGAAAACAAAATAAAAGTTTTTAGAATTTTTGAAATATTGGCCTAGTTCTCGTGACTTTAATAAACTGGTTATTAAAGCCAAAATGCATGCTAATACATATTTTTTGAAATTTTCTTTGTTGTATAAAAATACAATATGATTTTTTTTTTATTTTTTGAGAGACTTGGTCGTATGCATGAGAACAAAACATTTTTTATGTTTTGACAAAGAAAAAAAAGAAGATATTTTAATACCGGATTTGTATCTTTACAGTATAAAAATACAAACCAATATTGATCAAAATACAGTAAAATATTTGCAAAAAATCACAGATTTTTTTGAAGTAAATTTTGAAGAAATTTTTTTTTTAGGCTGGGCTGGACATAGCAGGTCTCAGCCAGGTCACTGCCCAAGCCAGTGACCCGGCTGACTTTTAAACGCAAGTGTGCGTGAACAATTCACGCACGCCTGCTACAGCCAGGATGTAATTAAATTGTACCTGTATAGTGTTTGTGCAATTATAAACGGAAGGAGAAGGAATGAAAAGCTTACCTGGTTCACAGCCGCTGCTGGGTGAAATTCCTCCTGAGCTTGTAACTAGGATTCTGGGAAGAAGCTTTGATGTCACTCCCTGCATCTGGCTTCCTTTCCGTTCTGTTTTCCCTTCGTGTCCGTCTCTTCTCCTCTCTCCGCGTCTGGTTTTGAGAAGACGAAGATGACGGTGGCGCTGTGTTGTCTTCTTTACTGTGTCCTCCGTTTCCGTTCGGTTGGATTCGTCTGCTCTCCCTTTTGCATTCTCAATATTTCTCCGCTCTCTCTCCTATTTCTTACGTTCTCCTCTCTGTTGCCCTCTTACTTTCTCCTCAATGTCACTTCTCCTCTCTGTCTGCTCTCTCCCCCCTGTTTTCTCCCCCCTCTGTTTTTTTTTCTTTCCTCTGTCGTTCTCGCTCCCCTTCATGTGTCTCTCCTCTGGCTTTTATAGCCAGAGGATGCATGCTTTTATTGCAGAAAGATGGTAACGGATAGAGGGATCACAGCCTTAAACTGTGCCCTATAACTGAAGCAATTTAGCGCATTTGCTGAAAAAAACGTATCTCGGCTTTTACTACTAAAACGGCTTCCGAAGGAGACAATGAATAGTGTTCAAGAAACGGCGCCGTTTCAAAATTCAAATAGATACTTCTGATTTGGTCATTGAAGTTTTTTTGCAATTTTGTAATCAAGGCCCCCTGGAAAAATTGTAATTGGATCCCTTGATTTTAGTACCTTTTCCAGCTTGATCCTTGGTTTTGGATTGTTTCAATTAAGTCCCTAATTGGCTATCAAACTTTAATAATTATGCAATTAAGCCCCTGATTTGACCAAATCAACTCTTCAAAATTATAATTGGACCCCAGAAGTTTAATTTCTTCCAATAAAAGCCTAAATTGACTTAAGAAATTAATTTTCTTGCAATCAAACCCTCCATAAATTCAATTAGACCTTGGATAAAATTTAATTGATTCATAAACATCTGATTTTGGACTTTTCTCCCTCAAATTGAATTTTTCTTATCAACAGGGCTCTCACTGTTAAATTTCAACTTTTTGCATTTTTTAATCTCCTCAACCAATTTTGGTATTTTTTCGGCATTCCAAAGATCCTTTTCTCGCTCCTATTATTTCTTGGATTTCTTCTGAATATTTTTTCGATATATTTTTTTACGTATTTTCTCATTTGTTTTTGTGGGAACCAAAAAAATGGGTAGCAACATGGAACATAGTCAATTAATTACTTTTGAAACATGTTAGATACTTGTAGATATTTCAGTGACATAAGTTCAGCTATTTTTACAATCCAGAGAATACAATATATTTTATAGTTTATATATATTAACATTAAATTAAAATTGCGTATGTGTCTATAATATTAAGAAAAATCAAAATGATGATTTTTATTTAATTAGTAATTTTGTTATTTATTAGTATTATTTGAATGATTTCTTTTCCATGTTTTATGAAATGTTTAACATTTATCTATTTTTAAATGTTAAAATGTATAAAATGTAGAAAATTTTATTTTAATAGCATATCCATAATGTATCTTATTCTAATATTTTAATAATCGACATATCAACGTATCCATATGCGTGTTTGATGTTCATATTCGTTTTTTTTTCTCACCTAGAATTTCCTATTTAAATATAATATTTCTCTATCTGATGAACTGAAAAACAATTTTTCATCTTTTTAGATTTCTGAGTTTTACAAACGCATTTTAAAGATTTTAATTTTCCTTACAAGTTTTTTTATTGTTTTTAAAATGAAAAAACTAAATAAAATGATAAATTAAACAATACTTTTTTATATATAATATCACTAAAAATATTTTAAAATTTTTTTATCAACACCAGTTAACTCAAGATTTTAATCAGATCATATCAATAAATCCAACTAGTTTTTATAAATCTTAATTTAAATTAGGAATTAAATCATATCAAGTTTAACAATCATAGAAAAATAACCAAAAATAATTGAAGGGATCTTAATTTTAAAAATTAAAAAAAAAAGTGATAAAGAAATATTTTTTTCTGTTGTGCTGAACATGGATCAGTACGAAGTAGCTATATAAATAAAATTTTGGTTTGAATGTAAAGAGATACCGTGAGAAAGAAAGTTGTATTGATTGTACTAGAAAATGACAGGGTACGTCACAGAGAATGTTTTTGACATATGAAGGCAGTGTTGTGCCTATGCAACGAGGCAAATTCCAATTTACTGTTCATTGTAGTCCGTTTTATATTAAAAGTGTTTTTAAAAAAGATTATTTTTTTAATTTTTATTTACTTTAAATTAATTTTTTTATCCGTTTTATACTAATAATTTGTTTGGTTTTATGTTTTAAAAGTATTTTTAAAGAATATTATTTTTTTTAATTTTTATTTACTTTAAATTAATTTTTTTATCCGTTTTATACTAATAATTTGTTTGGTTTTGTGTTTCAAAAGTGTTTTTAAAAATAATTAAATTTTTTTTACTTTAAATTAAATTTTTTTATTTTTATATCGTTTTAATATGTTGATATTAAAAATAATTTTTTTAAAAAAATACATATTATTTTAATGCATTTACTGAACAAAAAACACTTTAGAAAACAACTTCCCTAATATTCTCAAACACCCTTTAAATTATCGATTAGATTATCTAATAATGGTTGTTGTTCAAAGTATTTTTCACTTAGAATGCATCAAAATAATATTTTTTTATTTTAAAAAATTATTTTTAAGATCAGTACATATTAAAAAAATTTGAAAGCATTAAAAAATAATTTTTAATAAAAAAAATTCAAAATAAAAATAGCATAATTTCAACCGTTTTCCAAACAAATTCTAAACCAGAGATATCTGTGCTAAAGAAGTGAAATGATCATCAAGTCAGGTTTATCTTTCTACCCATCATTTTTTTACCATGGGAGAAGATTATGTTACTCTCATTTGCTGTCATTTCTTCTGCTGTTATTGTCCTTTTCTTTGGAGCAAGCAAATATTCTCACTCTTTTAATTAAAGGGTGTTTTTTTAATTGAAAATATGTTTTAAAAATATTTTAAAAAATAAAATAAAAATTAAAAAATTATATTATTTTAATACATTTCTAAATAAAAATTATATTATTTTAATACATTTTTAAATAAAAAGTATTGTGCACCACAATATCAAATTAGCACTAAATATCACAATTTCTTACTGCTATTGTTTCCTAACCATGTTATTTTTCAAAATAGATTTATGTATATGCTAATTAGCCAACAAAAAAATTATTCAATTGAATACTTTATCTGATTAAGTCACCACATTTTTTTTACCATGAATAGCAAGTTTGTTTTTTTATTTTAAAAGCACTTTAAATTTTTTTTTTTTACTTTAAATTTTTTTTATGCTTTCAAGTTATTTTGATGTATTATATTAAAAATAATTTTTATAAAATAAAAAATACTTTAAAAAATATTAACTATTATACTTCTAAACAGAAGTCTCTATGTGACATTTTTCACCAAAAGATAAACGATATGAAAATAGAGATATGGATTGGCTTTGGAGATTGGGTTTATTGATAGTTGATATTCGAGTAGTTGTTATTTTTTAAAATATTTTTTATTTAAAAATATATTAAAATAATATTTTAAAAAAGGTTTATTTTTAATATTACTACATCAGAATAATATTAAAAAAAAGTTAATTTGAAGAAATTTTTTTTAAAAAATCATTTTTTTTTCAAAAACACTTTTAAAAGCAAAAAAAAATAAACTTTTAATGCTAGGAAAACCTTTGTATTGTTTCATGGGTAAAAGATATTTTTGGATTAGCTTTACGTCAACATTAGATCATGTTCCACATTCATCTAATGTGTTTAGAAAAAAATTAGAAGTTTTTCTGATGTTAACGCTTAAGAAATCAAGAAAAAGAAATCAACCTCCTTTAACCCTTAAACAATAAACTTTGCAATGTGATGAATACAACAGGAATTAAGTTTCATTACATATAGAAATTCATCCTGAGTTCTATATGATTGTCAAAGAATCATCTTAATGTAAAAGCTTAAATTATTAGGTAAGGTACCAAGATATAATTTAAATTATTATTTAATACACTCTCTCAAGTGAAAGTTCTTTGAACTTGAAACTTGTACAGATTCATATTATCTTGTGTTTAATTTTTTTTCCAAATAGAATAGGGATGGTGAGATTTGAGCTTATGGCGGCTTGGTTATCAAGGCTCTGATATCATGTTAAAGAACCATTTCAACCTAAAAACTTAAGCTACTAAGTAAGATCTCAAGATATGATTTATATTATACTTTAACAATGATAAATTCATACAAATATGAGTGAGAGTTCTATCTATAAACTAGTTTGTGTCCCAAAAAAATTAAAGAATTCTATGTTTCTGAGAGTAATTCTATAAACACCTAACAATTGCTCCTTCAAGTTCCCATTTGCCATGTATTCATAAACAAGTGCCATATTTTCATGCTCATTACAGTAACCAACGAGGGATACCAGGTTTTTGTGATGAAAAATCATCAATTGTTGGACCTGCATTTGGAAACACTACTCTGTCATAGCTGAAAGAAAAATATTTGGTGCACCTCTCATGTCCTCTACAGGAAAGGAGAAAGCTAACTATTTTATTACCTCCGCTAGAAATTCTTTATAACCTTGCCTTGAGGATTGAGATAACAACTTGACAGCAACTTGACAGCCATCTTTCAGGTTGCCAAGATATACTTTTCCAAATCCTCCTTCTCCAATAATGGTTTGGAAATTATAGGTAATGCTAACTATTTCAGTGTATGTAAATGGTTGATTCTTTGATTTCAGTGACAATTCTTTTCTGGATAAGCCCACTGAGGAAGACAATGACACATTCAATCTCCCTGCAAAGGAAAATTTCATTATTTTTATAAAGCGATAAATATTCCAATATTTTAAAGAGATACTAAAGTATGAAACTGTATATGTCATCATATTTACATGTAAAAAACTATGTTATTGCTTAGTGATCTCATGCTAAATGGTATTCTCATCTGCTAAGTTGCAGAAAGGAAATGAGGTATCCAAATTGGAATTATCATATGATAGATAATATAAAAGTTGTTTTGCACATAATATGAATGATATATATTCAAAATGAATGAAAAAACTGAAGTGCTTACATATAAGATAGACTCATAGAATAATATTCTATGAGGCTTTTAAGTTGAAGACAGTGTATGATCATATATGTAAGCCATCAGATGTATAGATCATCAATGATTTCACAGAAAGCACAAAACATCTTCTAAGCCAAAATTACTCTATGTTATTCTAGGATTTAGTTAACACTACTCAAAAGAGAGGATAGAATATATAGAAGATAAGTGAAAGAGAAAGAATTCACCTCTTTTCAACCTCCAGAAGATAGTTATAATGCTAAGGAGGAGGAGCAACGAAACTGATATGACAGTTGCAATAACTGGAACCGGAAAACTTCAATGCTTCTTTTCACATGTATCCATCTTGCATAAATCCGGATTTCCATCCAAACTTGCATTAAGTAAAATATTGTCAGATGTAACTGAGAATTAATGATTATATACCAGTAACAAAAAACCCAATCAGAGTGATCATGGTTAGCTTTAGAAAGATAGCAAGATCACAGTGAAATATACTGAAGAATTGTATCAGTTACGTAATTCCTTAAACTCGTACTAACATGCAAAGAAAATGGATTTGTATAATCTATCTTCTGACTCCTCTTTGTTCCTTAACGTTTAATTTCAATTTATAAAAAATTAAAACAGTGTTTACTTCATATGTAAGAAAAGAAGTTAGAGAAGAACCAAAAGAGTAGAATGATTGTTTAATTAATATGCAGATAAGTTGTAATCGTTTAAGATGATAACCAAACCTCAGCTGCAAATGTCCACCGTTAGACTTTTCCTTGAGACTATAGGGAACTGCACCTGTGAGTTTGTTCCCGCTCAAATATCTGCAAATAGGAAAAACAAAGTCACCATTCACCATAGTAATCTTTGTAAAAACTTCTTGTGGTAAATATCAGAGCATGTTAACTTACAGGATAGTAAGATCTGGCAGCTGCGCAAAAGCTTCTGGCACTGTCCCTGTCAATTCATTGTTTGATAAATCCCTGAAAGAAAATGTGAAAACAATAATGAACGATCACATTTTGTAAAGAAATAGATGACAAGAGTACGCAATAATTGGGAAAAAATAAAGGTTGTTCCTCCACTGATCTGAAGTATGGACAACCATTTTTGCAACCTTTGTGGAGCCAGAATCCCTATCGTTGGCTTGTAGGATTTTGTCTAGAAAAGTTGCATATGGAGAGAGAGGTTATGCCTCAAGCTTATAAGATGCATGAGCCCTCCATACACCTCTAGCCAATTTCCATATGGAATATTCGTAACATCACCTTCAGACTTCCATAAGACAATGTCTCATCATAGGACTGAGGTGCCCTCTAATTTCAAGGGTCTCGAACCAATAAACAATAGTTCTCTTCAAATAGAATGATGAATGTCTGAAGTCGGTAAGAAATTCTAGCAATGATTGTCATTCCAGTGCAAGATATCTAGTAGCCATTGCCAGGGTACTTTATTAGTATTAAAACCTGTTTCAACTTGGTTATTAACACTTACATGGATTGGATTTTTGTGAGGTTCAAGAGTGAAACAGCTATATTCCCTGATAATTGACTTGAACTTGGATTCCTGCTCACAGTTAATTATAAATGAGTGAGACATTGAGATACTGAATGCCATATCTAAGTGAATATTCTTCAAAAATAACTTCCAGAAAATATTCTAACAATCATATAGAATTTAAGAGGGAACTCACAGAGAGATGATCCTTGGAGGATTGTCATTGTTGCACTGCAAACCAGTCCACGTAGTAAGTGGCAAACATGGATCTCCTTGCCAGTCAACTCTATCTATTATGTATGCTTCCTTGATGGCCATGATTGCATCAACTATGATAATTTAGGTTAAAAAGGGTGAGAAATGCATAGCTTTAGATTTATAAGAGAGAATCGCTATATACTGGGTAATGGCCTCTATATCAAAAAAAATATCGAGCCTGCATTTTTGTGACAAGAGAATAATTTTTTTATGATAAATTTTTTTTTAAAAAAACTATCTCAGTTAGCCATTAGGCTTTACCGTTTGTATGGTGGCTATCAAACAATTATCATTTGTATGATTTTATAAGATTCCAATTGAATTTTCAGATTATAGGCCAATTGGTTTGATACATAGTCTTTATCAAGTTCTTGCAAAGATTCTTTCCAATAGACTCAAACATGTTAGCCAGGATCTTATTAGTGAGAATCAAACTGCCTTTATGTTAGCCAGATTCTTGAACGTTAGATTGTTGATGGTTTTATGATAGCCAATAAAATGGTTCATGATTTGCCAAGCTCGAGGGGGCAAGGTATGATCTTCAAATTGGACTTCCATGGAGCTTTTCATTCTGTATCGTGGAATTATCTTGATGAGATTATGGGATATATGGGTTTGGGGGCTAATTGGAGAAGTTTAATATATGAATGTCTCTCTACTTCTCAATTATGAGTTCTTATTAACGGGTCTCCTGCTAGAGAGTTCAAGGTCACGCGTGTAATTCGTCAAGGTGATTCGTTATCTCCATTCTTGTTAAACATTGCAGTAGAAGGATTAGCAATCTTGTTTCACTGTGCATCAGAGGTTGATTTATTCAAAGGGCTACAATTGAGATGTGGAGAGCTTTTTACTCGCTAGCAATATGCGATAACACCTTGGTGTTCTTATCGGCCAGTCCGCAATCTTTATTCACGGTAAAGTAAATCCTCTGATGGTATGAATTATGTTCTAGTCTCAAAATTAATTTCCATAACATTCAGTTGTTGGAATTAATCGTGTTGATAGCTATTGTTTAACTCTGGCAAATACTGCTTTTTTGTTGACAAGAATCTTTACCTTTAGTTTACCTTTGCATGTTGTTCGGGGCTAATCCTAATAGAATATCTACCTAGAAACCTGTTATAAGAAAATTTCGCAATAGGCTATCATCATGGAAAATAAAGTCACTTAGTTTTGATGGGAGAATCTGTTTGATTAAAAATATGCTTAATTCCTTACCAAATTATTTCATGTCTATAATCTTGATGCCAAAAGGGGTTTACAATATTTTAAACTCTATTCAAAGGAGATTCCTATGGGCAGGTGTCACTAAACAACGAGCAATATACAAAGTGCAATGGAAGGTAGTTATCAGAGAATGAGAGGGGGAGGTTTGAGAATAGCCTCACTTTTGGGAAAGATCAAAGCCATACTTTTCAAATGGTTGTGGAGGCTAAGCTCAATATCTAAAGGTTAATGGCAGAAGGTGGTGTGCAAAAAATATAGACCGATCTTCAAAAATGGTCTTCTTATTTCTAGCAAGTGTTTATCTTGTCTCTGGCAACATATTGTTTCTCTCTTTCAGCTGGGTTCAACCACTTCTGAAGCTCTACATGAGTGTACTAGTTATCCAGTGGGTAAGGGGTGCTATTTATGTTTCCAAGATTATATAAGGTTTCAAGTGCACCAACAACATCAATTTCAAAAATGAAATCGTGGGTGAATGGTAGTTATGTGTGGAATGCTAATTGGAGGAGAACTCCAATAATATTTGAAATTGAGCAGGAAATATCTTTGCATCGGGTTCTTCAAGAGGTAAAGCTTCGTAATACTAAATCGGATTTGAAGGTATGGAATTTATGCACGGATGGAAAATTTACAATGCAATCTTGTACCACTTTAATTAATAGCATCGAGTGTAGTGGATCATGCCCCTTTCAAACACAAGTTTGGAAATTCATGGCTCCTCCAAAGATTCAAAATTTTATTTGGTTAGGCATTCAAAATAAATTGTGTACAAGATCTTTCTTATATAGCTGTCTTCTTTTATCATTGGATCGGTTCTTTTTTCCATTCTATACAAATGTAATAGACTTCAGATCATGTGTTGATTCACTACCAATTTATATGGAAATTATGGACCATACTCTTTTCATGGTGGGGGATCTCTTGGTGTTTTCCAAACATACTTGATGAGCTATTGCATCGATAGCCAATGATGATTAGAGGAAGGTATCAAAAGAAGGCATTGCAAATGCTATTTTTTGGTATACCTTGGAGTATCTGGTTAATAAAAAATAATTTGATCTTTAATGATGTTAAACCAAATTTAGACTTATAATTCTCTGACACCATATCGATTATCTGCTTGATTAAGAAATTAAGAATCTCATTTCTCTTACATAGATAATGATCTTCGTATTAGCTTTGAATGCATTTGAAGTTGGACAAACTCCAAAAGAGGTTGCCTAATGTTTTTGTATAGGACTTGTTGTTACCTATTTTTAGGTTATCCACCACTGGCTTGACCACCACCATCCCTATCACAAAGCAGTATCCCAACCACCTCAGGTAGTGAGTGCGCCGTCGAGCCCCTTTGTCTCTCCTCTGTAACTTTTCTTCTTCCTTCATCAGCCACCGACACCGTCCATCATTCCCTCCATTGAAGCCTCCTGAGCCACCGACCAAACCTCATTGTCACAACCAAGCTTTCCCCACACTAAAAAAGAAAAGGAGGAGAGAGATTGAAACAATAAGAAAGAAAAAGGAAGAACAAACGAGGAGGAACAACCAGCAGCGATCTATGTGTTTATAATCGTCGGTCGCCATCCTTTCCAGCAGCGCCCTGTGAGCCATCTCCTGGACTCCCTCTTCATGGCTATACCCCCTCACCAGGTAACCTTCACTTCCCGCCACTCTTCGTTTTCCTCGCTTGCAGTGGGGTTGTTGCATGCAGAACGATAATTCGTTATGCATGCAACATCAATAATTAGGGCTGAACTCAGCCCAGTTGTTTTTGGGTCAAGTCTCGGCCCAGTTCTTGTTTTGGGTTAGTCTTGGCCTAGATTCGTATGGGTTGAGTCTTGACCCATGTTTTGTTATGGGCCGAGTCGCAACCCAATTTCTATGGTTTTGGCCTCAGCCCAGTTTCCTTCAGGGCTGGTCTGAACCCATTTCTATGGGTTGAGTCTCGGCCCGGGTTTATTTGCGGGCTATGTTGCGGCCCAATTTCTTTGGATCCGTCCTTGACCCGGTTCCTTTAGGGGTCTGGACCCATTTCTCTATGGGTCCAGTGTTGGTCTGGTTTCCTTTGGGGCCCTGTCTTTAACCAGCTATGATGGGTCCAGGCTCCACCCAGTCTTTGTTTTGGGTTTGGTCCCAACCCAACTTGTCATAGGTGCGATCTGTACCCATTTTGTCATGGGTCCAGCCTCTTCCAGCCGCCTTTTTGTTTTGGGGCGCTCTTAGACCCAGTTTCTCTTGGGTTGGTCGCGCCCGGTTTCTTTTGAGGCCAACCTTGACCCAATTTTTTTGGGCTTGGTCTCAACCAAGATTCTAGTTGGGGCTGGTCTTGACCCATTTCCTCACGAGTCGGGACTCAACCCGGCTCCTTTATGGGCCTGTCTCAACCCGCATTCCTTTAGGCCGAACTTTGAGCCCATTAGAGGGGGCTCGGCCAACAAGATAGAGCCAACCCAAACCCAATTATTTTTTATTATATTATATAATATGATTTTAAAAAATCAAAAAAAGTACAAAAAAAAAAAACTTCTCCAAATTAGTGGTTTTCTTGCTTATTTTGTTTATGCCTTTTTTTTTATTAATATTGGTTCGTATATTTATAACGTAAAGATACAAATCCGGTATTAAAAAAATACATTTTTTTCGAAACGTTGCAAAAAAATTATAAAACAAAAAAAAATCTAGTTTTCATGCATACGGCCAAATTTCTCAAAGCTTATAAATTTTTTATCATATTTTTTAAAACAAAACCAGACCAATATTTCAAAAATTCCAAAAAAAATTATTTTGTTTTCTTTTAATATATGGGATTATGAATTTATATGTAAAACGTATTTCCAATATTAAAAAGGTTTTTCTTTTATAGACATTATAACAGTTAAGTTTTTATCCAATAAAATAAGAACCTCCTTACTAAGAAGGGCTTTTTTTAAAACATAGATAGACCAACAATTAAAAAATCCAATAAGACCTTAGTTTTTATCAGACAATTAAACAATGTTGGTTACCTTAAATAGGCGTATTTGGTGTGCTAATACTTTCCCTTTACGCAACTAGTCCCTGCGCCCGATCTCTAAGACCAGTTAGGGTTTCTAATGACCAAAATACCATGTGGCGACTCTCATTCCTGCTTTCCATGGATAAAAAACAAGTATTTCTTGTCTTCCATATTTTCTCAAACAACCCAAAACAAACAGAGTATAAGAATCACCACGATGCCGCACATGTGCGACAGTACCTTGTAGTCAAACATTATTTTGTTCCTAAATCTTTTATGTTTAGGTACTCTTTATGTAAAACTTTAACTTTCCATGACAACCATCCTCTAAATGGCTAGAATGTGTTTTAATAAATTTGTTGATTATCAAAAAAAAATGTTCTATAACATAGAAATTCTTTCTTAAAATTTGCAAAGTTATTATATGCTAATTTATTTTTAATTTAATTAGAAGAAACAAAATAATGGTATTCAAAATCAACCATTGATTATTGAAACTTCCATACCATATCAAAAACCACTTTAGAAATTTAAATTATTTGATGATATCCAATAAATCACTATATAATCTTGATAAAGAATAAGCATAAATTGTCCAAGATTTGTTTTTAGGAAGATAAAGAATTTTAGTTGGATATCTTTGAAGAATCAAATCCCACAACATTTGGATACAAAAAGGACTTAGATCAAATCATATGAACTTTGATATGGTAGTCAATTAACATAAAAGGTTTGTATTCTTTAGTGATACTAGGAGTTTTAGGCTTATTTTGGTTTTTGTGGTACGGTGTGGTGCGTTTTATGTTTTATCTCAATCATATATTTGAAAATGTTTGGTTAGTCAATATATATCATAGTTTTACATAGATTCCAATCGGAAGTTCTCTCTTAAAAACTAAATGATGTTATCGGACCTACGTGAACGGATGATTTGAGCAGTCAGGTATGGGTATGTCATAGCTAGTTGAGAATATGCTTCATATAAATTATGTGGATGGCTTAAAAGATGCATTTATAGAACAATGGGACATGTCTAGACCCAAGAAAAATATGATAGCACCGGACCGAATAACAATTCAAAATAACCATACTTTTAATCCGATTATTAGATCGCGGTCAAATTTTTACAGGAGATTCCAGAGGTTGTTTTTTTTTGAAGTTGTCTCTGTGTTGCTATGTGGACCCTGGTTTTACTAGTTTTTGTGATTTTTCTTATTATTTTTAGATTTCTTGCTATTTTTGAATTTGAAGCTTCTTTTCTTTGTAATTTCAAATTTTTATTTTTGTTTCCTGGATAGGATGAGATTTCTGACCTATTTAAGACTTGTAAAACTTCTAAAAAGACAGACTTTATTATTATTATTATTATTATTATTATTATTATTATTTTCAGATAATAAATTTGTGAATTTGAGGTTTATATTTGTAGTCGTAGTCCCTTTCGTCCATAAATAAATTAATTTTGTATTTTTTGTTTATTTATTCTCTTTAATTTCCGTCTGCATCACTAAGTTAAGAAAAAACTACAGATTATAACTTTTCTTGAACCTACTTTTTCAGACTATAATCGCTAAAACAACTACAACACCAAATCACAGTGGAGGAAACCTCTTTCAAAAAAAAACAAAGAAAAGGAAAAGACAAGGCCAACCCTCGTTGTACTAGTAAGACAATCACCAAGTAATTTGCCATTAATCAGGCCCTAGCTCGAGGGATCAGAGGGATCAAAACGTAAAAATCCTTGAATCCAGTAGTCTGGCAATTCATTAATGTCGATTATTATAGCATTCAACAGAATTGAAATAGAAAACATACCGTCTGTTTGGTTTGTCGGTGAATCAGGGAGTGGCCATAGTACGAAGATCTCGAAGGCATTTAGGATAGGTGGAAGGTCAGACCGCAACGTTGCATCAATAGAAAACCTAACTTGACCTTCTTGAACTTGTGTTACATTTGAACGTATGGTCAATGGCTTCAAGTATTCAAGGGTAAAGGGACCATAGTTTAAGCCATTCAAAGTAATGGTGAATTCTCGTAATTTGCCTGGTGCAGTCTGCTCGAATATTTCAGCAAAGTGAAAGTAGACACGAAACTCAGGTGTGAAATTCTCTTTATACGGTGATGTATAGTTGTAGCTCAATGAATTAAGGCCATTTCGAGGCTGAACCGCCGTTCTCAAGACTTCGACTGGTAGACGGTAGGGATCATCACTGCCCTGGATATCAATATTTGTTTCGGTGCCAATTGAAACTGAATCGGTGAGGTCGTAAAGCCACCAGGTGCGATCGAACACGTCATCTTTGTACCTGAATGCATGTGAGAAACAATAACACAAGTATTAACTAAAGTAGTGATATTCTCATTCTCCAAATTTCCTATTTCTTGATGTTCATTGATTCTAAGCACTATTAAAAAGCTATTTACATACGAGAAGAAAAAACAACCAATAAAGATTTAATGATCAACAATCTCTCAACGTAAAGTATATAATTTAAAAATATTTTATGCATCCTTAAGGGGAAAAAACAAAATAAAAAACACATCATTTGGCACAAATGAAAGAGATTTGCTAGCTATCCCTCGCCAACAACTTGGTCAACTTGCTGCCGAAAACTAAAAGTATTAAATTTACTTTCAGAATTATTGACTTGGGGGAAGATTCTGGATAAGGGTTGAGAAAGTTAACTCCAAAAAATCATGGTTTAGAAGTGGAAGAGAAACAAGAAAAACAAAAACAAAACATCTGTCAATGACCACAAATGATAATCATTCTAAAAACCATAACAAAATACAATATCCCTAAGGTATATAGCGAAATTATAGATATTTATCCAAAAGATTGTATATTTTACATAAACGTCCTCCTTATATTTAAAAAAAAAAATTACTGTAAAAACGCTCACTAAATTCTCAAGCTTTTTTAAACGGTACCTATGACGAGAATTTTTATCATATCTGATGCATGATGTTGCACATGATTTAGTTAAAAACGATAAAGGGACAATTCACCTGATGATGATGGAGTTTTGGGTTTGATGGCCGCCAAGGTCAGCTTGCACCCTAGGACGCAACGATCGATTCATACTTCTATACGGGGAATCATTCATGAACCGTAAATCCAATCCATTGATGAAAGGAACCCCGAAACCCGTATTTACGAGACACACATAAATGGTATCAGTTACTGAATAATGAATAATATTGTAATATTGCCACGGCCTATCTTTGGCAGCCAGTACTGTTGCCCAATAGTTTACCCCGAGGTAAAGATCAAATTTTTGAGTTTGATTCTTAGAATCGTAATTTCCATGGTAGAAGAAAGCTCTGACGTAATAGTTTTGGTTCTTACCCTGTCTGGGTTTCAATGTATAACAATTCCTTTTACCTTCAGGAAAGGTTCTCAAGCTATTCACCATATTCCCGAAGTAAGGAATTGTCAAGTAATACTCTGGTGCTACGACCTTATTCTTGCCCGTCCTAATGAAGTCTTTGTCGGTTTTGTAAGTTATTCCAGTATCCCCATCCAGATAATCTTCCTCCGCCCCACAATCAATGCTGATGAAACCTTCAAAATTGTGGTTAGAAGAGAAAACCAAACGATTAGACTGATTATCTCCAGCATATTGTTATCAATTACCATTTTTTCTTAATAAGCCAAATATTCATTTAACCATGAAGAGCCAAAGCACCAACTTGAATATCAGGAAAGAAAATAAGAGCAAGGAATTATAGAAAAATGCAGACCAAGAACTTGAAACAAAAATTTTATGTAGTAGCAATCGATCCATACGTTCATGAGTTTAATTATAAGAAATTTTTTTCTATTTTTGGATGATTCATGGCGAAGCAGGATACTTCCAGGGCATTAAACAATCACCAGCATTGAATTACTATTTTTGGAAAAAAATGTTGGAGACAGATAAGATACATTTTCCTGTACTTTATGATTTTAAAATATAAAAAATTATTTCAAAACTATTCTAAAAATAATTTTTTTTAATATTTTTATCTTTAATTTTTTTTTATTATTTCTATCACGTTGTTGACTCTCTTTATTAGATCTTTATTAATTATAATATTATTGACTTTTTTTTATTAGATATTAATGAAATTTAATTTAATTTTTGACTAAAATTATCAATATATAATCAATTAAAAAAATTACTTATAATTTTATAATTTAAATTTACATTATATTTTTTTATGTCATATAAAAAGGTATTTTTAGAACGTCAATTGCAACGTTTACTGTTGGAAGGAACCACTCCTCTTTAGAATTAATTTCCGTTAAAGTGTCATTTAGACCTAACTCTCCTAAGAAGAGACAAGAGTGGATCAATCTTATATTCAGAGCTGATTGGAAACAGTTTTAAAACCATGTTTTTTAAAAAAAATTAATTTTTTTGTTTAAATTAAATTATTTTTATATATATTTTTAATAATATGTGATGATATTAAAAATAATTTTTTTAAAATAAAAAAATATTATTTTAATATATTTTTAAATAAAAAATACTTCAAAAAATAATTGTTATTAAACTTTGGAACAAAATACTTAGATGTTATAAGGAAAATCCTTAGCATGAAAGTGCTTTTTAATTTCAAACAAACTTTTTAATTTGAGATTTTTATATTCATTTTTAATTTGTTAGGATGCTGCATACAACAACTATTAATAAATATTTTTTTATTTATTACTAGTTATTAATTAATATTTTTTATTTTATATATTAGGAATTTCTTATATATTTAATCAAATCTTTATTACTCTTAAATATCTCCCTTATAGGTCAGATTCACTTCGTTACAATTATAGGATCTTGATCATTTTTTTAAATTTTCATGTTATTTTTTAGGAAAACAATTATATTAGTTTTGACTTTACAAGTTAACAACTCTAAATTATAAAGCCAAATCAATTAAATATTTATACATGAGAAGAAAAAAAATGTCACTGAAGTGGTCAATTTTTTTCAATGTAATTGCAACTATGACAAATAGAACTAAATTTCTTTTAAATAACGAATTCTAATTTCTTCATAGTATATTTGGTATTGTGGTAGCTGTTGTGCTTGTGTTTGTTGGGATTTGCCATTATTGGGCAACCTACCCTAAGGAGTAGGGTTACCATTTGTCAATGGTAGTTGCACCCACCATTGACAAATGTATCAACCCATGTGCAGCCATTGTTGAAGAGATGTCTTGGATGCCTATAAAAGAGGCATGATTTTGTGAGAGCAAATGAGATGGTTGTAGAGAACAAGAGAGAGAACGTGAGTGTGTGCAAGAGAGTGGAGAGAAAGAGAGCTGCAATGGCAGCAGCCTTGTTGCCATTGCAAAGCAATGCAAGTGCAGCAGTTAAGAGCTGGGAGTTGAGAGAGTGAAGTGATCCTCCTCCTCCATATATGTTGTAATCCTTTCTCTATATATCTCAATAATATAGACTCTCCCGTGGATGTAGGCGGATTTGCCGAACCACGTAAAATATTGTGCCAGTGTGCTAAGCCTCCTATGAGCAAGTATCAGTACACCCCCGGTCCGCGCATGGGGGAGACGGAATTCCCCAACAATTGGTATCAGAGCTGATGGTTTAAAGGGGTGTTTGATTTTTGCTCAAAAATGAAAGTTCTCAAAATGGTGTTTTGACCATACCACTGTGTAGAGGAGGCCGAGACGAAGCCACTGGTGAAAACGGCGTCAAAATCGGACGTCGCACATGGCCGCACTCTCCATCACTCTCCGGCAAGGCGTCTGCCCACGCGCGCAGACGCGCCCCACGCGTCTTCTTCGCCCAGATGGGCTGACCCAACCCGAATACCAGTTGACCCGACCCACATGGCTGACCCGGATAATGATGACGTCAGCATGACGTAATAGTGACATCAGCATGCACGATGAGGCATGCCGGGATGACATCACCGATGTAAGCGTGATGTCGGCATGCACAGTAGGCATGCCATGTCAGCAGCCACATCATCGACCAGTCACCTGCCACGTCACCAGACTCGAGCCGAGCCAAGCCGAGCCGAGTGAGCCGAGCCGAATTGGAGCCGAGCCGAGCCGCGAGCCGAGGGATAAGATTCTGAGTAGCAGAGTCTACGTGCAACCGGATCTGAGATTGAATCTGAGCCGTTGATCAGGCCAGAATTGTTTTGATCAAATCTTAGCCGTCTGAAGTGCGATTTGGACGATTTCAGACTTGTTTCCAGCTAATTTGATCGTTCCGGATGCAATGGTACGGTCCGATCGTTGAAATTTGAGACCGAAAGTGGTGGTGGTTAATTAACAAAAGAGATTGCCCGATTAGGAGGCATCTGAAGGTCGTTATGGTGGTCGATGGAGATGAAGAAGAAGAAGACACACACATTTGCCCAATTACATATGTTGAACTGCTAAGTGGGGAGATTTGAATTGCCTTGAAGGAAGGCAAAATTGGGACACTCTTGACACCCGATCAAGTGGACAATTAGCGGTGTAGAGTGAAAATTGATGAAGACCAATCTTGACGAATCTAAGCTCTGGTAGTCTCACCAGATGTTGAGAAATCATGTATTAAACCAGTATATTCCAGATCACTTGTAAAGGAAAGCCGCAACAAAGCTAGCAAATGGTTGTATATACGGAAAGACAGTACGATGGATAGATATGGCCTAAGAAGTTCTGTCTAGGAGATTGGGTTTTAAGCGGGACCAGTGTGACCCCTCCAATCTTTCCTGGGAACTTGCTTAGTGGAAGGATTATCCATACGGTACTATTTTCGTATATATAGCAGTTTGTAATGAAACAGTTGAAGACTAGCAGGATGGCGGCACAAGGGAACAGTTGGGTTCCGTATGATCAAGGATCTGATGAAGTGGTGATTTCTCCAAAGAAGTTAGATTCGGTGACTGTGATTTCTCGAGGGGAGAACTGATGAAGACCCTAATAATGGAAGAGGAATACAGCAAGGGGATAAAGATTGGCACCCTATTTTGACTTGGACAGGTGTTATGACAGGATGAGCTGCTGTCAAACATAAGCAAGGAATAGGGGAAAAATCTGGAGAACAGAAATTGCACGAGGGCACATGAAGATTGTGCATGAGTACCCGTAAGATCCAACGAGGTACTGTAATGAGACAACAGGTGCAAGGAGAAGAAGAGTTCCCAGATGAAGCTCAGAGCAGAGACTGTTAAAGTTTGTACAACAGGAAGTCTCTTATGCTCTTAATGAAGACAACAGGCGAAGACCTTTCCAATGCATGCAAGGATGGAAAGAGAGCTGTTGCAGAGGCACCTAATTGAGGGGGTGCAAATGCCTGTGATACAAGGCAACCGCCTATGATGAAAGGCGAAGACACTAAAGAGAGTTGGTGTAGGTGGAGTCATCAAGCGTAAAGGCACAGAAGCTCCAAACATAGAAATCGAGGTGGAGGATTGCGAGGAGTATACCGCAAGTTTCTCTTTCTATGTAATCAGTGGTTATAATCTCTCCCATAGTGCACATGGTGGTGTAGAGAATTTTGGAGCCACTTTGAAGCATCTCAACTGAAGGAGGATGCAACCATCTATGAAAAGTGAAGACACCTTAGAGAGAAGGTGTGAGGGCTATGATAGGAGCCCGGATCGAGACCGCCCCATAACAACGCGCGAAGACACCTTAGAGAAGGTGTGAGGGCGCGAAAGGAGCCCCATTTCGGGCCGCCGCATGACGACGGCGGAGAGACACCGAGGAGAAGGTGTGTGGGGCCACGATATGAGCCCGGTTCGAGAACAACCCCGAGCCAATGTGATGGCTAGATATGAGTGGACAGTGTATAGCCAATGAAGTGGCTATGATGAGTATGGAGACAAATGCGGTATTGACTTTTATGGATATTGCCCCCATGCTAAAGATCAATGAGCTAGAAGACATTTGCCTTGGACAATAAGTGGATGACTTGTGGAGCATTAAGACGCCGGCTGCTATGAAGAAGCGAAGGGCATCGCGCAGTTCCGAGAACGAGTTGACTCTTGTCAAGGTGGTGAGCTCGGTAATGGCATTGTAATACTCAGAGTATGAAGACAGATATGGATCAACCTTTAATGGGCTGCCCCCATAGGTGAAGGTGGAGAGCTACCTGGACTCTTGAGACTAAGAGCGAGAGACTCACGGAGAAGTAAGGCGTGGTTCCTAGGGTGGAACAGAGGGCAGACGCAACTCCTGGATGAGTAGACTCTTGGAAGAGTGGTGAGCTCGTGATCATATTGAGATACTCAGATAATGATTGTCGCACTTGGAATATCCGTTTGAGGGGTGTTATAAGCCTTGGTGTGAGGCTTGATGAATCATTCCGGACCGAGCATGGTTGATACGCTCGAAGGGGAATGCAGTGTATCCCAGAGACAAACGTTAACACTCTTCAGATGTGATGTGGCAGACCATCTGGTTGTAGTGATCCTTTTGTGTGAGAAAAGGTGTGCTTTGGTGACTCTGGTGATTGAAAGGTTTGGCGAGTACCTATAAACTTGGCCACGGACGCTCTCGGAATGGTAAGCTTGGAAGAGCTGCAAGATACAAGTTTGTGCTGAAGAAGCAAGAGGACAATTGCCCATATAAATGTCAAAGGGGGTGATTGTTGGGATTTGCCATTATTGGGCAACCTACCCTAAGGAGTAGGGTTACCATTTGTCAATGGTAGTTGCACCCACCATTGACAAATGTATCAACCCATGTGCAGCCATTGTTGAAGAGATGTCTTGGATGCCTATAAAAGAGGCATGATTTTGTGAGAGCAAATGAGATGGTTGTAGAGAACAAGAGAGAGAACGTGAGTGTGTGCAAGAGAGTGGAGAGAAAGAGAGCTGCAATGGCAGCAGCCTTGTTGCCATTGCAGCAGCTGCAAGTGCAGCAGTTAAGAGCTGGGAGTTGAGAGAGTGAAGTGATCCTCCTCCTCCATATATGTTGTAATCCTTTCTCTATATATCTCAATAATATAGACTCTCCCGTGGATGTAGGCGGATTTGCCGAACCACGTAAAATATTGTGCCAGTGTGCTAAGCCTCCTATGAGCAAGTATCAGTACACCCCCGGTCCGCACATGGGGTGCCGGAATTCCGCAATAGTGTTTTGAAAAAAATTGTTTTATAAAAAGTACTTTTAGTTGAGGTTGGTTTGGAAAAATATATGTTTGGTTAAAATTGTAGTTGAAATTGAGGTTGAACAAAAAGTAATTTAATGTGTTTGGTTAAAAGAATGTTTTTTAAACTGAGGTTATAAAATAATATATATATATATATATATATATATATATATATATATATATATATATATATATATATATTGATGGTTTTTAATTTAAATATTGTAGATTTAACTCATCGCTATTACATCATGAAATAAATAATATTTATATCAAATATTTTTTATTGTTCCATTAAACTATGTGCAATTTCATAACGCATCTAAATCTATCCAACAAGGACTATATTTTTCATGGTTTCTTAAACGCCAACAACATCGGGTAAAATATCATCAAGAACAAAATTGAGGTTGCGATTAAATTCCGCAAATGTTATGTCATCAAGCGATCTCCTTCTAATTTTTTGAATAAAACACAATTAAAATTAAAAATAAAAATAAAAATAAAAATTGAATTTTTTTAACCGAAGTCGAACCCGACAAGAACAAAATTGGTATTGCGATCAAATTTTGTAAATGTTACGTCATCAAGCGATCTCCTTCTAATTTTTTGAATAAAACACAATTAAAATTAAAAATTAAAATTAAATTTTTTTAACCGAAGTCAAACCGGCCAAGAACAAAATTGGGATTGCGATCAAATTTTGCAAATGCTATATCATCAAGCGATCTCCTTCTAATTTTTTGAATAAAACACAATTAAAAAAAATAAAAATTAAATTTTGTTTAACTAGATCGGACTCGATTCAATACATTTAACTTTGGATCGAACCCGGACCCGGTCGGACAAGAGAGAGTGACTCCACTATTCGCGTGAAGCAAACTCATGGTTAAACCTCATTTTTAGTGGGTCCACTAATTATAACCAAATACTATATTATTGAGTTTGACAAAAGAAAAAAAAACAGCAGCTGCCCAGAGGCAAACGACTTCTTCAATATACATGATTGATGAGCTTTTAAACTCAGCTATTTAAATTTGAAAAACCAATATCAGTGTAAAATCTCTCTCTTCCCCTCTCTCTTATTTTGTACACAACATTGGATTGCTCTCGTTTACATGTTCAATGCATGAAGTGAAAAATCCTTGGCTGTTACAGCATTCAAATTTCCCTATAACTTAAGTATTTATAACAAAATGAAACCGAGTTTATAACTTCTATTTCTTAACTTCTCAATTTAATTTTTAGTTAAATATTGTTCAGCTCTTACTTGGTTTTCACATAAAATGATAATGATTTTTTCTAATATATACAGCCTAATATCTATTTTTTTTCTTTGATTTTATTTAATCACTTTCATATGTGACTATTTCTATTTTTTTTCATTAAATAAAAAAATTATTCTAATAAATAAAGTTGTTTAACACAATCGAGTACATGGTCATATTGTAACATCAAATGTCTTGATCCAAATCCATTTCTTAATTTTTTCAGTTTAATCTTTAGTTATTGTTAATCATTTTATTTATTTATTTATTAACACATATGATTCTTAATTTATTTAATTAAATATATGTAGAAGATTTTCAATTTACTATTTGGATTTTTTATATTAAAAAATGTGTTGAGAAAGCTTCCATATTATTTTTTTATGATGAAAAAAAAAAATCTAACCCACAAGAATCATGGGTCATATAGATAGTTAATACACTAATGCACAAGCTACTTCTAGAAAACGAACTTGCTTTAATAGTAATTAATTCAGAGACCGTCAAAAAATCATCTCAACCTAAAAATTTAAGGCGTTAGGGTGAGGTTTCAAGATATGATTTATATCATTTTCTAGCATATCTCCTCAAGTGAAAGCTCTTTGGGTTTGAAACTTGCATGGAATCACTTTACTTTGTGCTTAATTTTTATCAAATAAATGTGAGATGATGAGATTGGAACTTCGTGGCGCTTAGTCATCAAAGCTTTAATATCATATCAAAGAATCAATTCAACCTAAAAACGTAAGCTTTTAAGTGAAGTTTCAAGATATTAATTATATTATTTTCTAATAGAGACGAGACCAACTCTCTAAAAATGAACTAATAGGCCACTCGGAAGATGATCTCGCCAACTTAAACTTGGAAGATGATGGTAAAGGATGTATGATAATTTAACTTAATAAATTTAATTTTGAATGAAATTCAAATCCATGATTTATTTACATCTCAAATTTAAAGTTTCAAGTAATTAGAAAAAAAAATCAACCATGGATACGCGTTGCAAGTATAATACAAATAATTAGTATAGACTTAGAACTTAAGCATATTTTGTTTTACCATGCAGGGTGTGAGTAATTTGGCTAGGAGAAACCAAGCGAAAAACATACTTAGCACAAATCAAATTACAACAATTTGATGAACCAGTATTCTAGTCTTAAAGCTAGCAGAAGTACCTGAGTTTTCTGCAGCAAGCTTTCTTTTTTTATCCTGCTCAGTATTTTTGGCAGCAAGTTTTGAGTTCTGAAACGTAGCTGAGAGCAAAAGGAGGATCACCCATACTTTTATATAAGAAAGCAGTAATTGCCCACCATCCATCCTTAGTCTTGTTCAGGCGATTTTAGTTTGCGTTTTAAAAAAAGAAGTTGATATGAGCTAACAATGCAATTTCAAGAGTCAAGCAAATTTGGAATCTGAGAATATGTAGCGCCAATTTAAATATTATGAATATTCGTACTGCACAGTTTGTGAGTGATGAGAACGCTAACAAGTCTTTGTATGGACAGCTGTACAGCAAGCACCGACGACTCCAAGACTTCGAAGTCATTAGTATAATTTTTAATCCCAGCAATTGATATATCAGGCTAAGTTAAACAAAGTTTGTAGATATACAGAGGATGGGTTTATATTATTAATTTTTATGAATCTCTATTTACAGATAGATTTATAACATGGACCGGAGGTTTAATGGCACCTTCAATATATATTAAATTTAATTTTCATATCTTGGATCATTATTAAATTCTAATTATCTTTCTTTCTTCTTTTTTTATAAATAGACAAGCTCTTATTTGTTACATTAAAAAATATAATTAAAGTCTGCTAACAAGATCTTTGTAGCCAAAACGTTTTTAAATAAAATAAAATTAAATACACAATCTATAAACTATCAAATATAAAGATAAAATAAATATAAGGTATACAAGTTGGGCTAGATAACCAGGTTTTAAAAATCTCAACATATCATCTAACTTGTGATATTATTTTTAAGTTTTTTAATTTATTATCATCTGTAATATATAATAATATAAATATTACAAATATAAGGGTTTTTTTTAACACCTCTAGTGTTAGGCTTCTAAAATAAGTTTTGTTAGGCGTAAAGACCATAAGATGGTTAATTGCCACAAATATAGAAGGAGGAAAGCCTTTAAGGCAAGGATGCTGTAAGAGATTATGAGGGGTTGGAAAAGAAAATAAGCTTCCATGGGAGACCTCTTTACCAAATGGCTCATGGATATTTATACACTCCTGAACCGTAATAAGTTGTTTAGAGATAAGGCTGTTAGCTCATTGCTAAGGGAAAGAAAGGACAACATCATAGGGCTTCTCGTGTATTTTTATTTTTTTTCAATGATCGAGTACATAGAAATTTGGATAAAATTTCTTCTATATACATGAGGAAAGTCCCAACAATCTTATTGCACACGAGTGCGGCTTCACAGCAAATTATCCTCTTGGATGAAGATAGTGAGGAATGATATGAGTGGAAAGTATAAAGAATTTTTGTTTTTTATCAATTAAAAAAAAAAAGTTGTTATCTAATAATTTGATTATTAGAAACCTTCACTGGTCTTATAGTTCAGGTAAGGGGACTAATTATGTAAAGAAACTATATTAGCACCCTTAATATGTGTTACCTAAGCTAAGCTGGATTGTTTATTTATCTGATTTAAACTGAGAAAATATTGTATTTTCTAATTGGTAGTTTGTTTAAAGTTGAAGAAAAGTCTTTTTTAGTAAAATTTTTTTTTATCATATCAAGTTAAAAACCTAATCATTCTAATGCCAAAATAAAAATAAAAAGAACTTATCTTTTTATTTAATATCAAGAATACATCTTACGTATAAGTTCGTAAATC
>CM027588.2:18065686-18231780 GCA_015852605.2 Populus deltoides | reverse complement strand
CTCATTTCTTTTATTTTTCTTTTTTTCTCATCATAATTTACATAAAATTATTTTATAATTTCTTTTAAATATTACATTTTGAAATATCAACAGTTTTAAATTTTTAAAAGATGCTACTAATGATTAATACAAATGGTCACACTTATTGCCAAATGCAAGTGAACCCCATGTCATCTTTTGGACAACAAGTGTAGTGGTACGCCCAGATCATTATTAATAATTTTTTTTGATGTCACTAGATTTGTCCCACATAGATATCATTTTGTTATACTAATGATGTTATATTCGAGTTTATGCATGTATTGAATGTCTCGATTTTCTTTTCATTTTCTTTTTCTTCTCATCTTAATTTATAAAATTATTTTATAATTTCTTTTAAATATCCATTTCTAATACCAACAAATTTAAATCTTATATTTCTCAATCAGGACATATATAAACTATACTATTTTTTTCCTTCAAATCATGTTATTTTATCATTAATGCTAGGACAAACTGCTAACAAGAAAGAACAATCACCTGATTTCTTGTAAAGTGAAAGGAGTAGTGGGCAAGTGACAAAACTAATAGCTGTTGATAAATGATAAGGATTAAATCGAAGACAATAAGGATTAAATCAGAGACAATAGTTTAATTTAATAATAAAAAAAGGCCATTGACGTGATAGCACTCACTGCATTATTGTGCTTGAATGATGTGCAGAAACAATGAATGGAAAGCAGCAGCTAAAGTAGTGGAGACAGGACATATGCCTCTGCGTACTGCTTAACACCTGACTCCTATACCAAAAGGTGGGAGGAGATGCGATGATTTTGATCTTGATCTGTGGATGTATGTATATCCCTATCACTTTACATACCATTTATTTTTATATTTTAAAAGTACTTTTAAAAATTTTAATTTTTTTCTTTACTTTTAAATTATTATTTTAAGATAATTTTAAAATATATTATTTTAAAAATATATTTCCAAATAAAAATTACTTTATTATAAATACCACCTAAACTTGTTATATTTTAGTTATAGAAAAGCATGTTAAATATATTATTTATTGAATCAATCATGACTAGAGATATTTTACAATATTCAATGTGTAAAAATTAGGGTTCAAGTACTAAAGTTATAATTCTATAGTGATAGACAAGTGGATAAAGAAAGAAACTTTGATATTTTTTCTAGAAAAATTAATTTAATAATATGATGGAAAAATACATTAATTAGCAAAAATTGACATAATCAAAAGAATCTTAAGATAAGTAAGAAAAGTGATTAAAATATGAAATTAACTAAAAAACAATAAAAATATCATTTTCTATACCTAGTACGATTAAACTTAAAGTTATGATTGTTACAAACACTAAAACCCTTGTAATTGGAAGCGTAGTACTTTTTGATTGATTTTAAACTTAATTAAACGGTTAAATTTAAAGTTATTATTTTTTTTATTATATTTTAGTCTTGCGTGCCTGTTTTTTTTATTTATTTTGCGACACAAACATATCCACAACACTTTCTACATCAGATATTATATAATAATGCACATTTTCTACCACAAGTTGAATTTAATTTGCAAGCTGTTCTTGATATTATGTGATGATTTTTTAACGGATAAGTGTTAAAGAATAATATAAATTATATTTTAGAATTTTATATAACAGTTTAAATTATTGGGATAAAATGGTTCTTTGACATGATATTATAATCTTAATGACCAAATGGTTACGAGTTTAAATCTTACCACCCTTATTTATTTAATAAAAATCAAGCATAAGGTAACATGAACACGTGAGTTTTCACTTGAAAGGATATGTTAGAAAATAATATAAATCATATCTTGAAATTTTATCTAATAATTTAAATTCTTTGAGTTAAAATAATTTTTGACCCGTCGAGTTCGATTTTAGCTTATAAGAAATGATTCCACTATGTTCTACCTTATTCTTCATCAATCATTCAATTTCAAGTTATTATTGGTTATGTGGAGAAGGACGAATTTATAAGTTTTCTTCTTAAAAATCCATGGAGGTGAAGTTTATACATCTATAAGATCAAGCTACATACGAATAAAAAAAAAAATTCATAATCCCAGAGCTGGTGGAGTTCAGCTGAAAGTATTTCGCTCATAATTCTTCATTATTATGAGTTGGTGGGGGTGCTGTAAATGGGTTGTCCTGGAATAACCAGATGATCTCCATGATGGGTTCATGATGGGTTCATTAGTATCAGATTTATTAAATTTGATTTGGTTTAATCATGGATTATAAATTAGACAAGTTAATTTAACTTGAGTTGGATCGATATATTATGATGTTATTTCAAGATTTTTTTAAAATAAAATTTAAATCAAGTTTTGATTAAAATGATTGTATCACATATTAACTAATCAAGTTATTCAAATTTAATTATGTTAGCTTTCATTTAATTTTTTTAAATTCGTTTCATATAAGTATCAGGTTGATCTGCTAGATTGAGTTAAGTTTAATAACAAGCGTTAATATAACTAAAATATTTTAAATTTTTTATCCATCAAAATTAAATCACGAATTAGAAAAATAATAATTGAAAAAAAATATATTTTATCGGTTAATATGCACTTTCTCATGATACATGCTAGAAAAACCGTCCCCAAGGAGGCGTAGCGTGATAGAGCAGAAAGATTGGCAGATCTGGGAGTTGAAAGTTAGGGCGTGCATTTCTTGCAAGGGCCTGAGATAGCCGAGGTTTTTACTTCCTCACCGAGCCCACAAAATCGTTTTCGGAAAGTGAGGTTTCCTCAAATCAAAAAAAATTACTAGAAAAACCAACTATGAAATATTATAATGTCATCGTACGTACATTTTGATTGGGAGTTAGTTACTCAATAATGGCAATGCAAAGATAATTTTTTCAGAAAAATAAATAAATTTATGTATAAATAAAAATCAAGAAATAGACAGAAGGGAAACTTCCTAATCCATTTGTTTTTCTCCTTGTACAAAAAATAAAATAAAATAAAATAAAATTTCCCTACTTTCCAACACACAAACGACAAACCCCATCAATTTTCTAACAGGGAAACCATGTTCGTCATTTATTATATTTATTTTGTCTTTGTTAATATGGCTAAACCTGTTTTTAATTGCTTCACAAATAAATTTTGATATAAAAAATATTAAATTGATATATTTTAAGAGTATTTTTTAATTATTTTAATGCATTGATATTAAAATAAAAATAAAAAATCATTTTAATTTATTTTTAATTAAAAAATACTTTTAAAATATATTCAACGCAACCTTGCCAAATATTATTTATATTATATTTCTACATGCAAAATAAAATTGCTTGTATCGAAACTGCCATTGTACTCGTGGATGAGTTGTGTGTTCTAATAATAATGGTTTTAAATATTTTTTATTTAGAAATTTATTAAAATAATTTTTTTATTTTTAAAAATTATTTTTAATATTAAAACATGAAAATAAAATCATAAAAAAATTTCATTTTAAATAAAAAAAATCATTTCACAAATTCCTTGTGGCTTCTGCGTGTATCCAGCAGGTAGTTGGAGAGTAGCCGACACGCCTGTTTGCCTTTGCCATGCACCAAAGGTTTATTCAAATTTCTTATTTGCATAAGGCTAATTTTATTCAAATTTATTAATTGCAAAAGGCTAAAATTCGTATTTGTATCACTGTTTTTTTTCTTTTTTTTAAAAGCTATCCTTTGCAAGATAAAATATTCGTAATAAAAAAATCACAATAATTATTTTTAAAAATTAGATTACTAGAATTTTAAAGAAATAATATATCAAACTCATTAAATCATAAGTTTGGATATAAAAATAAAATACTTGAGAAATTCTCTCATAACAATCTTTAACCCACACAAAACAACCTAAAATTACTAAATCCAAGATCAAAGCTAATATATTTTTTATTATTTTCTAAAAAAAGTATTTAAATATTAGTTTTAGATAATAACATATTGGTATGTAAAATCATATTTTTTACTCGAAAATAAATAAAAAAACACAATGCATTTTAAAAATGGTACAATTCATGAGTAGGTTGTATAATAAATATTGTAGTCTAATGTATAAAAATTAATACGAAAACACATCAAAATTTAAAGGTTTTTTCTTGTTTTTATTATAAAAAATAATTAACATATCAATAAAATTAATTGATTTCAAATTTATTAAATTTAAACTCTGCTTAGCACTCGAAATATAAGTTGGGGAGCTAGCTCGTATTAATTTATATCGATTTAAAAAGGTTTTTTTTAAGAGGTTTACTTTTAAATTAAATTAATATTATTCTAGTTTAAAAAACAAAACTAATTTGATTGGAATTTGACGGGAAATGTTTTGATGATTTTACTAAAACATCACTCATTCATTTTAATTTGAAATTATGAAGAAATTATTTCTTTTTATATTTCAAAAATATATTTAAAAAATTAAATTTTTAATTTTTATTTTTTAATTAATTTTTAATATTATTTTGGTGATTCAATATTAAAAATAAATTTAATATATATTTTTTTAAAAATATTTTAAAAAATAATCCTTACAAGTACGTAATAACTGTAACCGGACCCACCAGTTGAATTACAGTTCATAGATTCTATTTTAATTTAAGAATATTCCCAAAACAAATACCCTCACATCTCCGTCTCTTCCTCTATAAAGTAAGAGCATGGCAGAAAAAATTAGTGTAATAAAAAAAAACTCCAAAGAACCTTCAAGAAAATGTGAGAGACCCTAAAGAACAACTATCAAATTTGTGAAGAGATCGGCCGCGGTAGATTTGGCACAATCTCCCGTTTTTTTTCACCCATCAAGAACGATTTCTTTGCTTGTAAATCTGTAGACAAGAATCTCCTTACGGATCCAACCGACCGAGAGTGTCTTCAAAACGAAGCAAAGATCATGTCCCTCCTGTCTCCCTCATCCAAACATTGTCGAAATCTTCGATGTCTACGATACTGAAGACTCTCTTGACATGGTATTAGAGCTTTGCGAGCAGAATACTCTTTATGATCGTTTGATAGAGAGTAATGGAGGATTCAGCGAAGCCATATCTGCGTCTGTAATGAAGCAGTTGTTGACAGCAATAGCGCATTGCCATAGGTTTAGTATCGTGCACAGAGATATAAAGCCGGATAACATATTGTTTGACGAGATGGACCGGGTGAAGTTGGCGGATTTTGGGTCGGCTGTTTGGGTAGCGGAGGAAGGGACGGTGAGTGGGCTGGTGGGTACGCCGTATTATGCGGCGCCGGAGGTGGTGATGGGGGAGGGATTATAATGAGAAGGTTGATGTGTGGAGTGCTGGAGTGGTTTTGTATGCTATGTTGGCTGGATTTCCTCCGTTTTATGGGGAGACTGTCGAGGAGATTTTTGAGGCTGTTATTAGAGGGAATTTGAGATTTCCGCCTAAGGTTTTTAGAAATGTTTCCCCGGAAGCTAAGGATCTGTTGAGGAAGATGATCTGTAGAGACGTTTCTAGGAGATTTTCAGCTGAGCAAGCTCTGAGTAAGTACCTTCGATTTTTTTGAGATTTTTGGGTTAAGTCTTAGACTTTTGGTGATCTTTTTGAGGACTTGAAGTGGGTTTCTTTTGATTAATGAGTTCATGAGTTAGAATACTGAAATGAATTTTCTTTATTTTCACAATTTTCTTGTTAACCAAAACAGGGTTTTAGAACCTTTTTTTTTTTTTTTTTAACTTTTGGTGATCTTCTTGAGGATTCGAAGTGGGGTTTCTTTTGATTAATGAGTTCATGAGTTAGGTTTCCAAAATGGGCTTTCTTTATTTTCACAATTTTCTTGTTAACCAAACAGGTTTTGAACCGTTAGAGCACAATCCTCTGTTTTTGATAATTTAAGATGGGTTTTCTTCCGATCCCAGAATTTACCAGTTAAAATGCTGAAAAGGCTTTCTTTTTCAACAAATCTCTCATCAACCAAACATAAATTTTATCCTTTCTCTGGCTTTGAACCACTCTTTTGATGCTCCTAAATCATTAGGCTCACTCTGTTCCGTGCTTCGTGGAATGCAGGGCACCCATGGATCTTGAGTGGAGGAGAGACAGTTTCAATGGTCTAATCTGCCCTTGTAAAATCCAAGAAAATACACTGGAAGCAAGTACTGCTAATAGCTTATCACTCTGCGGTGTGTACATATACAACTACCTATCAAGTCACACGATCCCGACTTTTCTTTGTGCAGCACAAACCCTATGGTGAATACTTCCAGAATCTCAGTTTTTTCCATGCCAGAGAGTAAGAGGATGGGAGAAATGGACAAAGAAACAGTCACATGGCATCTTCTCTCGTGGGAGGCTCTGTTGCAAAGGACTGTGACCTTTTTTTTTTTTTTAAATCTTTTTGGCCTTGTTTTGTGTGAAGAGAGAATCCCAGAGAGGCTGTAGATAGTTAAGAAGAAAATGGTTGAGAATCCCGTCTTTCCCCGCCTTTGCTTGTTTTTTTTTATAAAGAATTCAAGGAAGGAGGAAAGCTAAAGAAAGTTTGTAATATTACTACTTTAATATGATGTCTCTACTTTAACTTTTTACCAGTATTGTTGTGAATATATCGTCATGTCTTGCTCCTAGCTGCTGGGTTGTTTTTATTTTTTAAAAATAAAAAAAATATTTTTTTATTATGACTAACATGCTAGTTTCCACGTACTTCAATTAATCTTTTGAGATTCTGAAATTAACAATTAGATTTATAGCATTCAAGTTGATCATTTATGAGTAAATCTAGAACTTAACCAATTAAATTATATTTTTTAAGGTTATTTTTTAAATCTAGAACTTAATCAATTAAATTATATTTTTTAAGGTTATTTTTATTTGTATTTTAATATATGTTGATATTAAAATAATTTTTTAAAAAATATTTTTTTAATATATTTTAAAATAAAAATTATTTAAAAAACAATCTTCGATTTACGTAATAATCCTCAACCTTTTTTTTGGGATATGAGTGCAGCTTTTGTTTAATTTTCTATGTAGCCATGTAGTAAATGCAAGCTGCGTCATCTTGTGATGAAGGCATGTTTCAAGGATATGCCATGGCATATGCTGTTATTATTTTATTTTATTTTTATCTAAAATAAAATTATTTTTAAAAACATTTCTCAATTTTAATATTTTTGAATTTACCAAATCAACTTCTGAACATTTATTATAAATAAGTTATTTTTAAAATAAATTCAAATTAAAACTTAATTTATACCATATTTCAAGTAATAAATTTGTCATTGGGAATGAGAATAAATTTAATAACCGGTGAAAAATATATGATGCTGTCGGAGCACTGTGATTCAAGAATCAATAATGCTGTCTTAGCTCCCAAGTTTATGCTAACCGTTGGGTGTCTTCCACGTAGTGAAGTCAAAGGTTTGATGCTTACAGGCGGCTTCCATACATGTGGTGGAAGACCCCTTGCACACAGCATATGCTTAGATTATGCCATTTCTTGGCACCGTTAATGCAGACCTCTCCTCTTGCCTTAAGATATGGGATTTTTAAATTGTGCGTCTGTCAAAGCTCCCTTGCCTTTGGGGCGGGGGGGTAGACTTGGAAAAAAATGACTGGTAACTAAGACAATTGACAATTGTATTACATTAAAATAATTACAAAATATTAATTTAATATTTTCTAAATAACAAATAATTTAAAAACACTTTAATATATAGATTTAACTATCTATGTATGATAAAAATAAGAGAATTTGTTTGCTTTTGTGTTTTAAAAATGTTTTTGAAAAAAATTAAAATTTTTTATTTTAAATTAATATATTTTTGGTATTTATAAATTATTTTGATGTGATGATATCAAAAATAATTTTTAAAAATTAAAAAATATTATTTTAATATATTTTTAAATAAAAAACATTTTAAAAATTAACCTTAAATGAGTTCTCGTAAAATTGGGAATCAACTTCAAATTAAATTGGCCCCGTTGACAAGATTAGCATCAAGCTAAAAATTAAATTTTCAAATAAATAGTATTTTCTTTAAGATGAATAGGACATTTGAGTTATCAAATGTCCTATTTATTTAAAAATTGTGTCAGCAACATTAATTGCTTGACAATAACTCCTTTTTGTGATGTGTGATTCTTATCAACTAATTATTATTAATCACACTCCCCCTAGTCCAGATCTAGTATTAAAAAATATTAATTTATAAATAATTCAATGAGTTAACTTTAATTTAGTAAAATTTTAGTTTAGTTTTTTTAAAATCCTAAAATAATATGACATTTTACAATTTAAACCGTTAAATTTATAACTTAATTTTTTTTTATTAATGTAGGTTTCTGGATTAATTTATATGTATCTCGACTAATTCCACGAGCTCTAAAGTAAATGACCATGTAAATCTCCAGTTGCCATCATATTAATAACCACAAAGCTCAAATCTGAAACTACATAAAAAAATTTTAATCTCAAATTCTTAATTTAGTAAAATTTTAGTTTAGTTTTTTTAAAATCCTAAAATAATATGATATTTTACAATTTAAACCGTTAAATTTATAACTTATATATTTTTTTTTAATGTGGGTGTTTGGACTAATTTATACGTATCTCGACTAATTTCACGGGCCCTAAAGTAAATGACCATGTAAACCTTCAATTGCCATCATATTAGTAACTACAACACTCAAATCTGAAACTAAATTAAAAAAAACAAAATTTTTAATCATAATGGATAACATATTATATTCTTTTATAACTTAAATTTTAAATAGTTAATTCGTATCCATTTATAACTCAAATCTTACATTAAAATAACCCTAATTATATTTAATAAATATGATTGAAAGTCACATCGAGCATGAATTAACTCAAAAAATAAAAATGAGGCATTATCATGAGTAAGACGATGTTATTAAATGGATTCAACATCCATTATTGAGAGGAAAAAACAAAAAGAAAAGCTTACTCTCTCTAGGAGGAAGAAAGGATCCCTCTCAAGACAGCAGGTGAATCTTGCATTATTGTACCCTAGAAATGAATTTAAAATCTTGTGGGGAGCCTGCCGAAAGATGAACAAATCCAAAATAAGCAATAAAATAGCGAGAGTTAGGACTTTGTAGCAGATGGGCTGGTGAGGGACTAGCTGGAAGTGATGAATCTTGCTGGATGGGGATCAGGTGTGAAAGCTTCTTTGATAGCTTATCATGGTTCCTAGTTGAGGAATCTTCAGAAGTGGCATAGTACCAGACAAGTACAGACAGAGGAGAGAGGGAGACGTGTCTCTCTCTCTTTTTTTTGGAGTCTTTGACCATCTTTTTATGTGTAAAACAAAGTAATCACTTGGGACTCAAGCATGCTTGGTCTCCTGTTAGGTATGATAATAGATCCAGCATCTAATTTGATAAGTTATCTCCATCATCTAGAGTCTTCTTGACCTAATAAAATGGTACCAAGTGTCACTCTGGTTAATTTTAAAACTTACTCTTTAAAAATTATTAGTTTTAGCCAATCAGACTTATATTATTATTAATTTCAGGATATTAAAGAACTAATCAAGATATATGTAAACTGACTCGAACACCTATAATCTCGAAGAATTAATCGAGATACATGTAAACTGGTTCGAAGACCCACAGTTAAAAATAATTAAAAATGATCCCATATATTTATTGAACTTGAAAAAGGATACATGGCCTTCAATTCCAAACCCTAAACATGCCTCTAAGTTTTTTTTTTTTGTTTGTGATGTGGGAAATTTAAACTATGTTTGGACTTCAATTCTAAATTTAACTAATGTATACTTTAGCCTTGGAGATCAAAAGAGCAGAGGAAAATGGCTATTCCTTCTTCAATTCGTTGAAAAATTTCCTTTATAACCATGGGTTGAAACTGTATTTTACCTTAATTATAATTTTAAAAGTATTTAATTAATTAATATACCATGATTTTGTAAGTTTTCTTGAGAACCAAACATATTATAATATTACATGAAAGTGATTATAATAGTTCCATCCAAGAGTGATGAAGTACTGAACTTAAATTATAAAAATAAAAATAAAAATCACAAATCATCCACCAACTAGTGGAAGTTGGAAGTTAGGTAGGACCTACCCATGTGATGTGATGAGAAATTGGTTTCTAGTTTCTTTCTTTCTTTCTCCTCTGAGCAATTCTGTCTTCATGCTACCAATTTCTAAGCCAATCCATCATTTTTTCGCAGAAAAAACTTGGTGGGTTACAAATGTCTCTTTCACTCCTAATTTCTTATCTGACCATTTCAGTTTCTTGAACACATAAAAACAAAAATAAAAATAAAAACATGGCATTTATTCAAAATTTAAAACTTGTTTTAAGTGTCCAAATAAAAAAAATGATATAAGCAACATCAAAAGGGAGGTAAATCCCTAAAAAAACAAGAAAAATCTCCAAGGAAGAAAAAACTAAATACCCAAAGCTTATATATAAGGTCAGGATTCAATATATTCAGGTGTATTTGTAAATGTGCTAGTGGTTGCGATTTAAATTGTTTTTGGTTTAGAAAGGTATTAAAATAATATTTTTTTATATTTTTAAAAAATTATTTTTGATCATATTAGTACATCAAAATGATTTAAAAATAAAATAAAAATTAATTTTTTTAAAATTCAAATTTTAAGAGAATGATTCCCAAACACGCAATTACATATCCCTAAAAAACTCTCTTGATTTCCTAATGTTATGTTGCGTCTCATAGTGCAAGCTCACATGAGTGCTTGCAATCTTGTCGAAGATTGATGGCGAAATTAATGGCCTTGCTATTTAATTCTTTCTAGTTCGTCAATGATGTCATCATATATATATATGCCATGATTGTGGAACGAAATGCTAAAAAATAATTAAAAAAACACACACACATTAATAAATATGAATCAAACCCTAAATCCTTAAAGAATGAGTCTAGAAACATCGAATGTAAAGTCAAATTAATAGTTTGGTCAGACAGAAGCCTGCAACCTTTTCTTTCTTAATGTTCATCAAGAGCTCTCCTTTTCTTCTTCTTTTCATTTTAATTCTAGATTACGTGTATGTTCAGTAATGTGATTCATTTTATTTTGATAAAAATATTTTTTAATTAAAAATTATTAGAGAATAATATAAATTATATTTTAAAAACTCACCTAACAGGCATCATATAAGCTTTTGGGTTGAATTAGTTTTTTGACATGGTATCATAGCTTTAATGACCAAATGGTCACGAGTTCGAATCTTATTATCCTCAGTTATTTGATAAAAATTAAGAATAAGGTAATGTGGGTTTGTGTAAGTTTCAAGTTCAAAAGACTTTCACTTGAGGGGGTGTGTTAGAGAATAATATAAATCATATCTTAGGGTCTCACCTAACAGTTTAAACTATTGAGTTGAGATGATTTTTTGACAAAAATATATAAACTTAAGTTTTTTTTATATTTATTTTTGATATTATAACATTAAAAACACAAAAATATCTAAAATATATTAATTTTAAAATTTTAAAATAAAAAACAATTTTAAAAATAAATTAAAACGCAAAAATAGACACAGCCGTGTTTGAATCGCAAGGAAAACAAAAGTGAACCCGTGACTGAAGCAATTTATTAAGTGCTCCTCTACTAGTCTAGCTAGTCAAGACGACAGATTTCTAAACATATACGTTAAGAATGTACTAAGCATCTTCTTAATTTTTTTTTTATTTTTTATTTTTTTTGTGGTGTTAATATTGTCTCATGCACTTATCAAGCCATTCTTTTGACTTATTGCTCAGGTGGCCACAGGAAATTTGCCCTAATGATGTTCAGTGAGGAGTGTAATTCGGGTCAAGCTTCCACACGGAGATGGATATTTCATTCGGGTCAAGCTTCCACACGGAGATGGATATTTCATTTTCTTTGAAGGAAAAATCAGACCTTACCAGTAGAATTATGTATTTAGTCCACGAGAAATATGAGAAAAACACATCTCCTGTGGGGGCCAAAAGAGAGAAAAAAAATAAAAGAAAAGGAAATGTTCAATGATAAAGGAATCTTCTAGGAACATTTATAAACAGTTTGTTTTTATGTTTTTAAAATATTTTTTTATTTTTAAATTAATTTTTATGATGTTTTGAGATTGTTTTGATGTGTTGATGTTAAAAATAAATTTTAAAAAATAAAAAATATTTCAATATATTTTTAAATAAAAAATATTTTAAAAAAACAATTATTGATATAATACTAAATAGACTCTTAAAATAGTGTTAATTTATTAACTCAGAGAGGAAAATAAGTCAAGTTTTTTTTTTTTAAAATCAAAAAATACAAGATTTGATTGGTTTATAATATATATATATATATATATAAACTGACATTCTCTGTATTCTTTCATAGAAAGGAGGGATGACATTAACATGGCTTGATATAAAATACAAGAAAAAATAGGAATCATATCAATGAAAATCAATTTCCAACTCAAGTTTAATTACAAATTAGTTTTTTTTATTCCTACCTTATTTTATATATAATTTATGTATTCGTAATTCTCCTTAGCCTACATAATTTAGTATAGTTTTTTTTTTTTTTATTCTAAGCTTTGTTTCGTCGGTATTTCAGTCTACATTTTAAAATCATAGACTCGGATCAAGATTTATAATAAATTTATATTTATTTGCTAGATGTCCCAATTCATTGAATGGACTGCATAAGGATTCAAGGATCTTCTCCTGAATATTTGTGTGGATTGCGCTCGGTTAATTAATATTTCCAAAATATATATTTTCTTATCTTAATTTTCTTTATTTTTAACTAAATAATAAATAAATAATACATGGGAAACCAGCACGATTATTATATATTAAAAAGAAAGAAGTCGTTTCCAATTCACAAGGAAAGCAGATACGTGGAATAGCATTTCGAGAAAAGTAGCAGAAGACTTTGAGGTGTCTGTCGTCCATGGCCCAGAAGACAATTTACTATGGCTTCCTGTCCTTCTCCTCGGATTGCTTTGGAGCACAAATGGCAGTTCATGGAGTGAAGAAAGGTTCCCCCTTGACTTGTCTGCCTTCCATGTCGTTTGCCCAGTCGTTTCTTAAAATTCTCAATATACTAGTTTATAAGCATTTTTTCTACCGAGGACTAGTTTATATTTGATAATAATAAAAAAATAAAAAAGAATCAAACCGACAAGTCAATTTAAGAAATTTCTTAGAAGCAAAGGCAACATAAACTCTTGAAAATCATCATAAAAATAGCATGGAAGTCAAACCTGATCGAGAATTGACTTAAAAAAAAAATTCTAGTTCCAAATTTCCTTGGAGTAAGGAAAGATCATGAGCACGATCTTACTTACCCCTGAAGATCTGCAAAGAATACATATGGCATCGGGAATTTTTCTGCCATGGTACAATTTTTTAGACTATATTAGAAGTGTTAAATTAATTGACATCTAATAGAGAAAGAAGGCTAGAATTCTGAATAATCTGTATATTATGAATGCATAGTCTTAATCTAAATACAAATAAAGTATATATAGGTCAAACTAAAAGTACTATTCTACACTTAATAAATAAGACTACATAAATATTATTTAACACAAAATATGTTTTTAAAATGTAAAAATTTATAGTTTACAGCTTATGCTGGGTCCGGTTATGGTTGTCGACCTAACCAAAATTTCACTCGAAAAAAAGTTTGGGTCGTTGAGTCAACTTAATAATGTTTTTAATATAAAAATATCATTTTATTACTTTTAAAAAGTATTATTTTGGGTTGACTATGTTAGATTATTTTAGATCAGTCCATCAGATCCGCTAGAATTTATTTAAGTTAATAATTTTTCTGATTCAAATTAAAATCAAACCGATATTAACCTTTGAATTATAGATTTCTTGAATTAAACCGAGTAGGTCAGATAAGATTGTTAAGAACTGCTAATTAAGTAAATGGAGAGAACCCAGTTGGTTTATGCTAGTCAACTCTTCTCCCCTTACTCAAATTTTCCCAAGGACTCCTCACAAAAATCTACCATCAGCAGAGATGATGATAAGAACAGAATTTTGAGAAGAAGAAGAAGAAGAAGAAGAGTGATATGAAAGAGAGTGTTTATTATTCAATAGAATAAATAGAATAAATGAGTTTAAATAGGCATCAAGACCACAACGTTATAATATCTCACATCATAATATAAACTTAACTAGTGAAACTGAATATTTCCTTTATTATAGCTAAAATTAACTATTTTAATTGCAATTAAATAAAATAAAAGGGAAATGTCTAAGCTCTGCTCTCCACCTCTATTCTTTAACGTGTGCAAGAATCATATCAGATACATAAGCTTCTTATCATACTCCCTTCTCTTGTAGAAAATCTACAAAACCGTTGATTCCACAGGACTAGTTCTTAATTTTAATACCATGGCTTCCCGCTCCTAGTTTGCTGTCACCACAGAGAAAAGCTAGCAGGCCTTCAAAAATTGTAATGAAATTCTAGTCAAAACTGGGGAGCTGCAAGAACTTGAACCACTTTTATAGCCAGGTCACATCAACACGAGCATGCCATGCAGAACAGTGCGCACTTCAATCCCATGGCAAGCCACCATTTCTTTGAACCCATGGCTCCAGCTAGTGGAATTTGGCCACAAGTAAGAAGACAGCAGCCTTCACACGTTAAACATTGAAAAAAATAAACTGTGCCATATTGATTAAGACTTGAGAGCCTTCGGATGGGGTGAGGCTGGCAAACCATCACTTCTGTTCCATGTTTCCACGCAATGATCCAATGCAATTCCTACCTCGTTCCTCATTCGCATTTCCAAATAACCTCGTAAGTTGCGTATAAAGTGTTAGAAATGGCCAACATGTGCTATAACTACTATGGCAGGGGTAGCGAGGTTCAAGATAATATGGGTTTTCGGGGAGCAAATGATCTGGTCCATTTTTGGTTTTGAGTTTACAACATGTGGTCTTGTAGGAACTACAATTACAAGAATTACAGTTTTGATGTAGGTCGAAGCTGAAGACAGTAAAAATAAGGAAAAAACATGAAAATTTTAATGAGTAAAAGAGATTAATGAAGTATAAAATTTAAAAATAACAAGAAAAATTACAAAAACTGTCAAAACTAGGACTCTAGGGTCAGATTTTTAAAATCTAAAAATCCAACGATTGAAGTAGTGATTCCATAAATATATTTGCTAAGTTATCCATGTAATCTGTCTAAGACATATTCTCATTTAGTTATGACAGATTCATATTTCTTAGATTCCGTTATCACAATTCTAATTACATCAAATTCCTTCAATTATATTAAAAAGCAGGTTCAATGAACTCTTCTGATGGATCTCCTTTCTCACACAACTTTAAGCTGAAAAAAAACAATTGCAATACATTAGAATGAGAGATTGCAAGCACATGTGCAGATAGAATGACAAAAAATATAAGAACATGGACATTAAAGCATTGGAGAGCAAGTTCTTGATAAAATGTTCATGAGTTCTTCTGTTCTCTAATATAAACTATATATGCTACATTGAACAGTAAATACATCTCTCCGTGGACGCTTATTGTTCAAATCAGGTCTCTAACTTGGCAAAGGGACCGTGCTAATACACAACTCCTCTCAAATTTGAACATCAGATCAGATCAGTACATGAAAATAAAGCAGGAAATAGAAGATCCTTTTGTCTTTGAGGCCACAAATCCTCACTCTCTTCAACTTGTTTTATCATTTGAACACACTTCCCCGCCCATCTGACTCACCAATGAGTCGTCTTGATTCAACTCCATTTCGTTCGTTTATGTTCTGCTTATTGAACAATATTGACAGGGAAAGTGGATGTTGGGCTATGGAGTGAGAGGGAGGGTGGCTGGTTGGGCCGTGAGAGAGAGAGGGAGGGGCTTAGTTTTCCTCAATTTCAGTTCTTATATCATAATTTCCTTATATACCTGAATTTATTTTGTGGTTTTCTGGTTCGGTTTAGGTTAGTTGAATCGGTTTTAAACCAAACCGAGATTCTTTAATGTATTTCAATCAATTTTTCCAATTTTCTCGCTCATTTGATTTTTTCAAGTAACTTTATATATATATATATATATATATATATATATATATATATATATATTCTTGATTACTCGGTTATTTTGAACACACTTTATGATAAGAAAACATATGATCTTTTATAGACCTCACAGCCTTAGAAGATGAACACACAACAACAGAATACATGGAGGGGGAAGCATCTCTTTAAAGAAAAAGTCCATCTCCGTGTATTGCACAGCTCCTTCAAACTCAATGATGGCATTGAGATCCACGAGTTCATTGTTTAGACGTTGTTGTATCACGGTCAAACGGCCAAAACACGTTTACTCTTTTCCTTTCTTTTCTTCTCAGAATGATGTTATTTTTAATTTTTTATAGAATTAAAAAAAAAATGAGCTGACCCATGACTTTGAACTTGCCCTGATCTAATCCCTAGTTCCGGTTTTAAAAGAAAAAAATGCTCCCAGATGTGAGGAACAATAAGAGCAACATGGAAACAATTCATAGCAGCAATTCCAGCAGCTATTAGTGTACAATCAAGGAGAGGAGACCTCAGCCTTCTATCTTCAAACCCAACTTTATATAAGGAAAGCAAAATCTTTGCATCAGATTCTAACCCCCCACCCTCACCCCCTCCAATTTATACAGTTTCAGCATACAGTAAGGAAATTAAATGGACCTTGAATCTCGGAGTGTTCTTGATCCAACTAAGCTTGATCTCTACGTGGAAATCCAACAGTCATACGTTTGTGCCAAGGAAGGACTGCAATGCCAAACAAACAAATATGAGAGTTAGCAATTATATGTAAAATAAAAATATCGAAACACACAAGCAGCATAAGTCAAATGCAACGAAGACAAAATACATAATTTGCATTCTCCCCTTTTTTTTGGACAGAAATTAACACATGCAAGCTGAATAATACAAACTTCAAGAGGGTTGAGCAATTATGTCTTCCTACTCACAGAATTAATTTTTTTTTATTAAATTGCAGAAGATTCTCTATCCATGACTAAACAATGAGTTTCCCTGAAACTACCCTGAACCCATTTGCTTGACTACCACAAACAAGCCACCTTTACGCACCATGTTTCATCCAACTCTACAGTCGCTCCACCATTACATCTGTCAATTCAACATGGTGGCACATTTATCTCTAGTCAGCCAATGTAGAAGAGAGCATTCACACTAAGTCACTAACTGCAGATTTATTCCAATTGAAGGGGAAAGAGAAAAGTACATTTACAAGTATCAGGACAACCACAAAAGAGTGCCAAAGTATCAAAGTAATGGAGAAAGGGAAAGTTAAGAGAAGAAAAACTGGAGTTCAAATTGTGAAGCATGCACAATCTCTTAAGTTTCTTTTCAGTCTTTCCCCTCCTAAAAGTTGTGCCAGACAAAAGCTGTAAAGGTATACACTAAAATCACTTTCAAAAGATGACCATGAAAGATGGAAAGCTCTGCCAGAACACAGACAAGGACACACATTAACTACTTCTCCACTTGACTGTCTTTACCAAAATATTTAAATAAATACATGAACTACAAAAGGGCACATTATCATACAATTAACATCGAGTACTCTAGTTATCTAAAAAATCCACTACAAAAACAGCATTTCAGGTCTTTATAAGTCATGCATTTACCTTGACTCCTGGCGGAGGGTTTCCAGGCTTAGCTGTAATGGTGCTCCCAAAAACACCTACTCCGGTTGAAGTGTTTCCAGGCTGAAACTTTGATTTCTTATCAGCAGGCTTTAATATTTGGAAAGAGCACATTAAAGTCTCATCCACACTCATCATAGCACCAGCATTATCAAACTCCCCGCAGTAATTAGGCGCTGAAAATATAGTTACGAGTTGTCGGTTGGCAAAGAACTCATATCCATCCTCCACAACCTGCAACATACATTCAGGAAATAATGAATCATAAAGTCTTAGAAATGATGGCAAAAGAATAAACTCTGTTATAACTGAAAACTCTGAATAGAATGGACAACCAGAGACAATATCACAGTAAGTTATAAATTTATAGGGAAAATGTCAAGGGCCATTTTCTTGAGGTAAACAAAGAAATTAATGGGCCAATTGGCTCAAACCACTCCAAACATATGTACAGTTCCCAAAAGAAAACTGAGCAATTCAATATAGGATATAAGTGTGGCTCCAGATTGTTAATTCATAACAACCTTACAAGTAATAGTGGATATGAATTCAACTAGAAGCCTGCCCAAGAGAAATTGAATTGCTGTGACAGTTCAAACCTGGTGGGCACGACAAATGAGATCCAAATCCTGCTTCTGAAGAAACTCTGCCACCTTGTCAGGACCAAATGTGTATGAAACTCCCCTGTCATTCATCCCCCAACCCTGAACATCTTTACTAGGATCTGACCAGAGAAGATCACAGAGTAAACCTGAGTCTGGTACATCAGTTGGGCGCTGTAAGTTTCGAATCTGTTCCAAATTATTTAGCTCCGGAGACAATCCACCATGCATGCAGAGAATCTTCTCATCAATTAGCGCAGCCACAGGTAGGCAATTAAAACAATCAATAAATGCCTTCCATATCCTAACATTAAACCTTCTCTTACACTCATCATAAAAACCATATATGCGGTTTATTGAAGCACATTCATGGTTTCCTCTCAAGAGGAAAAAGTTTTCTGCATATTTTATCTTATAAGCAAGGAGAAGACATATTGTCTCCAGGCTTTGCTTGCCTCGATCCACATAGTCCCCCAAAAATAAGTAGCTTGCATCTGGAGGGAAACCACCATATTCGAATAGCCTTAGAAGATCGGAATATTGACCATGGATATCACCTGCATGTTACAAGCATGTTCCAACAACAGTAGAAAATTCCTTAGTAAGAAAGGGGAGGAAAAAAATCTAGTGATACATAAAGATGCCAAATCTAGTGATACATAATTGTTCTCAACTAATCAGCAGACCACATCAAGTCCATCAACACACAATCATATTTTTTAAATCAATGACTTCAAAACAACATAAGAGTGCTACATGTAAAAATCCATCACCAATGCATCATCCAGCAAAGAATAAATGGACATTTGATCATGCACCAAGCACATAAACCATTGAAGTAATGACCTTGAGGATATGTTTGATACAAGAGTAATGAGAACAAGATAAACATTATAATAACTAAGTTTGTTTGTTCACTTTTGGAGAGATGAAAGGCTACACCATTTTTGTAGCCATGGCCAAAAATAAATAACTGAGGTTTTCTAGAAAATGTTTATACAGCATTTTCAAGAAAATATTCAAGTAGATTGCTGCAAATGGAAAACACCTAGAGCTTCTCTCTACATGAGAAATGACTTTCAAAAGAGACTTTGCAAAGAAACTAGGATTTATGGGGAAAGATTGCATCAAAGAGAATAAGGACAAATTTCCTGAGCAAATGTCGCTGAAAATCCAACACACTGATCAAGAGAGGAGTTTGATGGCTGGTTTAATAAGTTTGAAACCCGAGTATTTCAGAGAAGTACATAATTCAAAGGATCAATACAAAGCATCATTCAAACTTTGTTTAGATGAGAACATGCAACTAAGGAAAACAAAATACTGTGCTATCAAAATAATTAGGAAATTCTGTTAACTGTTTAGAGAATCTTGAACAAAATTAAAAGACACAAGTACAATGAGATCAGAACACAAGCAGTTTCCGATCTCCTTGTGCAATTTGTACTTGCAATTTTGAGGTCAAATATAAAAAATATTAATAAAAAAGTATACAATTCATATTTTGGAAGTATTAAACCATTTACTTTGATAATAACACGACAATGAAAAGCAGACAATAACATTTCTTATACATCTAAGAAACTATAAACCTCAAAGACATTTAAAAATACCAAAAGAATAGAGCAGGAAATGACGATTAGCATTAAATGGCCATAGTAGTGATCATGCAGGTGTTTTAGGGCATGACTAGCCTGCAATAAAAAACCTGAGCAAGTTCTGCCATGCAGTGTCAATCGGAATACTAACATGCACATAACCAAGCCAAGTGCATGGAAGACACAAACAGGAAAGGTACAAAAAACAACTCCATAGCAATCTTTTCCCAGTGTGCACGAGGAAAAACATGTAAAAGGATATGTGAACCCTCAACAGAACAGGAGAGAGATTCAATACAAGAAAATAGATCAGCATCAAATAGAAATAACAAAGAAAAGCAATAATCTGCAACTCAAATAAAATTCATTAGATCAACAAACATATTTTGGGAATGTAACGAAAACCCACATGAAGGATCCTCGGACACTCCACAACAGGAGAACACAAACATGCAATTGTTGCCAGTAATCAAAGAAGAGAGCGATTAGTGCACCCAACTAATTGGACATTGCAATGTCTAAAACACAGTTTTCATAAACATTCCTTCATGGCAAAATGTGATTTCACTAATATACAGAAAATTTTATGAATAACTTCAGTTCACAATCTTGACACAGTTTGCGAATAAGCATATACGAACATACAAAACACACACAATCAGTAAGATTCATCTATCAATCAAAATCAAACAAAACAAATGAATTCTCCAGAACATAAAGCCCCAAGTCATACTCACTGTTCACAAGCTATTTCCAAGTATCATGTGCAGTTGGCAAAATGAATTCTCCAAAAACCAATACATGCACAAGAAGATAAGTAACCAACATGGCAATGAAATTGTGCCCAAAACATAAATAAAAATAAAAATAATCAAATAAGAACAGCATACCAAGCGAAGATAGCATAAAATACAATGAAACTCTATGGGTTTGTCCAACTACAGACAAGGATCATTTAAATATAAAACACAATCAACAAACAAGCAAGCAAGCCCAATCAAGCCAAAAAAACCAGAAGACGTTGATATCATAAATAGATAGCTGCACCAAAGTATAGACTTGGATTCTGTTGTGCAGTAAAAAGAAGCAATAAACCACTACTAAATCACAGACAAGTCACAACTTTCAATTTCAGGTAACACAAACCCAAACCAACTCTCCAGGGCTTCACCAAAAGACAACCACAAATCACAAAAAAACACTTATATGAAGCACTCCATCCAATCCAAGAACCACAAACTAGTAAACACCAAATGGGGTTACCATAATCCATGTAAAATTTAAACCTTTCATCTAAACAAAAACATGAGTCCCTACAAACACTTTATAATAAGCAATAAAAGCACACCTAGGACACAAAAGAATCCTCCAAGACACACAAAACCAACAAAATGATGTTCATATAAGACGCTCCAAATCTTAATAGGGTCATCAAAGACACAATCTTTACTTAAAAAAAATACATGGCAGGCAACTAAACACCAATCCTTAAAAAAAGTAGAGAAAAAAAAAACCCTCCAAGCCTAAAAAAATAAATAAAAGGTAAAGCATAAAAGAACAAAAAAATTTACATGGGTTGCTAAAATAAAAACATGGGGCATTCTTAAATGCTAAAATAAAAACATAGGAAGAAAAGAAATACCACAAATCTTGATGGGTGCTTCAAGCTCCAACAAATTAGGCTGGCGCAAGAAAATCTCTCTAGACACCACACAAAGTTGCCGGATCTCGGACTCTGATAACTGAACTTGCTTTCCAGGTTTCCCTCTAACCTCTAATAACCTCTCGATTATATCATCAAGAACTGCTTGCTCCATCTTTTCTTGAAAAAAATGTACTCTTTTCCACTAGGAATCAAAACTTCGACGCCAAAAAGTCAATGGTTGTGATTCTTGAGAGATGGAGAGAAGGAAGGAGGGGATGGAGGGTATAGGCATTATTGCATGATTGTCTTTGGGGGATGGCCAGGAATGGTGGACGGTGACGTTTTATCAATAGAAGGGTGTCGTTTATATGGAGTGGGGAGAATTTAAGTCTTTTAGATGGGATTTGTGGAGGGAGAGGGAGAAATGGGCTGACCTAGACTGATTAGAGAGCGGAGCGAGTGTTCGGTAAATTTCATAGAGGGGGGGCAATCTTGTTATTGGGATTGAGACAGTGTTTTTCCTTCCTCTCTCTGATTGTTATCTATATAGAAAAGTCATAAGTTTCATAATATGATGATAGCTACATAAAGTGTTCTGAATGAGACGTCTTACCTCCGAAAATTTGAAATTTTTATTAGAAAGTAATAGTTTACAGTGCTATGCTTTTGCTTGACTAAAAAAAAATTGAAGGTAAATAAAAAATATTCATATAACAAGAAACTATTTATTGTTATTAAACTTGACTTGGTGAATTAATTTTGAAATTTAAATTTTTATCTAGCTAATTTAAAAATAAACCATATAAAAAATATCTTAAGATTACTAATGAAAATAAACTACGATCCTAACGTGAAAAAGAACTTGTTTTGTAACAATAAAACTGCAATTGATATTTTATAAAATTTTATTCAATATGATCGAAACAAATATATGTGGAGATAAACAGATATTTCATTAAATAGAATCTTAACAAAAATTTATTTATTTCACTTTTGTTAAAATCAAAAGACTAGTTGGCAAATATACTAACAAATGCAGTTTCTAGTAAGATTTTTTATGATTTTTTTGACAACTTAGGTATTAAAGATATTTATATACCAACTCGAGAAAAAATATTAGTATGAGTTATTAGAGTTATACTAAAATAGAAACACTTGTTATATATATCAAATCTCTTGATTTATTAAAGGTATGTTTGACAGTGTGGTTGCGATTGCTTTTCAAATAACTTTTCGTGCCGAAATACATGCTAATGATGTTTTCTCATTTTTTTAAAAATTATTTTTGACATCAGCACATTAAAACAATCCAAAACATACAAAATATATTAAATTTTAATTAAAAAAATTGAATTTTTTAGGAACGCTGTTTACACCGCGTTCCCAAACGATTTTTTAAGGTTGAATCTCCTATAGTTTTGTCATTTATATTGGATTAGTTAAAACATATCATTAAGAGATCTCTCCTCTATATCTCTATATAGACTTTAATTGAATTAATAGAAGATGATGAATTGAGAGATTGAAGTTTCTTTTCCAAAAGTCTGACAGAAATTAGGAAAGCTGAACCAAAAAAAGATCTTATTGAATCATCATTAAGAACTTGAAGTGAAAAGGCTGAGGTTTTTTTCTTTTAATTTTTTTTTCTATTTTAAATTACTCATGACATGATGTTGTTACCAAATATGATTTAAAAATCGAGGTTCTTACATAATTATTCTTCTTTACTATGTTGTTTCTCTTCTCTTCTCTATTAGGTATAAATTGATCTCCAAAACCTAGTTTTTTCCCTCCCCCTTTCGATTGTTACCACTTTTGCTCTTGAATTGCCTTTTTTTTTTGACATGTTTATTTAGGTTGATGTTCTGTTTTTCCTTTTTAATGGACATCATTCGATTTGATTCAATCCCATTTTGCCATGCTTTATTTATTCATCATTTTTCATTATGAATAAGTAAAAAAATTGAGAAAATCAAAAAAAATAATTGAAAAAATCAAACTGTGAAAAAAACTGATTAAAACCTTTTAAAAAACCGACTGGTTCGATTTCGGTTTTATAAGCTTGAAACCGAAAAAACTAAACCGAACCCAAACCAAATTTCTTTTCAATTTGATTATTTTTTTTTATAAAAATCAAATAAAAAATAATCACATCTAATTTTAATATTTGAATGCTTGTAGAAATGGATGCCCAGGTGGTCAAAGTCTATACCCATGGCACCATTCTAAAACATTTCACCTAGTAATTTCCAACTCAATATGACATGATTTGTTCCTTTACCTTGCCTTTTCATATATGCTCTAGTTTTTTTTTTTTGCATCAAAATAAAACAAGTAATTTCTTGATTTTGTGAAACTATTTATAGGTTGATAATTTGCGCAAGCATGTTCATGACTATAAGATCCAATAAGTTGATTGAAATGGTTACCATTTCCCTTTTATTAAGGTATATAAATTTCTAGTAAACCCTTTGTTATTGCGGTTAATAGAGCTCTTTCCTTTGTGTTTTTGTAGCGTATGGCATATCATTATATGCTTAAGTACAAGCTAGATAGATGAGCAAACGAAAACATTTAGCTGTGAATTCTTTTTATGGTGTTTACGAGAGTATGACTGCGGTTATTTTTTAAAGTATTTTTTTATTAAAAATATATCAAAATAATATATATTTTTTATTTTTAAAAAATTATTTTTAACATCAACTCATTAAAATGATCTAAAAACACTAAAATAAAATATTAATTTAAAACAAAATAAATAATTTTTTTAAAATACTTTTAAAACATAAAAACACGTTTGGCTGCTCCTATTTTTTACTGTGATAATTCACCATCCGGTAGTGCGTTCGAAAGCGCTTCCAAAAAAATTGAATTTTTTTTATTTTGAATTAATATGTTTTTAATATTTTCAAATCATTTTGATGTGCTGATTCAAAAATAATTTTTAAAAAATAAAAAAAATATTAACATATTTTTCTAAGTGAAAAACACTTTAAAAAGCAACCACAACCACACTCCCAAACAAGATACCAACATCATATTCCAAAAAGTTATTATATTAATAAAATGTGCACGCCCCTCTTGATTTGCACAAATGCACTTGTTGTTCTTTCTGGAAAATGAATAAATAAAGAGAAAAATGTAGCTTTTAGGTAGATTGAGATGTTATCGTGTGATATCATTTTTACTTGTTTATATGTTCTTTTGGAGAAGATGTCTTGGTGGGTGCTAGTGGAGATGTAAAGATGATTTTGATGGCAACAATGGTGGATGTGGTGACCTTCTCATTGTCATTAGTGTTTTTTGTAATTGCAGATGAATAAATATTAATGCTTATTCTGTGGATTAATGTTGACAAAGAGTTTAAGAAATGATAATTTATTTTTATTATTTAAATGATGATCATTTTAAATAATTTTTTTAAGGAGATTTGATGTAATCAATTTCTTGAGAAATATGAATAAAATCGCAACAATAATTTTTAAATTTGCAGTTTTAGCCTTCATATAAATGATTTTGTTGAGTAATTATGAATGTTTTAATAACTTGAATTTTAAAAATAACAATCATAAATCAATTTAAAAAAATAATAAAATATTTATAAGCCTTCATTCTAAAAAAAAAAATATGAATGTAATAATATTTTTTAAGCTAATTAACTAAAATGGTTTTTTTAGTTATTTTAATTAAGTTGGGAATACGGTTAAAACCATAGTTTTGAAATCTGACCTGACCTGGCGGGTCAATTTAGGACCCGACTGACCCGGAGCTGGAACCAGGTTGGGTTAAAAAAAACAGGGAAAAAAAACCCGGTGTGACCTGGCTAGCCAGACAGGTTGACCCGGTCAAAAACTCGGTTTTAACCTGTTGATTTTTTTTTATTTTTTTATTAAAATAACAATGTTATGATTTTTTTTAAAAAAAAATTGACTTAAACGATTCAGTCAAAACCCAATAACCCATCAAAATTTAAAATACGGGTATTGAATTAGACCGGATGTAAAAACTATGATTAAAACCGTGTACTCCAATAATGGGAATGCTTTGAGGCGGCTAGAGTAGAAGAAGCGACGAGGAGTGGTGGGGGCAACCGGGGCCCTTTGGAGTTATTGATGGGGCCCATAAAGCTCGTGGCACACAGCACTCCAAGTTTCAGTAACAGAAATCCATGCACATGAACAAAGCAAATGTCTGTTCTAGACTTTCCAGTCTTAGCTCTGACTAAATCTTAGAAAATGATTGGTCTGTAACCTGTTGCTTTGGAACCTCCGTGTGGGATGGTTTCAATCTGAGGTAGTTGTCTGCAATGTTTTGAGCATATACTTAGTTTTATCATCCATGTTAAGCTGTTGACTGCTGATAAAATCTTAGGTTAATTCTGGATATAATAAAATAAAATAACATTAAATGATCAAGAGATATTGTTTATACCTTAATTATAAAATAAACTAAGAAGTAAATGAATTGATAAAAAAAAATTGTTGATACTAATTAAATATTAAAATAAAAATCTAATTTTTATAGTAAAAATAAAAAATAAATACGCATATAAATTTTTAACACCATTGACCATTTTATTTTGAATCTTTTTATTCGTTTTATCTTAGCTGTTTAATATTGTCGCTAATAACAAATGATTTTTATTTATATACAAACTTCATACAAACACAATTAATTCATATAGAATTCATGTTTTTAGACAAAAATGCCTAATTTTAGCTTTTTTTTTTCTTTAAAACATCTCAAAAACACTTTATAAATCTTGAAAAATCACATAAAGCCTTGAAATCATCTCAAAATCACTCTAAAAATAAAAATCAACCGAATTAAAATAAATCAAATGATCCTCAATCTATTTTTTCTACCATGTTTAGAGAAAAAAGCTTTTTTTATTGAACTCTTCTCGTAAAGATAACCTATTTTACACAAATATAAATTTTTTTAGTGCCTATAACTTTAACTTCATTGCTATTCAATGAATTTATGTTTCATTTCTCAAATCCAAAAATAGAAAAACAAATAAAATAATTCATTGGAGTCGAATAAAAATTCATTTTATTGACTAAAAATAAATAAAATGAATTTGTGTTATTCATATTCACAATTCCACTTACTTTATTCATCAAGTTAGATATTTTATATACGTATTGCTCCATGTGTCCATTTTTTTTTTCATTTTAATACTAAAAAAAGTTAGAATTAATTTTTTTTAAAAGGGAGAAAAGACATTATTGACTGAGTCCACCACTAGATGTTATTAATTAGGTGTTTTGAATGAAAGTAAAATTGAATGGTGACTTGGCCCCAATTATACTTTTAAAAAAGAAGGATACAAAGGATCTTCACAGATCTTTATCACGTGATCCCATCATCTTTGTTGCCTAGCTAACAAAACCAAATTGATCTTGAAAACAAATAATTAAATCAAATTTTCCAAGTCAAAAACCCATGTCCAATTTGAAAGCAAAATTTTATAAACTGACGTAAGATCCTTCAATTTTTTTTTTGTTTTGATGTGTCGACATTTGTTTTTTAAACTCTTTTTCAATTAAAAAATATTAAATTAATATTTTTTAAAGTATTTTAAAATTATCTTAATGTTTTGAAATAAAATATAAAAAAATCTAAAAAATATGTTTTTAATGTATTCTCAGTTAAAAATACCCCTCATCACATTACCAAATACACTTCTATAAAAGCTGCATAATTACTTTGTTGTAAATTATAATTTTACCCTGGTAATTTAGAGATTTTAACCTAAATCCAAACACAACATTATTCTTTTAACTCATTTTAAAAAGAATAATTGGAATTTCACAACATGTTTTTATCTAAAAGCATTACTTTAATATAATATTGCTAATAGGCAAATTCCAACTAATTCCATGGGAGAAAAAGACAATTCTTAACGTAAGAGCCTGTTTGGGAGTGTTTTTTAAAAGTATTTTTGAAAAAATTTAAATTTTTATTTTGCTTTGAAGTAATATGTTTTTGATATTTTCAAATCATTTTGATGTGATGATCTTAAAAATAATTTTTAAAAAATAAAAAAATATTGTTGGCACATTTTTTTTAGTGAAAAACACTTTGAAAAGCAACCACAACCACATTCCTAAACACCCTTTAAATTCTTTAATTTTGGCAGATATCAAGCACCCATAAAATCAGAAAAAAACTTCAATAAATCTCTAGGCTTTTTCACACAGCTGATAGATTATTGTAGCGACGAGCAAGTAAAAGGTTAAAGAAAATGGAAGATATGTTTTGTTGCATGCAGTGGAGAGGTGAATGTCCTCGATCTCCTGTTGAAAGTCTTATAAAAACGTGTTTCATGGCTTACCTTTTCTTCCAAGGAAAACAACATGCGTAGGGGTGGCGACGCTACTTGTAGCTCGCCTTGCAAGGGTGGCTACACTGGCTAGATTCTTACCTTATGAAATACGAGAGTGAAGTTCATTGGTCGTGGAAAAGGTCTCCGAGTTGTTGTCCAATCAAAGTGTTGGTTTTATAGAGGGGTTAGATAAAAACTGAAAAATTAATTAAATTATAAAAAAATCGATTAAATCAATTAAAATATTTTAAAAAATCAAATAATTTGATTATGTTTCATAGACCTGAAACCAAAAAATCAAACCGAACTAAATGATATTAATAAAAAATCAAACTAAAAAAACCGAGCTAAACAAAAAAAAATTGAGCCAAATCAAAACCAAAACCATTAGAAATTACAAAAAAAACCAACAAACAATATAGTTTTTGGTTTTTAATATAAAATAATTGAACCAAAACCGAATCGAACCAAAACCAATTTGTTGAGTTTTGATTTTTGTTCTAAAATAACGAAACTAAACCGAATCAAAACCTGTTAGTTTGAATCAATTTTGATTTTTTAAAATAAATTTAATATAGTTATTTTTTAGATAAAAACCAAACAAAAAAAAAAAAATCACTTTATTTTAATAATATTGTCGTGTGGGTATTTATGAGTAAAAATTATAGGTTTATGTGTAAAAAAAAGGAAAAAAATATAGAAAAAGAAAGGTTTAGCCCATACCTGGATGCTCGTTTGGGCCTAGCCTACGGCGAGTTGGCGCCTAACTTGCCCTGCGGGTGCGCCTAGGGAGAGCACACACCTAGCAACCCAGGTGAGCACTTGCCCAGCTCGCCTAGGCTGAGCCTAGAGCGGGCTGGCAATGCACTGTAAACTTTTTTTCATTCAAGTATAAGAACATTTGCACCAAAATCTCATGATTGCCTTACTCACGAGCGCAAACATTGCTCTTTATATACATATCTTACCATTTATTCCTCTGGGAGAGTGTTCAACGATACTTAATTCTTTGTGTTCTAATATATATCACCATGGTTATTATCCGTAGCTGAATTTTCTGAAAGGCTTCTAAATGGTAACATTAACTCTCATAGCAATAACCATGTATCCGTAATGCCCATCATCATCCTCAACTCCATATGAAGATATATAGAGTTCCCCGTCCTGAATAAAGAACTAGCCAGATTATCGAGGGTAGGAGATGTAGGGAATCCGAGATAAATCTGTCATTTTCTATTTTTAGGTGTGGCTACAATCTCTCTTAGACTGGTTTCACAAAAAAAAAAAAAAACATATTCACGAGCTATGGAATATGTTTTAGCCAACTTCACCCTAATGGTTGGGTGATACTTGCAGCTTTTAAGAGATTTCTTACCTTTTACGAACATCTAATTCTCTCGGTGTCCATTTTTAAAACTTGCTACGAGTTGATCAGGAGATGTATAGATGGCAGCATGCAGCGATGCCTAGCTCTTTACATTTCGTCGCTGTCCTCATAGTAAACACATTCCATTAATGGAGGTTAGAATCTGTACCTGGGTGGAGAGTCAAATGGATAGTGGTGAGGTAAACAGGAGACACTGTATTATTATAGGAGACTATGAGAAGCAAGGGTGCTGTTCTACCTAGAGAGAGCACCCGCAACGAACTCTAACACTCTGCCCATTTTAACCAAGATCTAAAAGAACATCTTGTGATCAACTTCGTACTAGTCAGGATGGATATGCAGACGTGATGCTTTTGGCTAGCTAGTCAAGATCCAATGCAGCGTTGTGTCTGGCTTTTTAATCCTTCTCAAATTTGGTCTTGTATTTTTTTGCAGCGGGAAAGGGTACTAGGAGGAGAGCAAGGGGAGTAATAGAAGCCAGTGATTTAGAAGAGGAGACCACTTAGGAGGAACTGGAAGCTCATTAATTCTAGTGACAATATGGATCCAGAGAGAACCGATCGTGTCGCTGGCTCGTTGGCTTGGGGGTATAGGCGTGAACCAATTCTGCTGATCCTATCCATGTTTCTCCTACTGATTCATTCATTGTGATCACTGGCATGGACACAACCATGGATGCTCCTTTCCTAGTGGTTTGGCATCCTTATTCATAAGCTCAGACTATGGGATTTGCTCAATTTTGAAGAGGAAGCACCTCCAACACTAGAATGATATTTTGTTGACAAAAGAGGAGAGGATTGGAGTGGGATCATTGTTTGGAGAAAGTGCTCACTTTCACAGGGTGAACCACATGGAAATTATAAACAAATCTTAATGCATTTTGTTCTCGTAGACAAGTGAGCAGAGCCCCAGAAACAAGGAAGCCTGTCATAGAGCTATCGACTAGAAGGGGAAGACTGCTGGCCTTAGGGAAGACTGCAGTGACATGAATGATAATGATTACTTGTGGGTAGGTTTTTTATATTTATATTCTTATTCATTATTGAAATTTAAATGTTTATATTTTATTTATTATGTTTCAAATATTTATATAAATGTCCAAATTATTAATTATTAATTATTATTTAACAAATTATCAAATAAAATAATTATTAAAAAAACATAAATTGTCTTCAAAACATATTACAACATTAATGTTTAAAATTATAATAGTAATTATTTTTTAAAATATATTTTATTTGAAAATATATTAAAATAATATTTTTATTTATTTTTTAAAATTTATTTTTAATATTAATACATCAAAATAATTTAAAATTATAAAAAAATTAAAATTTTAATTTTTTTTAAAAATATTTTTAAATTTCGAAACAAATCCAATCAACTTGTTAAACCTTTTCTAATTTCTACTTTAAAAGGAATAAAAATAAAGAACTTGCACGTGTCAATGTCACGTGATAAAAAGTCTAGTACACCTACACTTTTTGTTTAGTGAAAAAAAGGACCTGCAATTTAATTTTTCAGATTCCTCTTCTTTCCAGGCAAAAAAAAAAAAAAAAAAAAAAACCAAGAGAGAAAAACCAAAGCGAACTCAATTAGTGAAAGTGTTCATTAGATATGCGAAGAGGTGGTGGTGGAGGAGGAGGAGGAGGTGGAAGGGGGTATGGGAACTACACGAACCCGTGTTTGACCATGCATCAACCATGGGCTTCATTGTTGGTATACGGCATCAAACGTATTGAAGGCAGGTCATGGACTACTCCTATTAGAGGTAACAAAAAGAAGAAAATTTAGAGTCATAGAATGTATATTTGGTGCAAATCATGAAAACCCTTTTAGTTTTTTTATTGGTAGTGTAGGTAATGATAGGAAAGTTATGAGCTTTTGTAGTTTAGATATTGGTACCATGTTCAAGTTTTGTGCTTTGTAAATATTAAGAGCTTGTTTCTTTGGAGTTTGGTGTTGTTTGGTTGATGAGAAAAGCAGGGAGGAAGAAAGGAATGATTTTTTTTTTGTTTATCAGAAGGCTGTGCTTAATTAGCTGAAACTTTTTTTGCTCTTTTGATTTTTAAGGGTTTGAATGATACTAAGTATTGATGAGATAACAGAAGTTTGAAACCACTATTTTTGTTTTTATTTAGGCTGTGGTTTTGTCTTGTTTGCTAAATTGGATACTTGAATGGTTGAATTTCTATTCAAATGGCAAAGTGGAAAAGAAAGTTTAAGGGAAATTGAATGCCTCCATGGTGTTGGATGTTGGTTACCTCTTTGGTTTAATCTTAAGAAGTTTGCTCAATTTAGAAAAAGAAAAGAAAAGGAGTATCTCCTTATATCATGTTTCATCTTTCAAAAGAGGAAACTCCAAGATGTACAAGTACGCCGATACAAAGACAACACAAGAAAAGTTTATCCTAGTTTATCATGAAATGAAATATTAGGTTGTGGTTCTTAGCATGAGTTAAATGTTTTGAAGCATCTGAGGAAAATGTTAGGCTTGATTTGCTTGAATAACATAACCTACACGTGTTTGTCTTATAAGATAACTCAGAAGTTTGGTTAAGTTTTTCTTTGTGGGCTATGAAAGAGTCATGGATAAGAGAAGTGAAATCAATCTCCTATGAGATGCCTTCTCATTGCTGTAGCTACCTTCAATGAAAATTCTCCTCACCAGTTGTTCTGTTAAGGCATACTTCAACTTTTCCTTTTGGATTTTTATTTTGTCATGGAAATGAATTAGGTGGTACTGTTTATAGGACAATCAATGCACCACTTGATAATTTGGTTCTATGATATTAAGATATGATCATTTAACCAATGTTGGGAAGGAATGATTTCTTGGAATTCAAATGTCTATATCAATACAAGCATAAACAAATTTAAAGTTGACAGCCAGGAAAGGTCTTGGGGCTTAACTATGGAACCCTTTGACCACAATTATATGACGCATGTTTCGGTGGGAAGTCCAGGGGACACTCCATTTATTTCATAAATATGAAACAATAGATTCAGCATTACTCTTTTTTTCCCATCTTGTTGAAGTTGTTATTAAGTGTAAAGAATCTTGTATTTTGAAGGCCGCCTTTGGATTCATGCTGCAAGTAAAGTTCCGGAGGAAGATACAATCAAAGCAATGGAAGACTTCTATAGAGAAATTTATGCAGTGAATGGCATTACTGACTTGAAGTTTCCTGAACATTATCCTGTTTCAAGACTTTTAGGTATCTGCTTGAGTACTTTTGATATCATGAGTTGCTATGTTTTTCTCAAGTCTTAACAACAAATTCAACACTTTCTTTTCCTCTCAATGAATTCTGTAGATTCATGAAATGATTTGTTTTGGATTTGCTGGTACCACTTTGTGTCATTTCTTGTTTTCAGAATTGTGGGTTCTCTCTCTATATTTTTTTTACTTCGAAAGGGAGTAGTAAGTCAACTGTGGCTTAAGATCATGCTGTAGGCATAAATTTTGTGTCCCATCTCATGAATGGAGTGAGGAATCTGCGTGACCATTTCACAAACATGGTTATGGGTTTCTAGCATGGGTGTTCTCACACATGGCTAAAGATGCTGGCTAGCCTTGGGTGTTGACAATGCATCAAACCAAATTAAATTTCCACTTAATTGCTGGATGGGCAGGCCAGAGTAGAACATGATCTGGGTTTAATATGAATGTTTGTGCATGACCTCTTATGCGCTTGCCCATAACTATTGGAAATGCTCCTCGACTTCTTGTGAATGATCAACAATAGCAACCTCCGGCACATAGGGTAGCTAATTGTGATATCATTTAAACAGAAGTTATCAGCTGTTCTCTTTGCACATCAATTATCTCTCTACTCCAGATTGAAATGCTGTAGGTTGTGCTTAATGTCAAATGTTTTTTTTTCGTTCAATTTTTTCATTTCATTCTAAAACCATTTCTCTGTAAAATATTAAAGAGAATGCCTTTTTCTAGCTAATATTTTTCTAAAATAGAAAATAATGGCTTCATTTGGGTTATCCTGAAAGTAATGAATGACAAAGAGATAGAATGAGAGGGGAACAAGCAGTGCCCTAGTTTTCTATATTGGAGAATTTGGAAAACAACTTTTAGCTGTTTTCCAGTGCTCTGTAGAATTTGTTTTCCCAAAGCTGTAAAATTCTCCACAAACAAACATGACGGTGATGTTTATCCTGAGCTGAAGTAGGAAGCCTCAACTTATTTTCTGTAGTTTTAGATTATGCGTTGTGAAAACCAGTGAGCATTGTTAGAACACTGCTTCCTGTTTTGTCTCGTGAATACAAAATACGATATCTTTATATATTATACAGGGTGTGTTGAAGTGGTTGGCTGTGTGAAATGTGAAGAGCTAGCAAGCTGGGAGGCAGTACCTGAAGGGGTGGGCAACTGTTTCTTACCTTCTGTCCGTTAACATATGTCATCTGATATTTTTGTGTATCTGGTGACTAATTTAGATGAGTTTCTTTGCTACAGGTGAGGCTAGAAGGACAAACAGATTTTTGCTGGCTTTGTGAGCAGCCACAGGTATGCAATCTGTGAATATATATTATTTGAAAATGTGCTAGCTTGCTGATCATTTTACCTCAACGAATGCAGAAATTACTAGTTCCTTTTGAGATGCGAGGGTATCAAGGTGTTTATAACTTGGAAAGGAAGGTACATGCAGTACATCAAAGTTAAATGTCTTGACCTGTGCTTTTTATGTGCTTGGGATTAACATATTCGTGTCTCACAGATCCATGAGGCTGCAATTAGAGGTCTTGTCCCTGTTAAAGGTCCAATGCCAGTAAAATTCCCTCTCCCAAATCCTCAAGATCCCTTTTCCTTGAAACCAGGTTCTATTTCTGTGGGATTCTCTGACAATAAAGCATCTGTTGTGGAGAAATCTGAAGGTCTCAGTGCAGCCATTGCTGGTGCACGAGCAGCAGCTACACAGTTCAACAAGAAAGATCAAAACCTTCTATCTAATACCACAACAAATAGCTATTCCAACTCCACAAGCAGTGGTCGACCAGACAGCAAATCATTGGAAGAAGATAAAATGCTAGAGAGCTGTTCAGTTGGAGGTTCTGGTGAGGAGGCCTCAGTTCCAGGTAAAACAGAGCAACTGAATCCCATTCAGTGTGAGGAAAGCAGTAGCCGCGGTCAAACTCGTGAAGATCTGAAACAGATTCCTGGAGCTTCTGCTAAGGTTTTTTCTTGACATATAACCAGTGATTTGTTTTTGTTGTTTTTAGTTTTGTTCTGTTTTTGGCTCCTTTAGAAAAGCACGTTTCCAGATTTAACCATGTATCAGAATAGCTCGTGCTCTTGTTGCAATATAATATACTAGGAAAATCTTGGCATTTTCAAGTCGGATTCCATTTTCAGATGTCTTTGATCCAAATACAAATTAATTTTGACCAAGATCCTATGTTTGGTTGTGAGCTAATGCTACAAGCACTGGATGCACATCCTCATCTCTCATTTCATATCCGTATGACATGATTCTGATCTTTTTTGTGATTTAGTTGATCACTATAATTACTATGCAAACTGCCGGTTCATGACCAGTGCGATCCCTTGGCTTTCTAGATTTTTGCAGCAGCTGTAAGAGGGCTGAAACAATCATGATTCTGCTCCGAAAGAGTTCTATACAAATTGTGGGATTGAAGTGAGCCTCAATGCAGCTTGTAAGTATTGAGTTTGGAGGCCACTTTGCCATCTCTTGTGGCTGTATGCTAATTTAGTTTGTGAGGTGTCCGAAAAATATTGTCATGTAAAATATTTTACATAAAGCAGACACTACACTAGTGATGGAGCTTTACATTTATTTATTTTTAATAGTTATTTACACTCTCTCTTTTTTCCCCAAATGCATCTTATAGAAATCATTTATATATCATATTTCTTAGTTAATTTAATGGAACTTTTTCTTAATGTCCATAATTTATGAAATTTTTAATGACATTATTTTTCCTTATATTGTAATTATCATTTCAACACATTAAATTATTGAATATAGTTCCTACGTATTAACTATCTCAATGGTATTTTTCATCTTAGACTATAAACTCTGAATCTATTCCATGTAGTTCTTGTGTATAGAATAGTGGCCAAATATTTAGTAAATATTCTTACAAAGTGATGAGCGAAAGTTATGGGATTTGGCCATAAAAATCGAAAATGATTTCTTTGGTTATTTTTATATTAGGGATGAAGCTTTAAATTTAGTTATTGATTTGCATAATCATTTACCATTTTTGTATCCTCTTTCTATGCATCTTATAAAAATTAGTTATCCATTATATTCTTTGTTTCTTTAATGAAACCATTATCTTTCATTATCTTTCTTTGGTATGAAAATAATTTTTATTTATAACAACAAAAATAAGCTTTTGCAAAATCGAATATTAACTAATACCAAGATATTTTTTTAAGATTACAATAATCCTATGAAATACAAATAGAAATAAATTATCAACACCAATTTAAAATCAACTAAATTTAAATATATATTGAATGATGAAATTAAAAATAAATTAAAGAAAAAAAAACTATTTGCATTGCTAGAAAATTAATTAAAAAAAATAGAATCTAATGGATCATACTTGAAATCTTCTGACCTGACTTTTTATGTAACCTAGGTTTAGAATTATTTTAATATATTTTCAATTAAAAAATCTTAAAAAATCACAATGAAGTCCATGACTTGGTTTACAGGTTTGACGTGTTGATCTGGGTTTAGCGGGTTTACCCTTCAATCTCGATATGTTTTTATTTTAGTTGTTGGTTTTTTAATTTGTTTAATTGATTTTTTTATATCACCCTTTTTCAATAATGAATTAGTTGGGAAACACACATCATGATTTATTTTTGTTTGTTTTTTTAGGGTTACCACAATCTAAAATAAACATCTATTTCATATGTGGTGCTTGATTTTGTGAGCATTTATTTTTATCATATAATTAAATAAAAGTAGTTTACAAAGATAGCAAAATTATTAATTCTAGTGGAATCTATTGTCTAGATCGCGAGGTAACCAAAGTCGATTCAATCTGGCCGCATCTCAATATTGTTTTTTTAAAAAGTTGTCATATTGAAATTTGTTTAAAAGCTAAGCCATGTTTTTAGTGATCTTGTACCAACCATAAAATTTTTTTTATAAAAGATGTTAATAAGAAAATATGGAATTATTCTAGGAAATTCTTTATAATAGAGTTGAAATAATTACTTTTCTCAGGAGAAATAATTTTAGTATTATATAATTAAATTAAAAAAATTAGAGAACTCTATGATTAATGCAATTAGTATATATCTTAATGTGCATCATCATAATCTCAATTTACTGGCTCAGATTTTGGTTAGCAGTAATTTTTTTTATATCATTTTTTGATACATATAATTCTCAGATTATTTTATTAAACATATACAATATCTTTTCTATTCATAATTATAATTTGTTTTCATGGTGTAAAAAGCTTTGCCAACGCTTGCATTTGTTTTATATGTCAAAAACAATTTACCCGAACTGCAGTGGAGTGAGGACATAGGCTAGTGCTAACTATTTCTGATCTATTATACTACCTTATTTGAAATATCCATTTGGTAAACTAATTAATTTCCCATATACATCCTATAGTTGCATCGATTTACTCGGCATCACTCTTATGACTACACCTTGTCATTTATCACGAAAAGAAGAGGGAAATTAGAATTCATTGGAAGGGAAAAAACGAATTTTGTTTTTAGGTTCTTCTGCCAAAAAAATCTCAACGAAATAGATAGGAATAGCAAGTCTTCGAAGTCTCAACTTTTGAATGTTCTAACGCGTGAGAACTTGACTTGAGCTTTGTCCAAATTAATTACCATCAACAACTGCATGTTTGTTTGATGGGTTACAGCTAAGTAATCAAAGATTCTAAGTTCGCATTTTATTTGACAATCATTCGCACGCTCTCTGATCATCTTCCTATAAAAAGCACAATCATCTTGAGTTTCGACACAGGCAGGCAGCCACAATAGCAATGGAAATCTATTCCTACTTGTTGGCGTTCATCATTTTTCATGGGATGATACTATCACAAACCAGTTGCATGGTTAATGTCTCGTTACGACGTCGACCATTATTACGACCACCACCACCAAAAAACAATCCTATTATTCAACCAAAGCCAAAACCACCATTTATGCCTATTCCAAAATCTCCTCCTCCTCCTCCAAGACCACCACCACCAAAAGTCAATGATGGCCGTCATCCTAGTCTTCCTCCACCACCAAAAATATTACCATCACCACACACCTATAGTAGCCCTCGTTACCCTCCACCACCACAACGTAGTTAATAACATCAAAGTTGCCTCCACCTTCATCGCAGTATACTTGGCTAGCTCTCCTTCCTCAAAAAGAACTCTTCCGTTGAGTATGTTTTTTTTGCCATGACAGCCACACCAGCACCGTCACCATTGTATGCCAGTACTACTGCCGCAAGATTCATGTTCAAGTTTTCCTTGGCCTTCTTTTTTTCTTCTTAGTTTGTAGGTTTGTGTGCTTCAATAAGGCGAAACTTTGTTATCCCTTGTACAATGTCTAATTTCGAGCACTTGTGCAGTGCTCATGGCTATAGCATGATTCTGAGCTCGCAATAGAGCATATTGTAATATCTCCTCTATAGCTCCCTATTGATTGTAAAATCTCATTGCCAAACATAAAATGTTTTTTTGTTGTCTGTCTTACAATTAGATCTTCAATACCGAATTAGGGTAGCACTACAATAAGGTTTTTTTATATATAATCTTTGATTTTATTAAAAATATGGCTATTTAAACAGTAGTCGAAACTAAAATAGGGTTTGTATTCCATAGGTACCAATGGTCTGAGATTTCCTGTCCTGGCAATCGGTTCGAATAATATATTTACTTTGAAATGATAGTCGATGTAGTGAGATTTCAAAAATATAGACTAGCAAAAATTCAAATTAGGCTGCCGAGAACGCTCATCATTTTCAACTTTAATGTCCATCACCTCTGTAGTTACTTTTCCCGAGCTACGTAGTTCCATTTCCACGTACCATCCCATGAATTCAATCCCCTTTCTAAGAAGCCACCTAATTACTGAGGTCGTGATGTAGCCCGACTCCTGGACGCAAACAACTGGCTTTTTTTTCTGTCGTGACTTTAATTAGTCATTGTCACAGTCACCAGCACATATTATAAATTCCAAATAATATTTTTTAATATTATAAATATTCATATAATAATATTAAAAATTCATTAAAAGAGTCTTTCCGATTTTTACTTAATTTACTATACAATGAAAACTTATACTTAAAAACATTTAAAAGTGTGTTTCTTTTGAATACGAGATAAATATTTTTTTCTTCTTTATTTATTTATAAACTACATCAATAGAATCTGCATCTCAAAATTTATTTTGTGTGGAGTGTTGGTTTGTGAAGACCAAGACACGGTAAAAAAGAAGAAGAGAAAACCAAACATACAATCCATGATATTAAAAGATGCATAATAAATTCTCATAAACAACAAAAACACGAACTTAACTCTCCAATCTCTAGTAAAGTCATCATGCTATTACCCTTGGATATTGCCATATGTTATCTTTTAATTCTTCAAAGGAAAAGATTGATATCTTTGGACAAATTTCACTAATATTAAAAAAAATACTTGGTTAAAAGATAGCATAATTTATTTTTGACTATATCTTTAATATTTATCTTATTTTATGATAATCAAGAAATATATTAAAATAACTATTTAGAGGATGACCAAAGCAAAATAACAAGAAGTTATTTGTCACAAAACCTAGAGATTGGTAAAAACAAATTAAAAGTTGAAAATAAAACATAAAAAAATTTAAGTAGTTATTAAATGGCTAGCCACTAAAAATCCAAACATTGTCAATCTATATGACTGTAATCCATTGACTATTGGTGTTCGTCCATCTTTGGATATCATTTGAATTTCTTGTGAGGTCATTACCTGTGTAGCTAAAATTTGAGTCAAAACTTTTAAACTCGGCCAACAATCAGTGCAATGTTAGAGTAAAACATGCTTTCCAGTTTGGTTCAATTTCCTTGTGATCGGTTGTTGGAACTACCAAGATATAATATTGACTTTACTATCAGAAATAAAATAATTTTGTAGTATGATCATGAAGACTAGGTCAAACCCAAGAAAATTTTTGTTTAATCTTCCTACAAAATACCAAAATAAAAAAGGACAAGGGGTGATTTGAATTAAGAAAATTAAAGAAACAAAATTCTGAAAATACAAATGATAAATCGATAGGTCATTAACTCAGTTCAAAGGTCTAGACATTCATTCTTATAAATCTGTTGATCATCAAAGTAAAATAAATATCCTTACAAGTCAAGCAAATAAATTTGATATCCCTTAAAGTTAAGAAAGATCAAGGACATTATGAGTAAATTAATTAGACAAAGCTTTCTAATTAATTTATTACCATTAATCAAATTTAATATTAAAAAGCAATTCTTATTTACTCGACAATAGCCTTTGGAGCAAAGTCTGTTAAATTTATTCTAAGAAACCATTCAAAAGCTTGAAGAATTTAACTTAGCTTATTCCATCCTAACAAATTAAAGTGAAAGTTGTAGCAATCAAGTTAATTCTTTTGCTTCATATTTTCATCCCTAACAACAATTACAAATTAAAAAAAACTAGAAAACATATATGCCATCTCAAAACAATTCAATAAGCATGAAAAGAAATCAATAGTATAATTATGAAATAATGATAAATAAGTACTTGAATATGAATAGATTATAATGACAATGTTACTTCTCACAACTGCTAATGGAGATGGAGTCTATTCCCCTTGAACCGAAATTGAGAATTAGTTGCTCATGATCACTGAAAATTCCAGTAACAAAGATGATCTTTTCAAAATTCCCGTGGATAGAGAACGTCTTGGTTGTTTTTCTCCTAATAGAAAACCTTCATGATAAGCTATTAAGGCTAAAAATTAGAAGGTTACAAGCTCTAGAGAAAATATATCTGATCCTATCAAATTTCTTCTTAAGATAAGACTCTCAAACTATTAGTTTCCTATCAAATCAAGAGATAAAACTCGTCCTTCATCTTGCGTCAAGATCTTCGTCTTGAAAACAATTCTATATGACTTGGATCCCTTCATTAAGGTAGTGGCCCTAAATGTGTATATGAATTTGGGTCTTTTGAATCGCTTGATTTTGATATCCGAAACTCAAGATATGCACGTTTAAATGTTAAATGTGAAAATAAAAAATCCTGCTGCAATTAAAATTCCAGTTTGATTTTTGCAAGTCTATTTAGAGATCCAAACAAACTCGGATTTTAGTCTGTAATACATTCTTGAAAATCTTGATATGTGTAATTCAACTTAGATTCATCCCACATTCATATTCTGGAACTTTAACTTGGTGAAAAATCTGCACAAGAAGTAAGGTCCGAAACATAAAATGTAAAATTTCTTATCTTTTATCAATTAATTCATAAAGTCTTTTAGGTATGCTTAACTTATAAAATAACCTCCAATAAGATAACATGAACTCAAAACATCTTAAAAAACATAATGTAAGAGGAGTATAAATATATATATTACTCCTTATCACTTTGAAAAATAGATTATTCCTGATTAGCCAAATACTCCAAGCAACACTAAAAAAGAAAAGATTCCACACTTTCCTTTGAAATTTACCATTAGCCATTGTATGTCATTCGAATAGTAGCTCATCAAAAGTCTTTGGAATGCATCAAGAGATTCCACACTACGAGATGAATTTTGAAAAACGTTTCTAAGAAAACTTGCGTTGAAGTAACAAATGATCTGAAGTCTCTATATAGTTCGCACAAAAAGAACAACAAGATTGATCAACTGGAAGTAACCGTCTGATTAAAAAAAAGGATCTTGTACACAATCTGTTTTGCACAGCCAAATCATTGGGGGAGTTGTAGAATCCCAGATGTTTGATGTAAAAGAGCAAGTTCCATTATAATCCAACCCATCAATTAGTGTACTGCAAGATTTAACTGGAAATTTCTCATCTCTTTCAATGTTCTAGATTTTGGCATCTGGTTTCCATTGAAACAACTGGGTCTCGTTTATGAGGCCATGTAGGGAAAAAACTTGATCAAGATCAAAAGCCTTCAACTCTATTGTCCAACCCAACTGCCAAGTCCTGAATCCATTATACCATGAACCCATGTTCAAAATTGTCATTGGCTATTGTACTATTAATTCCTAGTATTTCTTCCTTTCTTTTTATGCTCTTTAATCCTTCATCTTGTAATTTTTTATTCCCTCACTTTAATAGTTAGATCGACTTCCTAATTTATTTACTTATTCTAAACTTACTCCATAAAGAATGGTTTTTTTTTTAATTTTTTTTTGTTCTCTAATTAATTTCAACTTGAGGTTTACATTATCACTTTAGCTACACTTGATTTATTTACATTATTCTTTTTGTTTTTATCTTCATTTTTTTGTAGTTTTTTTTTGTAATTTTTCATTTTTTTCTTTACCTTTTTTTTAAATATTATTATATAAAGATTAAAAGAAAATGATGTTTCACTGTAGCAATTACAATATTGTCCTATTTCTTTACTATGTTAAAAATTTACTTGAGATCTTACATGTCTTTATTAACGCCTATAATTTTTATTTTATTTTATTATATGTAAATATTGACTTTTTGATTAACAATTATATTTTTTTGCTCTATGTTAACAAACGTGTTAATAACACCTATATATTTATTCTTGTGTTAGAAATTTTTTTTTTAAATTGAGTCAAATAGATACGTTAATATTTTTTTTTATCGATATAAATAATTATTGATTTATTTAGTTAAATGGATGCATATGTTTTTTGATTTATAATTAGAATTTATTTAGTAAAAAACATGTTGTAAAAGCTTGCATGTACATGCTTGTTTTACCAAAAAAAAAAAAAATTATGCAACCCGCGAGGAAACACTGACAGAATAGCTAGTTTTCTGTATTTAAAGAGGCACATATGTAATTGTCAAAATGAAACTATTGGTACGAAATGTTATTTTCAAGCAATTGGACTATACGAATAAAGATTGTTTTATTTATGTCATGACAGGTTGATGACGGCATGGATGACAAAGAAAATGCAGCTTTGCTATATTCGAAAAGCAGTAGCTTGATAGTTTTCCTTCTAGTAGAAAACCGAGTGCGGTTTAGCCTCAGTCACCGGTTTAGGCTTTGAAGTCATATATATCCTTAATAACAGGCAATAGAGATGAACCTAGAATTATAGATTAGAGGGGCTAGAAGATATAATTATTCTCGCATAGATGTTAGCAATAAGATTATATATATACACACACACATGTTGAAGATCAATCCAGGTTTCAATAATCTTCCGTGCTACTAGAATCCCCCACGAAAAAATCAGCCCATACTTATCCAAAATGAAAGGTTTTCTAGGAAAAATCTGTACTCTTTCCGCTGACTTAAGAAGCCTAAAAATTCTAGGTGCTGGATTTGTCTTGGATGCAAGTGGTGTGTGTGCTGGAAAGTAAAGTTTGTGGGGGTGTGTGCCGTGAGGATGCAAGAAAAAGAGAGCTAGGCAATGTGGAGACCCCTTAATAAATAATAGAAGTCCGTCTATGAGGTATCAAATTGTAGTAGGAGGACCTAAAACGCGTTTTATTGAAATAAAACAAAATAAAAAAAAGACCGGCCGGAAAATGCTAAACAAAACTCTTGCACAGGATACAATCAAATTGCATGAGTGTAGACTTTTCGAATAAAACCAAACAAGTACACACTAATATATTCCGACAAGTTCACTTTGTATCCTGTATGGAAAGTCTTCATAAACCGGTTACTAATATAAATGGGCACATCTTACTCGTGTTCCTACAACAACCAAAGATGGGTGCCATTTCATCTGTACTTTGTTTCTTTTTGATCCATTTTCTGCTATTATCATCTCATAGTAGCTACATCTGCAGGGCTTTTGAATGGGAAGCTCCATCCAGGTCTTCTTCTGATGCAATTTCTTCAAATGATTTTCCTAACTACAAGTTCAGGGTATGGAGAAGGCGAATACCATCGCCACCACCTCCCAGGGTCAATCCTCCTCTTCATTTCAGCCCTCCTCCTCCTCGGGCACCGCCGCCTCCACCATATTGATGCTTCTGATTTGTGACTGACACTGCTGCTCTGCTTGCACACCAATGTTTTAATCCTTGTCCGTGTATAGCACCATGATACATGAGTTTTTTCCAACTCCAAGGTTGTTTTGCTTTGCTTCCGTGCTGATGTTATCAATATTAGAATATTGCAATCAGAATAAGAACATAAATTTTTTCGAGTCTATTGCAATTTACTCAAAATTAGTTAGGGATTTATCTGATGCGCACTCAAAACAAATGAATATAAAGTTTCATCAAAGAAATGATTTGCGAAATTCATATGAGCAATAAAAAAAAAACCTCATGCCAACAATCAAGGAATATATGGTACCCTTGGATAGTGCCATATGTTATCTTTTAATTCTTCAAAGGAAAAGATTGATACATTTGGACAAATTTCACTAATATTAAAAAAATATACTCGGTTATAAGATAGCATAATTTATTTTTGACTATATCTTTACTATTTATCTTATTTTATGATAATCAAGGAATATATTAAAATAACTATTTAGACGATGACCAAAGCAAAAGAACAAGAAGTTATTTGTTACAAAACCTAGAGATTGGTAAAAACAAATTAAAAGTTGAAAATAAAACATAAAAAAATTTAAATAATTAAATGGCCAGCCACTAAAAATCTAAACACTGTCAATCTATATGACTCTAATCCATCGACTATTGGTGTTCGTCCACCTTCGGATATCGTTTGAATTTCTTATAAGGTTGTAGCTCAAATTTGAGTCAAAACTTTTAAACTCAGCCAACAATCAGTGCAATGTTAGAGTAAAACATACTTTGCAGTCTGTTTCAATTTCTCTGTGGTGTAGTTGGAACCATCAAAATATAATGCTAATTTTACTATCATAAATAAAATTATTTTGTAGTATGATTATGAAGACCAGATGAAACCCAAGAGAAATTTTATTTAATCTTCCTACAAGATACCAAGATAAAAAAGAACAGGGGGTGATTTGAGTTAAGAAAATTAAAGAAAAAAAATTCTGAAAATAAAAATGATAAATCGATATGTCATTAACTCAGTTCCAATGTCTAAACATTTATTCTTATAAATTTATTGATCATCAAAATAAAATAAATATCCTTACAAGTCAAGCAAATAAATTTGATATCCCTTCAAGTTAAGGAAGATCAAGGATATTATGAGTAAATTAATTAGACAAAACTTTCTAATTAATTTCTTACTATCAATCAAATTTAATATTAAAAAGCAATTTTTATTTACTCAACAGTAGCCTTTAGAGCAAAGTCTGTTAAATTTATTCTAAGAAACCATTCAAAAGCCTGAACAATTTAACTTAGCTTATTTCATTCTAACAAATTAAAGTGAAAGTTGTAGCAATCAAGTTAATTTTTTTGCTTGTTATTCTCGTCCCTAACAACAATTACAGATTGAAGAAAACAAGAAAACATATATACCATCTCAAAACAATTCAATCCGCATGAAAAGAAATCAATAGCATAAATATAAAATAATGATAAATAAGTACTTGAATATAAATAGATTATAATCACAATGTTACTTCTCACAACTGCTAATGGATATGAAATTTATTACTCCTTATCACTTTGAAAAATAGATTATTCCTCATTAGCCAAATACTCCAAGCAACACTAAAAAATAAAAGATTCCACACTTTCCTTTGAAATTTACCATTATACCATGAAACCATGTTCAAATTTGTTATTAGCTTACCAATAGACATTCTATACTGTCTCATATATCTATTTTTCAGCAATGAATCTCCCAGCCACATATCATTCCAAAAGTTAACAGACTAGTCATTCTCGACTATAAATCTAGTGCTATTTCTTAAAGCTTATGCATAAATTCTTGATGGATTTATTGTTTTCATTATTACCTCTCAAATACATGATATTTTCTTGTTGAAATAAGGAAGACCATTCTCGAAACTTGGGAGGTGCTTTTTCAAATTAAATCTCTCCATTTACCTTAACATTTTGTGCTTAGTCACCAAAGCAATTTGAATAACATAGCTTTATGCATTTCGAGTAAGGATTCGATACTTAAACCTCCCACAAGTCTTTTCTCTGATAACTGTGCACTATTAGACCTTACAAATCTTTCTTTGTTTAGCAACCCCTGCCCAGAGGAATCTCATTTGAATGGATCCCAGAAGCCCGCATACCCCTTTAGGCATTAAGAATACTGACAAAAAGTAAACGGGCAATGAGTTTAGAACACTCATAATATAGCATATTCTTCCTGCCATACTAAGTATCCATGAGGAAAACTTATCATGAATTTGTTAATGACAACCTTTCAAGTAGAGATTTGCCTGGGATTAGCTCCTAAGGGCATACCAAGATAAGAAAAAGGTAATGATTCATGAAAGTTGCGTTGGCTAAACCTGCACAGAAAGTATGATTTTTAATCATGAACATAACTCAAACCAGCGAAGAATTCTCTTCACCTAAGCAATGATTGAAGATTAGCTGACATAAACACTAAAGTATCATCTGCATACCGCATATGACTGAAGAATCCATATTCTTTAATCGGATACCCCTGAATAGACTACAGATCGATTCTCTTTCAAATAAGATTGACAATCCCTCTGTAGCTATGTTGAAAAGAAAGGAGATAATTGATCACCCAAGCGGATCCCTTTGCTAATTTGGAATTCTACTGATAGAGAACCATTTACTAGAATTGATAACTTCGTTGTACAGAGACATTCATGAATCAATCTTCTCCATTTTTCCCCAAAGTCCATACAACCCATCACCAGATAATCCCATAACACAGTGTCAAATGCCTTATGGAAGTCTACTTTGAAGATCATACCTGTCTTGCCATTAGCTTGTAAATCATGCACTATCTCTATAGCAATCAAGAAGCCATCCATAATCTGACGACCTGCAATAAATGTTGTTTGATTGTCGCTGATCAATTCCTGGATAACTAGCTTGAGTCTATTTGAGAGGATCTTTGGCACTATATATCTTGTATATACTTTACTTTTGGAATCAAAACCATATACGCATGGTTAACTCCTTTTGGCAATCTTCCCGTTCAAAAAAACTCCGTAACTTACTCAAACAATTCCTGACAAATCAACTCCCATACCTTTTTATAAAACTTAAAATTGAAACCATCTGGCCCCCGTAATTTAGAGCCATCACAATCCCACACTGCTGCTTTAAGCTCCTCCATGTTTGTTTTCTGGAGGTATTGAGAAGAAAATTGTATTTAAGTTTGCAGAGAAGATTGAGAAGAAATTCTTATAGTTTTTCTGTATTTCATTAATGCAGCAAACTCTGCTTTTATACACGTTGCATGTAACTGATTCCATTATTTTAGGAATCCAAATCATCTCATCCATCCAATAATGGAGGGTCACAATTCTTACACATGTAAGAAACGGTTTGTAACTGGTTTGTAACTGATTTGTAACAGTAAAAACAACTATAACTACTATAACGGTTTTAACTGCCTCCTTAACCGATTTAACATAATTTTTTCCATTTCTTCATTCTTCTTGCTATAGTTTGTGTGGTCTTCTTCCAAGGCTTCAGCCACAAGTAATCAGCTTAGCTTTCATCAGCCTCTCCTAAGCTGTTTACTGGTTTAACTCCAAGCTTCAGCCTTAGTTGCTTGAATCTATCTTTAGGCAGTGCTTTTGTGAAGATGTCTGCAAGTTGTTCTTCACTTCTGCAGAAATTCACATTAATTACTCCTTTTTGCAGAGCCTCCCTTATGAAATGATACTTCTTGTTTATGTGTCTTGTTCTTTGATGGAAAACATGATTTTTGGCCATTGAAATTGCTGACATGTTATCACAAAACAAGGGTGTTGCCTCAGCTTGCATTTCACCAAAATCATCAAGAACAAACCGTAACCAAATGGCCTGAGTAGTTGCTTCGGATGCTGAGACATACTCAGCTTTTGCAGTTGATAATGCTACTGTGTTCTGTTTCACAGATGACCAAGAGATTGCTCCACTTCTAAAGCTGAATGCATAGCCCGAATGCTCCTGCTATCATCTTCACTTCCTGCCTAATCTGCATCACAAAATCTAATAAGAGTTGTTGATTGATCCCTTACGTATTCAATCCCATAGTTGAGAGTTCCTTGCACATATCTTAGGACTCTTTTTGCAGCTCCCATGTGAATCTTGGTAGGTCCAGTCATGAATCGTGATAGTAAGCTTGCAGCATACATTAGATCAGGTCTGGTTGCTGTCAAATATAGTAAACTTCCTACTATTTTTCTATAAAGTCCTTCATCAGCCAACTCACTCCCATCCACCTTCTTCAGTTTCTCACCAGTGGCCAAGGGAATGGAGACTGGTTTGCAGTCACCAAGTCCAAACTTACTAAGCAAGGATTTGACATATTTGCCTTGATGAATAAATACCCCTTGATCGGTCTGCAGTGTTCCCATGCCAAGAAAATGATGAAGGAGCCAAGATCAGATATCTCATACCTCTGCATCATTTCTCTTTTAAATTCACTAAGCAGCCTTTCACTGCTGCCAGTGTAAACAATGTCATCAACATAGATTGAGACAATGATCAAATTACCTTCCAGGTCTGACCTTGAATACAAAGTAGCTTCAGTTGTGCTCCTTATGAATTTGCACATAGAGAGGTATGCATCAATTTCACTGTACCAGGCCCTCGATGCCTGCTTTAGTCCATACAAGGCCTTCTTTAGTTTGTAAACTTTGTGTCCTGCATTCTTTACTTAAAACCCTTCAAGCTGCTCAACATATACTTCTTCTTTGAGGATACCATTTAGAAAAGCTGACTTAACATCCAACTGAAACTACTTCCATCCCTTTTGTGCTGCAAGTGCAATGAGAGTCTGAATTGTGTCCAGCCTTACTACTGGTGCAAAGGTTTCATTGTAATCAATTCTGGATTTTTGTGCATATCCTTTTGCTATAAGGCGAGCCTTGTGTTTTTGTACTGTTCCATCAAGATGAAGCTTAGTTTTGTACACCCATTTCATTCCTATCACAGGTTTATCAATCGGTCTCTCCACCAATTCCCAAGTATTGTTCTTCTCTATCACTTCCAATTCTTCCTTCATAGCTTCCTGCCAGGCTTTATCTCCAAAAGCCTCTTGATAGTTCTCAGGTTCTATGATGCATATGTGACACCTTGCATATATATCTTTCAAGGTTTTCAATTTTACTGGAGTAGAGCTAGGTGAAGATTGTTGACTGCTCACTGTCAATATTCTTAGCTAACTCTCCAACTGTAGAATTTTGATGGCAGTGTTCAACATTATCAGGTTGAGCTGCAATAGAGTGTTCTTCAGAATTTTCACCTTCAACTTCACCTCCTTCAAGATTCAAAGACAAGTGGTTTTGGTTCATCAGATTTCTTTCCCAATTCCATGCTCTATCTTCATTGAAAATCACACTTCTTGAGAGAACAATCTTCTCAGATTTCAGGTCATATACTCTATACCCTTTCTCACAGCTACCATATCCAACAAACACTCCCTTTCCAGCTTTGTTATCCCATTTCTGCCTTAGTGATGATGGGATGTGAGTGTAGCACAAGCAACCGAACACCTTTAGATGCTTGACTCCTGGCTTTCTTCTCGTGAAGGCTTCAAATGGAGTCTTTTCAATGACTGATGTTGTATAACATCTGTTCTGAATATACACAGCTGTATTCACAACTTTTGCCCAGAAGGGTACTGGCATTTCTTTCTCTAACAGTATGGACCTTGCCATTTCACAAATTATTCTGTTTCTCCTCTCTGCAACTCCATTTTGTTGAGGGGAGTATGCAACTGTCAGCTGCCTCTCCATTTCTTGTTTTGCACATAATTCTTCAAACTCATTTGAAGTATATTCACCACCTCTGTCACTTCTCAGCTTCTTCAATTTATATCCACTTTGCAGCTCAACAAATGCTATAAATTTCTTGAATACATTGAGTGCATCAGATTTGTTTATGAGGAAGTATACCCAGCACATTCTTGAGTAATCGTCAATGAATGTGATGAAGTATCTGTTCCCTCCCACAGATTCATTCTGCATTGGTCCACACAGATCAGTGTGAATTAATTCCAGTGGATGGCTTGCTCTCCAGGCTTGTTTCTTGTCGAATTTCTCCCTGTGATGTTTGCCTAATGCATAGCCCGCACAAACATCTTCTACTTCTATCAGAACAGGAAGTCCACATACCATCTCTTTCTGCTGCATCTTCTTCATGCTAGCAAATTTCAGGTGTCCCAGTCTTTTATGCCATATCCAGAAGTCCTCAGTCATTGAAGCTTTCCTTGCTGCAGGTGTGATGGACTCAAGTGAAAGTGGAAAGCATCGATTTCCTCCCATGATCACTATTGCTATGAGATTGTTGAGGCTTTCATCATCAAATATCACTGCTTTGTTACCTCCAAAAAGGATATAATAACCATGCTCCATCATCTGGCCTATACTCAATAGATTTTCATCCAATCCAGGAACAAACAGTACCTTTTTTATATATCTTTTTCCATGCTGAGTTTCCACAACCAATGTGCCTTTTCCAGTTGCTTGCACAAGATCTCCTGAGCCCATCTTTACTTTCTAGGTCACTATTCTATCGATGTTGATTAGTTCAGATTCTTTAGATGTCATGTGGTTGCTGCTGGCACTATCCACAAACCATATCTTTCTATCTTGTAAGCTTGCAGAATGGCAAGTATAGAGCATGGTTCCAGTGGATACTCTCTCTTCTTTTGCATAATTTGCTAGTTGTTTGTAGTGTGACTTTCCACGAGTCTTTTTTACAATATGGCCAAACCGATTTCATCTTCCACATCTTGGTTTTCCTTTATGTCTGCACAATCCAAAGTGTTGCTTCTGGCAGACTTGACACTGTGGCTTTACACTCGCTTGACTACTTCCCCAAGCAGTGTTGTTCCAGTTTGAATTGTTGTAGTTGTTTAAGTTTCTGTTTGGAAATGAATTTGATCCCCTTCTGTCTTGTGATTTCCATATTTGAGAAGGTCTGCCTTGGAAACCCTTGTGTGAGCTGTTGGCTTAATTGTTTCCAACCTTTAAACTGCTAAAGGCTTTCTCTGTTCCTGCTAGTTTATCCCTATCATCATGTAGATCCTCCCTCTTATCATAGACTTTAACAGAAGCAATGACTTCTTCTGCTCTCAGAACATCAAGATCTTGTGTTTCCTCAATGATTGACACAATGGACTTATATCTTCTGCTTAGACTCATTAGCAGTTTCTGCACAATTATGTTTTCTGACACATCTTCTCCTAATGATTTCAGATTATTCACAGTTGCAAAGAATTTAGCTAGATATCCATCTAAGCTTTCACTTTCTGACATTCTCAGGTATTCAAAGTCAGCTCTCACTGCTTGAAGTTTTACAGCTCTAACCTTTTTATCTCCTCTGAATTCTCTGCTCAAAATATCCCAAGCTCTCTTTGCAGTCTTCTCATTTCTTATACGTGGGAAAAGGTCGTCTGTTAATGCTCCTTGTATGAGGCTTAATGCCTTTGCATTCTTGATTTTGTCTTCTCTGGATGTAGTGGGTGTTTGCAATGTAGTTTGCTCAGCTTCACTCTCTTCATCGCCTAATCCAGTTGCAACCTCAGGTGATTGATGAGATTGTATTCCAACTTCTATTACGTCCCATAGATCGAATGTTATGAGGATTGTCTCCATCTTTACAACCTAAAAGTTGTAATTTGTGCCATTGAACTGTGGAGTTCTTAAATCTCCTCCAGGTGAGCTTGATCCTATCATTTTGAGTAATTAACAGTTTAATCAATCTATTTTTCACAGTTTACACCCCTCTTAGGAATCAATTTGTAGGCTCTAATACCATGTTTGTTTTCTGGAGGTATTGAGAAGAAAATTGTATTTAAGTTTGCAGAGAAGATTGAGAAGAAATTCTTATAGTTTTTCTGTATTTCATTAATGCAGCAAACTCTGCTTTTATACACGTTGCATGTAACTGATTCCATTATTTTAGGAATCCAAATCATCTCATCCATCCAATAATGGAGGGTCACGATTCTTACACATGTAAGAAACGGTTTGTAACTGGTTTGTAACAGTAAAAACAACTATAACTACTACAACGGTTTTAACTGCCTCCTTAACCGATTTAACATAATTTCTTCCATTTCTTCATTCTTCTTGCTACAGTTTGCGTAGTCTTCTTCCAAGGCTTCAGCCACAAGTAATCAGCTTAGCTTTCAACACTCCATAGCTACCCCCCTTTCCAACATTGCCGCTTTATCCGGACTAAGCCTCTGAAAACCCTCCGGCCCCATTAGTGGCCTTGTTGTCGTATGATTCGTGAACAATTGAGAATAGTACCCAGTAGCCGCCCCTTTAATTTCCGTGAAAGTGCTGTAAGAGTTACCATGATAAGGGATGGTATTGAGACGATTTCGGCTTTTTCTGACATTAGCCACGAAATGGAAAATTTTTGTGGTTCGATCACCGAGTTTACACCAGTTTGCCTAGATTTTGGTTAACCGTCCACCGCTCTCTGTTTAAGTCTCCCAAGCTATTTGCTTCTTCAGAAGTCAGTACTCGACTTTCTTGGATACTTTCAAAATCTTCAATTTTTCCATCTAGCACCCCCAACCTACTGTCCTGATTTCCGTAGTGTTCCCTATTCCAAATCCTCAAGTGCTTGGCCATGTAGTATAACTTTTTCAATAAGTTGTATCTACCTGGGAACTGTTTGCAATCAGTGTCCCACCTACTTTCAATCTGCGGCATAAACTGAGGGTGGGTTAACCAACAGTCAAGGAACCGAAATGGTTTCCATCCTTTAATCTGCTCTTGATATCCCAGAAGCAGTTGTCTATGGTCTGGAAGACGCCTCGACATCAGATCGTTGAACTGAAGATGACAGTCAGGAGACGAGAATGACCGATCAATACGGTTCATTGATCCTCCTCTAAACCATGTGAACCGGTGACCTGACAACGGATATTCCATCAGATTGCATATGGCTAGGAATTTTTTTAAATCCCTGCATTCCACATGATTGATATAACCAATGCTTCTTTCCTCTGGTAAAAGGGTTTCATAGAAATCTCCCATAAGAAACAAAGGAACATCAAAAGCAAACTTCAGAGTAATAAGATCCATACACAATTTCTTTCTATGATGCACTATGTTTGGAGCATAGAGACCAACAACAGCACATTCAAAACCAGAAATCATATTTAACCCATATAAAACAATCCAACCCACACCAACCTCTTCTGAATTAACATTGAATTTTGAGTTATCCCACAACATTAGAAGTCCTCCCGAGCGTTATTTAACATGCAAGCTAGTCAAGTGAGGCACGCGAAATTGTCTTCAGCACTCAAAGCGACTTTGACAATTCACCTATGGAAACTTCTCCGTGTCAATCACCAAGTAAGGCTTCGAGTTCTAGCACCATGTCAGTGATGATGACCGAGACAACATCTTTAGAAGATCAAGTGGCTAACTTGACAAAACTCGTCGAGGGGCTTTCAACTTCACTCAAGGCAAAAGACCACGAGATAGCAAAGTTGATGAACAAACTTGAGAGCTTGAACGAAGGAGGCCAAACCTCAACTACCAAGGCTTTTGAAGTAAATCAACTAGATGTCATTGAGGAGTCTGCAATCGGAGCTGTGAAGAATATACATGGTATTACTGATGGCATCTTCACCACAAATCAACTGAAAGAACTCATCAAGGAAGCCATCACAGACCAGGTGGAAAGCTCAATTCAACCCTCATATTCATATGCGAAGCCGTACACCCAAAGAATCGACCTGTTAAAGATGCCTCTCAGTTACCAACCACCAAAGTTTCAACAGTTCGATGGCAAGGGAAATCCTCGACAACATATAGCTCACTTTGTGGAGACTTGCAACAATGCCGGGACTAATGGTGATCTCATGGTAAAACAGTTTGTTCGTTCCCTGAAAGGTAATGCCTTTGACTGGTACACTGACTTGGAATCTTGCTCGATTGATACTTGGGAGCAGTTGGAGCGTGAGTTTCTTAACCGCTTTTATAGCACTCGTCGTGTGGTTAGCATGATTGAACTCACTAATGCACGTCAGTGGAAGGAAGAGCCTGTCATCGACTACATTCATCGGTGGAGAAACCTTAGCCTCAACTGTAGAGATCGACTCACCGAAACTTCTGCGCTAGACATGTGTATTCAAGGGATGCATTGGGGACTACGATATATCCTACAAGGTATCAAACCAAAGTCTTTCGAAGAATTGGCTACTCGTGCACATGATATGGAACTTAGCATTGCGGCGGCTGAAAGTTCATTGTTACCTATGCAAGAGCCTAAAAGAAATAAGCCTGAAGGTCGTAGATTCGGAAAGAGCACTCTGAAGGTCGAGGGAAAGCAATCGTTAGTAGTTAACTCGACTGCAGTAAGGGTACCAACTGGAGTTAAGAGGAATGATCATGCAGCGCCGACTACTTTTCAAAAGGGTGAAAGAAAGAAACCATCATTGAAAGAGCGACAAGAAAAAGTGTATCCATTCCCTGACTCAGACATATCTAGGATGCTGGATGATCTGCTTGAGGCAAATATCATTGAGTTGCCGGAGGTGAAACGCCCTGAAGAAGCAAACCAAGTAGATAATCCGAATTATTGCAAATATCATCGCTTAATCAGTCATCCCGTAGAGAAGTGTTTTGTGTTGAAAGAAAAGATTATGAGGCTACACGAGAATGGAGATATCGTTGTTGATGATGAAATAGCAGCCTCTAATATCACAACCACGGTCAATTTAGGACCATGTCAATCACTCTCTACAATAAGTTTGGCCCCTGTGAACCTATAAGACTTGATGCCATTTTCCCGATGAGCTTCACTGCATCCTCAAGTCAAACTCCATGTATAACCCTCACACCTCAAGTTGACGACTTGAAGCCTGAATGGTCTGAAAATTATGATGATGAAGGATGGACTTTAGTCACACGTAGAAGAGGAAGGAGGAAGCACATGCAAATGACAAAGCCAACAAGAATGAGGATCTCAATGGTGAGGAAGCTAATTGGTGAGCCGATACGCCGAAAAACTCAACAAAAATCCATACCAGTTAGAAAGGAGGATTTTTCAGCTCGAAGTATAAGAAAGCCTGTTACACTGAATGAGTACATGCCAACAGAAATGAAAAGAATTGAAAATGTACCTGTTGCTTGCTATCAGGATGATGAAGAGAAAACTCCTATTGATTATGTCATGAAGAAAAGTCATGATGACTCTTCAAACTTATCTCACGGTGTATGCACAACAGAGATATCCTTCAACGATGAAGACTTGTTGCTTGGATCAAAACTCCATAACCGACCTCTTTTCATTAAAGGATATGTTGATGAAAAGATAGTGAATCGCATCTTGGTGGATGATGGCTCAGCGGTCAATATACTACCTCTTAAGACCATGAGAGAGCTAGGGATTCCTATGGATGAACTCTTCCCAAGTCATCTGATGATTCAAGGTTTTAATCAAAGAGGGCAAAATGCTATAGGAAAGATAAGACTTGCGATGCATATGGAAGATATGGAATCCAATGCACTTTTCCATGTCATAGATGCCAAAACTACCTACAATATGTTGCTTGGGCGACCATGGATACATGAAAATGGTATCATCTCCTCAACACTCCACCAATGTTTTAAGTATTGCCGAGATGGACAAGTAAGAAAGATAATGGCAGACACCGATCCCTTCACCATAGCTGAAGCTCACTTTGCAGACGCAAAATTCTATTTCAAGTCAAATATGATGGAAGAACTACGATCACCACCTGACCACTTAGGAGAGGGAATAATTGACTCTAAAAGCTCAAAAGGGCATAAGTCATCTGCAAATGAAGGGGTGTCTCAGCCAACAAAGAATAAGGGAAAAGAAAAGGTGGTAGAAAACTTTGTTGACAATAAACCACCACGTAAAGCCGCGGCACTCCGATATATTCCAGTATCAGCAAGAAAAGAGGGTCAGTCTTCTTTTGCAAAGGATGAAGAAAAGATCAATAAAGAGCTTGAAAACTTGACCTTGCCAGCTACTAATCTTGCCTTGAACAAGGTTTCAAAACCTTTACTAAAAGGGTTTGTTCATCAAACTGAGTCGGTGGTGATAAATCTTAAAGGACTCCCTGATAAACGGTCAAATGGCTTTGATCCCAACGCTTACAAGCTTTTAGCCAGGGCTGGCTATAGTCGTGAAGACATCAACGAGATATCAAAGGATGGTGATACGACTCAACTTGAAGATAAACAAGTCTCTGCAAGGACTAGAAAGGCATGGAGAGAGAAGAAAACTTCTGGCAAAACTTTGAGGGCTGGTCTTGGATATGAGTCTTCCACACACCTTGTATTTTCATATTAATAAAGAAGCCTCATGGTACATAAGTACGGAAGAAGTGAAGGACAAACAACAAAGTCAGCCGACACCTCTTAGAGCTTCAGTCTGGGATCGTCTTGGTGGGACTACAAGTCGTGCTCCTGTTTTTACTAGGATTGGAACCCAAAATAATGGAAGGGTGCTAAAACGTACACCAGTCTTTGCAAGACTTGGACAATCCATGTCAAAAGAAACAAGTTTGATGGGTGATTCAAAGGTTCTTCGTAGCAAAATACCTTCACGCATGAAGAGACAATATGAATGGGTGGTGAGTGCTGAAGAGACATTGAAAGGAAAAACACGCACAATAGTGATAACAAACCCCTCTAATGAAGAAGAAGAAGATGAAATAATATGTCTCACTTCAAATCACATCACTATTGAAGAAGATGATAATGATAAGTTTGTCGTCGAAGAAGATGTTGAGGAAGCTCCATCTTCCCTTAAATCAGAAAATAAGCCTACAATGGATGAACTTAAAGAGGTTAACTTAGGAACTGTTGAAAATCCACGACCAACCTTTATCAATGCAAACTTATCATCTGGAGAGGAAGCGAATTACATGGAACTTCTGATGGAATATCAAGATATCTTTGCTTGGTCCTATGATGAAATGTCAGGTTTAGACCCAAGGGTCGCTGTCCACCAACTAGCAGTGAAACATGGGGCTAGACCTGTAAAACAAACTCAGCGTCGCTTTCGTCCTGAACTCATATCACAGATTGAGGCTGAAGTCAATAAACTTATCCAAGCAGGTTTCATTCGTGAGGTCAAGTATCCTACGTGGATTTCAAATATTGTGCCAGTAAAAAAGAAGAATGGCCAAATGCGTGTTTGTGTGGATTTTCGAGACCTTAACAATGCTTGTCCCAAAGATGACTTTCCACTTCCAATTACTGAGATCATGGTAGATGCTACCACAGGTCATGGGAGATTAACCTTCATGGACGGTTCATCTGGCTATAATCAAATTCGAATGGCACCCGCAGATGAGGAGAAGACGGCTTTCCGAACTCCAAAAGGGATATATTGTTATAAAGTCATGCCTTTTGGCTTAAAGAATGCAGGTGCCACTTATTAAAGGGCGATGCAGAAGATTTTTGATGATATGCTTCACCAACATGTTGAATGCTATGTTGATGACCTCGTGGTGAAATCAAAAGAAAAGGAAAATCATTTGCAGGATCTTCATTTGGTGTTTGAACGATTACGTCGATTCCAACTAAAAATGAACCCATTGAAATGTGCATTTGGTGTGTCCTCAGGCAAATTCCTAGGGTTTATAGTTCGACATCGAGGAATTGAGATTGATCAGTCTAAGATCGAGGCCATTCTAAAAATGCCGGAGCCAAGAAACATCCATGAGTTGAAGAGTCTCCAAGGAAAGTTGGCCTATATACGAAGATTTATTTCTAACTTAGCGGGCCGATGTCAACCATTCACCCACTTAATGAAGAAGGATACATCATTCTATTGGGATAAAGCTTGTACTAATGCCTTCAACAAGATAAAAGAATACTTGTTGAACCCACCAGTCCTTCGAGCACCGGTACAGGGACGTCCACTTATCCTCTATATTGCGGCTCAAATACGTTCCTTAGGAGTGTTGTTGGCACAACAAAATGATGAAGGCAAGGAAAGTGCTCTCTACTACCTTAGTAGGACATTAAATGGGGCTGAACTGAATTATTCCCCAATAGAGAAGACATGTCTAGCATTGATGTTTGCAATAAAGAAGTTAAGGCATTACCTCCAAGCACATTCAGTAAGATTAATCTCCCGAGCTGACCCCCTCAAGTACATCATCTCAAGACCAGTATTATCAGGAAGATTGGCAAAATGGGCTTTATTGCTTCAAGAATTTGAAATTGTCTACGTCTCATAAAAAGCTATCAAGGGGCAAGCACTAGCTGATTTTCTAGCTGATCATCCCATTCCCGATGAATGGAAGTTCTCTGAAGACCTACCTGATGAGGATGTTCTATTTATTGAACTGTCAGAACCATGGAAAATGTTCTTTGATGGCGCAGCACGACAAGATGGAGCAGGTCTTTGGGGTTATATTCATCACACCAGAAGGAGAGGTCTTGCCTTTCTCCTTTTCACTTACCGAATGTTGTTCTAATAACATGGCCGAATATCAAGCCTTGATTCTTGGGTTGGAAATGGCAGTAAATATAAAGATGTCTCGCCTTAAAGTTTTTGGGGATTCTCAATTAGTCATCAGACAACTCCTCTCACTATATGAAGTCAAGAAGCCGGAATTCATCCCATATCACAAGTATGCACTTAAATTGATAACATCACTTGATTGCGTTACTTTAGAACATGTGCCACGAAAAGAGAATAAGCAAGCCGATGCCTTAGCAAATCTTGCGTCAACATTAGCATCATGTAGTGAGGAGATAAAAGTCCCTGTATGTCAAAGATGGGTTGTTCCACCACTAAATCATGACATAGAAGAGAAAGAACAAGTGGGTGTAGTTTCTGTCTACGAGATTGAAAGAGAAGACTGGCGTCAGCCACTTATCAATTATTTGAGACATGGAAAGCTACCTAAAGACCTACGCCATAAGACAGAGGTGAGGCAAAGAGCTTCTCGCTTCATATACTTTCAAGGCACTCTTTACCGACGCTCTTTTGACGGAGTCTTTTTGCGCTGTCTTGGAGAAGAAGAAGCAACGAAAGCACTAGAGGAAACTCACTCAGGGATCTGTGGAGCACACCAATCAGGCCCTAAACTTCACTTCCGAATCAAAAGAATGGGATATTACTGGCCAACAATGGTGAAGGATTGCATGGACTATGCTAGAAAATGTCAAAATTGTCAATTGCATGCTAATTTGATCCATCAGCCACCCAAGCCTTTACACCCGACAGTTGCCTCTTGGCCCTTTGATGCTTGGGGACTTGATGTGGTAGGACCATTGCCGAAAAGCTCTGGGGGGCATCTTTACATATTGGCTGCAACAGATTACTTCTCAAAGTGGGCAGAAGTTGCAGCATTAAAAGAGGTCAAGAAAGAGACAGTTGTAAACTTCATTCGAACAAACATCATTTACCGTTATGGGGTACCAAGATACATCATAACCGATAATGGAAAGGAGTTCTACAATACAGCCATGAACAAGTTGTGTGCACAATTCAGCTTCAAACAACATAAATCTTCTGTGTACAATGCTCTGGCTAATGGTTTGGCAGAAGCCTTTAACAAGACTTTATGCAATATTCTCAAGAAGGTGGTGAATCGCTCGAAGAAGGACTGGCATGAGAGAATTGGGGAGGCGTTATGGGCTTATCGTACTACATTCCGAACACCAACTCAAGCTACTCCATATTCCTTGGTATACGGGGTCGAAGCTGTTCTTCCACTAGAATGTCAAATTCCATCTTTGAGAATCGCAATCCAAGAAGGACTTTCCAATGAAGACAATGTTAGCTTCACGCCTTGAAGCGACTTGAAGCTTTAGATGAAAAACGCCTTGAGGCACAACAACGATTAGAATGTTATCAAGCACGACTTTGTAGGGCTTTCAACAAGAAGGTGCGACCACGCTCATTCCAAGAAGGAGATCTTGTCTTGGCAGTACGACGCCCAATAATCATGTCAAAACGCATGGGCAGCAAATTCCTCTCCAAATGGGATGGCCCTTATGTGGTTCAAGAAGTCTACACCAATGGAGCTTACAAAATTGTTGATGAGAATGGATTGAGGATTGGGCCTATCAACGGCAAATTCTTGAAAAGATACTATGCTTGAAATCTGATGTAGCTCTTGGCCCGCATGAGCTAAAACTGTGAAAGGCAAAAAAAAACAAAAAAAAAAACAAAATTGAACTACGTTATGACTTGATCCTTTATCACAAAGGTACGTAGGCAACTTGGAATTCATTCCGAGTACAGTCACGCAAAAAAAAAAAAAAGTTTGAACTACGTTGTGACTTGATCCTTTATCCATAAAGGTACGTAGGCAACTTAGAATTTATTCTAAGTACAGTCGCACATCATCCTTTAAAGCTGTTTGAGCCAATATGATTGTTCACATGGAAAAAGAGGGATAAGTAAACCTCAAAACACAATCATAACATGGAAATCCAGGTAACAAGACACAAGTGAAGGCAAAATATAGACTTTATTAATAGAAAGAAGAATTCTATTACATAAAGTATGTAGCCTCAACAGAAAGTCACAAGCCGGTGTTACCAAAACAAAAAAAATTCCAAAGCATAAGAAACCATTATCATACTACGGTTTCCAGCTATGTCCTTCTAACTCCTTTTGTTTGGTTTCCAACAATCCTTTCAATTTTTGAAGAATGGCTGCGTCAGTTTCACTTATCACAGGGGAAGCGGATAATGTGGTGATCTTTGCTCGAATGCCGGAGGTGATGATTTTCCTCTCAGAAAGCTTTTCATCACACGCCTTGAGAGATGACTCTAACTCAGTCTTCTTACTCTGCAGCTCCATCAATTGTTCCGCTATTTTTGTTTTCTCAGCATGAGTGGTGGAAATGGATCTAGATGCCTCGTCTTCAAAAGCTTCTGAATCTTTAAGTTGCACTTCAAGCTTTTCAACATCTAAGGCTCGTTGCTCTGATGTCATCATAGGAGATAATGAAGACTCTAAGTGAATAAACTTTTTAGCATCCTCAATCACCTCAGTCAACATTCTTCTGATAGAGGAGCAATCAACCTTTATATCTTCAATGGAGTGGAGGATCTTCTCAACTTCACCCGGCCAAAGTTAGGAATATAATGGATCGGTGTACGAACAATCTTATTTCTGATGCTCTCCCAACACTTGATAGCAAATTCAGATCTTATCTCTCCTATTATGTCATCAGCACAATACCTAGTAACTCCTGAAGGCTCAAAGGCAGTAGTAGGTCCAAGATTATGTAAGTTGGTCGCTATATTAAAGAGCGGCGGAGGTGGATTAGGCTGCTCATGTGGTAAACTAAATGAAGGATGAGAGTTTCCAATCCCAGCAGCTAAAATATTGAAAGGGTTAGGGCTAGCAACAGAAGCAACACTCATTTCTGGCCCAATATACATATCAAAGTCATTCCCCAGGTCTTGTTGACCAAGCTGAAACAAAGAACAAAAAAAAAGGGGTTAATATATGACAAGTAACATGAATTGAAAAGAAAAAAAAAAGTGTCAAACTAGTTCATCAATATTGTCTGGCATGATTGATGCACTAAGGACTCCATGAAGAAAACTCGAGCCGCAAGGATTGAACACTTTCTTGGTACGTTTTAAACGTTTCCAATGATGATCACTGTTTTCATGCTCACTATCCTCAACATTTAAGGTTGCTTCAAAATTGCCTTCTTTCTCCTGCTACATGCATATCCTTATGAGCATCTCAATAAAAAAAATGGAATTAATAAGGCATATAAAAAAAGGGACAAGTATTTATTTACCAATTGTGGAGAAAAGGATTGTGCACTTCTTTCCTTTGCCTCTGAGGAGTTGGAGAATTTCTTATTGAGATGATCTTTTGAAGTACTCACTCTCTTCACACTAGGAATCACAAGTGGTGTCCTCTTTATGTGGGCAGATGTTTGAGTACCATCTTCCTTGCCTAAATCAACATCAACTGTCCGCTTGTCTCTTTTATAGGTAGGAGAAGATCGTTTCTTTTTGGTTAGGAGAGGGTCATTCTTCTTTTCTTTTGTCCTTCGAGATACTGTGGCAACATTAGCAGGACTTTTGAGAATGATCTTCACCTCTGGAGAACAAACTTTGGACCACTTCGGAGTCCACCAGTCCATGTAACGTTTAGTCACCAAAGGAAGTTTATCATTTGGGGGCAATGGAAGCTTGCACTGAGAATGAGTGTTGAGTTTGGTAAAACTATGCCAAAGTTGGGATACATCCTCCAAGGTTGGAACTCCAGTTCTCCCTTCAAAGTCACGGGGAACATGTTGGCAAAACCCAAATTGTCTATTGAATCTATCAGGACAATAAGACTCAATAATAAAAGTATCATCATAACGAAGAGTCAAATAGCCAGATCGAATACACATAAAGTAGTCACTCTTGAGGACTGATAAGTTGCCATCATCACACAAGACCACAACTTTGGCCATGGGAAGTAATGCAGGAAATATGATTCTCTTGGGATCCTTGAAAAGAGCATTAGCTTGAGATTCATTGAAATGTTTTGCCAACCCCATGACGGTATATTTTGTCATCCCAACTAACTTGGCAGGACTAATGGCTGTTTGATGGGTGCCAAATTTTTCTGCAAGCCAACTGCTGAGAAAATGAATAGGAAAAGGGATGTCTCGTGCGGTCACACTTAATGCAGATTGGACTTCCTTTAGACCTTTGAAGATACTTGCTAGAACTGGTATCACAAGAGAGAATTGCCTTCCAACCGCCATCATGGATGCTACTTTGAAAGTACTAGGACGAATGAAACTAACATCCTTGCTAGGAAATACAAATTTGCATAGCCAGCATGAAAGAAAAGCCGCTAAATAAACTTCATCTTGCATATGAGAAGGGACATTAAACTCTTTAAAAGGATGAATGAATTTGCTGGAATGAACACGAGACTTATCAATTGAGCCAGATGGATAGGTAGTCTTATTGGATTTGCTAGACTTACCCACAGAAAAGGGTACCTTGTATCTCAAATCATCTCGAAACCAGAAATCTACCCAATCTTGAAGGGTCATTACATGGTCACCATCAATGGTCTGACATTCTTTATGAAAGGCGATGAATAGATACTTGCAACTCTTTGGAAGAAAAGAACGTCCTTTCTTGTCAGCTTCATTAAGTTCATCAGCAGAAGGGATGACTTCATCATAAAAAGTACCAAAAATAGGAAGGCCGCTACATGATTTTAACTCCCAAAGGGATACAGACTCCTCGCCATTTGGGGTAGATAACGTGTTGGTAGCAGGATTCCAATGGTTATAGAAAGAAAGGATAACATTCATCTGCCAGTCATATGTAAAAAGGAATGCAAAAATGGTGTTTTGAATACGTGTCTTCTCGAGGATCGGCTCGTAGTATTTCAAAATATCTTTTGCCATTCTCAATACTTGGGAGTATACTCAAGTGCATCAAAGATTGGGAAATAATCCTTGCAAGTAGCATCTCCATCACGTTTACGATAGTCTAATGACGGCAGATCAGCTAGAAAAGTTGTTGAATGTGGAAAGGATGATTGAAGTTGTAAAACTGATTGAGGCAAACCACCATGACCATAAAGTTCATAAGAAGTCTCCAATGACCAGGAAGTCAAATGCTTGATGCTCTCGGAAGACCGCTTTTTAGCAAATGGACCAATGGCAGGTTCATATACGCGAAGGCTTGTCCGACGATACTTCTCATCAATTACTAAGAATCTTTTAGTGGAAGAAGAAGAATTCCTGAAAAGCACCATCTAAAAAGAAAAGGGAGACATATAAAAATGCATGAATTAGATGCATGTTTGAAAGAAAAGAGGGGGGACAAGATTATAAATCCCATAATATTTATATGTCCTAAGAAAAAAAAAAACATCTAATGATAAAAAGGGAGAGAATAAGAACTTACCTTGGTCAAGAGCTAAAGAAAAGTGATGCTCCAATGTTAAGAAATTTATGACTTGCCAAAATTGATGATGTGTTAAAAAAACAGCAACCGTGACCTTTAAGAAACAACTCGTCAAGCACTAAGGCTTGTGAAGTATTACGGTAAGAGAATTCAGATCACCCAAAGAAACCTGCAACCCTGCAATAAGAATAGATGTTAATTAATGGAAACAGGCGGGCTCACCAATAACTCAATCAGGCTTAGTCAAGTCTATTTCAATAACAAGTTTGCGCCATCGATCATGCAGTTGCAGAAGCAGAAAAGGTTGCTTTTGGTTAACACACACATGTCGACAATATGTTCTTCCTCAACATTGAAAAGCTGCAGGAAGAATTTATAAGACTAGGCGCGCAAACAGCGTTTGATTTATGATGCAAACGAGAAGAAAAAAAAACTTGCGGAAGCTCTTTTATTTATAAGGCTGAGATGGTAGAATTGCTTTGGCGCTCGTGTCTGATGAATTCTAGAGCAATGGGAGGACTCGCCTTGAACTCGCAATGTTTGCAGAAATAAACCAGAGCTGAGAGAACACCACATGAGCTATCAATTCAGGGCTGAGAACATATCATAATTTATGGTAGCAGTGATTAGGGAGCATTGGTGACAAGGATACTGAATCCCTTGCAGCAAATTCAACCACGAATATGCCTGATGAACAAGGAATTTGCAATTCTGGACCACTGGTTCGCAGACCATGTAAATTCACACATAAAGCTTGAGAAACTACGTGAATGAAACCAGTTCACAGGCTGAAACAACAAAGTTGAAATTCTGCTCCGATTGGTTTATAAGCATAATGGGCATCCAAGTTAAGGTTTTGCAATGCTGACAACAGTGAGAAGAATGATTAAGTGGAATCTGTATCACATCCAAACTTCAATATTCGATGAGGTTCTGCATATAAATCATGTGGAATCTGTCTACAACAGACGAATACATCCAATTATATAGACTTTTGAATCTGTTTACAACTCAGAATTATATCCTGCATACATACAAAAAAAAAGAGAGGTGCAGTTGTAATAAAACAAGAGAAGGAATGGGTACATGCATACCAGGACTGCTGTGTGGAGGCTGCACTGTTAGTGAAGAAACAGAAGTATTGCTAGGTTGAGGCTGCACCGTTAATTAAATCCAAACTTGAGCAATACCACACTTGGTTTAATGATATCACCAATTCTGCCCGTAGATACTGACAGACACTTGACAATCTTCTCAAAGCATCAAGTTGGATATTGATTTTGAAGCGAGATGTTTGGTTACCAGGTGGATGCTACGCGGTTAATAAAGAGCAACATGAAGTGCTGCGTGGTGGGTAACAGGAAAAGAGCAATGTAATGTTCTTTTATAGCCGCCTCAGTGACTCTTTCCTAATCTAAAACAAAGTCTTTTCTTATTCTGTGATAGCAAAGTCGGCTTCCAGTACAAGAAATTGTGTTGGTCTCTTTCTTAATAATTCATTCACGTTGGACAATTCATTCAGAAAAAAAAGGGGTCAATTAAGCTAAGTCAGGCTATCAGTATGGAAGGATCTTTTGTTTACTCTTAACAACTAATTCACTCTAAGCAATTCATTTAGAAAAGAAAGTCAATTGAACAAAGCAATTTACGTGAAAAGTTATTTTGCTCTCTGGTCAAAATTCATTGATTGATTGAAATTAATTAAGGATGGAGGGCACGGTTCCCAAAGCAGTGAGAAAAGGGAGTTGCAACTTTCATAATTCATAACTTGTTGACCGCTACTCGGAATCACAAACAGATTGCGTTATTGGATTCAAAATAACAAGATCTTGAAAACAAGATGTTACAGTGACCATTTTCAGTGAAAAAAAAAATTCATGCAGCCCGGTCAAAGTGTTGGTTGCTATTCGGGTATAAAGATAAATTTTGTTTGGTCCTGCATATGCAGCAGTTTCAAATGAGCAATTGGACCTGAATATTCTATCATTTGATTTGATAAATCTCAATCAAGATTGATCCATAAATTTTCAATTTTTGATTATTATATTTTATTTTCACAATAAGATTTATCTGCTTGTTGTGAAAATCTAATATGATCAAATCAAATTTTAGTCGGAAATATAAAACTCTCACAGCCATATTTTTCGAGACATGCCCACTTATTCCAAAAGTAAGTGAACTTGTCCCGAGGGGGCATCTGTAGAAACACAAATTTTCCACCAATCAAATTTCACCATGTGTTATTTTATTCTTTAAAAGAAATAATAAAATAAAATTGAAATAAATGACATGGAAAATAAATGAGCCTTCATATATTTCTTGGCCAATGAAAAGTTGACACTTGGGATGAGATATTCAAGTATCTGGTCATAAATACAAGATCCCATCAAATATCTCTTCATAAATGCAAGATCCCGTCAATAAATATCAACCAATAAAATTATGTCATGTGGCATTGGAAAAGGACCTGAGAGCCCCTACAGATCTCTATAAATAGAGGGCCTCAACCTAAAGGCAGGGGATTGGATTCCAGGGGATACAAATTTTCTTCAAGACTCTCTCTCTCTCTCTCTTCAAGCAAGGAAGCTCTCTCTTAAAGAGTTCTCAAGCCTCCTTCATCTACGCTTGAAGTTTAACAAGAACGAAGCTCTGTTGGATCAAGCCAAAACGCCCCATAAGAGTTCTTCAACAACACTTTGAAGACAAATCAAGGTACTCTTCAAAGCATCAAATCACAACATCTCGCTTCGCAATACACGCCTAAATTCGCGTTCTTGAAAAGCAAAAATCTTAGCTTGATTACTCAAATAAATCAAGTCACCATACATCAAATCCAAGGGAAGAATCAAAGGATTGTCATATTCTTTTTAAAGAATATATTACGTAGAGATTGTACCCATTCATATATTTAATAAAATCATATATTTGTACACGTGTGCTTGTTTAATTTCAGGTGCTCAAAATTGTGTCTACAGTATATGTATTGCATATTATTTAGTAAATAACTGACTTTATTTTCTTCCTTCATTGTTTCCTTGACTTTCTCGATCTCCTATTTTCTTAACACTATTCATTTTAAAACTCATTTTCCTTACTCAAAGAAGCCATCTATGCCAAAAAAAAAAAAAAAACGAAGCTATTGACACAAAATGTTGCTTAGGTTTCCTAGCTACCATTCTTTTTAAAACTCGTTACATTACAAAAGAAACTAAAATAGCTCATGCCTTTACATTTTCAATTGGTGCAGTGGTTTTTTTTTGGGTTATTTTAGTCCTTAAACTTTTTTCCTCAATTGGATCCTTAGTGGCTGAATTCCCAATTACTTCTAATTTGTTAAGTAAGGACAAAATTAAAAGACAGAGGACTAAACTGAAAAGTATGAAGAAACTAGATGACCATTTTGCAACCGACTCCAAACATTAATTTTGGTTCTTTTAATTTGTAACTAACATGTTTTCAGTCACTTTGGTTTTTCAAAAATTCACTTTTGATCAAAAACTTCATTTCTTTTATTTTCCAGTCCATGGTTTGAGAAGAAAGAGAAAGTAATAAGATTCTAGTAGTTTAAAAAGAAAATATTGGTTGACTCCAATTTTTTTTTGCCAAAATGGTTGATCCTGATGTCAACGGATTCCATTCAATAAGGGTAGTTTTACTTGGATGTTATTTCACCTTGAAATATTGGTAAGAGAATAGATCTGACGTTAAGAAGATTTTGGTTTTAGGATTGATTTTTTATTTTTAGACTATTTTTTAGGTTTTTAAAGGTATAAACGAGTTTATTAAGGTCACTAGAGTATTTTATCGGTACTTTGATTGAAAATGAGTTTCCAATGACTCTTTGGTCACTAGAATTTGGGTAGAGCAGGCAATGCATTATCTATCTAATAAGGCGACACATCACTTTCTATGTTTTGTTTTTTAAGAGATTGGTTAAACGACATGTTGTTAGTCGTTTAAAAATTAATTTTTTTAATTGAGGCCTAGGACCACGTTCCTGAGACTTTTTTTTTACTTTGTTTGTTTGTTTGTTTTCTTTTCTTAATTTTATCCTTTAATTTTGGATTTTTTAAAAAAATATTTATTGATTTTTTTTTCATTTTCATCCTTTAAAAATTTGTTTATTATAAATTAGTCTTCATGATTTGTTTTGTTTTACATTTTATGGAGTTCTCATGGTCTCAAATAAATATTTTATCATTTTGTTAGTGCTTGATTTTGTGAGCATTTATTTTTGTTGTTGTTTTTTCTAATTGTCTTTGGATTCACCAAGTCAATTAGGTCATTTTAGGCTAATCTCTACATGATTTAATTTCTTTTCTACTAGAGAATATGTTAGAAGATTCTACTCTTTCTTTTTTTTTAAAGCATTTTAAGAAAATTGATCTGGTCCACAATGTATCTGATGTGAACTAAGTTAGGTCTAAATTTTGACTAGTTTTTGCAAGATCAGAAATATCTCTCAAAATATACATTAGATCAACCTGAAATTTTACAAGGAGTTATTATACACACGAGACATACTGTTTTAAAATTTCAGGTGAATCAGAATTTGAAAACATATTATTTAAATTGGTGAAGGTTCCGGTTATTGGTTTGGCAGATTCATCGACAAAGTATTCTTTCTTGGCTATTTTTGGCCTAATCAGTCTAAACTTAAAATGGGTTAATTTTAGACAACAAAGGAAGATTAAATATGACTTACTTAGGCCCTACACTCGTGTATGAGCTTGGGCTATAAGGGTTTCTAATGTGGTTTGGATTCATTGAAGAATTCAAATTCATACTTTGCAAGGATTCCATACCCCACAAGCGAGGGCGGAACCAAGGGGGAGGCAGAAGGGCCCGAGCCCCCGCAAAACTTTTTTTTTTAAATAGAACAAATAATAAGCTTTTTAATACTAAATTATTATTTTATTAGTTATGTTTGACTTTAATAGGCTAAATATCCGTGTATCTCTATGCAAGTGGAAAACAAAAGCTTTTCAATTTAATTCCTTTCCTTTACTATCTCTCTCTCTTTCTTCTCTGCAAACCTAGCCGAAAAAATTAACAATACAAAGCATAAAAGTTAAAGCAAAGCTGCTGCCAATTAATTCATCGAAACAACAAGGTAATTAATAATTTTTTTTTTATGTTTGTTAAGAATTTAATGAATACATATATATAATTCTGCTATTTTTTTTCAGATCTACTAGTTTTACCATTTTTTATTTCTTGTTATAGTGAATGTTGTTTTTTCTAATTAATTAGATATATTTTATGGGTTTGTTTGTTTCGATTATGCTTGGATTTTTTTATGTTTTGTTTTTAGCAGAGCCACCAAAATTATCAATTTTTTTCTCACGTGTACCTTACTATCACCAAGTCCAATATACAATTAGACACGGTCTTTGTAGCCAAATTGAGTTCTTTGAAGAGCATATACCCAACTTTGATTCAGTGTAATTTTCTTTTTTAGGAACCAGTAATTCCATTTTTTATGTTAGATATGCTTTTATATATCAATTTCTTTTTTTTAATATGTTAATTTTGCTTTCATATGTCAGTGTGGTTTACATGTAAAAATTTATTTTTTTGATTATTGCTTCAACACATCGTTATTTGTATTTATTTTTTAATGTTTTTCTTTTTAATATCTAGGATTACAAACTTACACGTAAGATGTATTCCTAATATTAAATAAAAATTATTTTTTTTATAATGATTAGAATGGTTCGGTTTTACACTACAAGATAAGAATTTCCTCACCTAGGAGAGCTTTTCTCGAACCATAAACTAACCAACAAAAAGAAAGGCATGACAATACCTTACAATATATTAGACAATTAAACAAAACAGCTTACCTAGTAAGGCGTATTTGGGGTGCTAATATCTTTCCTTTATGCAACCAGTCCCCGTACCTGATCTCTGAGACCAATTAGGGTTCCTAGTGACCAAAATATTAGGTGACGACTCCCTTTATGTCGATACAAAGATAAAAGACAAGGAATTCTTGTCTCCCCATTTTTCCAGGATACCAAAATTAGGATTTGAGAGTGGACTCGATCGCCGCAACGTCGGATACGTGCGACAAGGATTGTTGGTTTTATCACTCTCCCTCTCTTTGTAATCTATCTCGTGAAGTTAATAAAATGGAATGAGCTTAAAAATCTTCACTGAACGATTAGTTTTTAATGGGTTTGTTACCATTGTTGTTACACAATTTTAAGCCCCACATAAACAAAAAAAGAAAAAAAGTAAATACAAAAAAATTGAAATTTATGGATTCAAAATGCCTTGTGGTGAGTGCATACTTATAGCCTTTGAGATATTAATCAATATCTTTAAAAATAATTATTTAACAATAGTACGATATAAAGTAGGATCTGATAAAGGTAAACCATTAGAAAAAAAAAACCTTGCGTTAACCTCAATGGAAGTATCTTCAATCTTTTTATTAGTAAGTCTAACCTGCTCAAGAATATGTGCAATATATTTCTATTGAGAAAGAAGGTAACCTCTAGGTGAGTAGGCTATCTCAATACACAGGAAATATCATAGATAAACCAAATCCTTTATTTCAAATTATCTAGCTAACTTTGTCTTCAAAATTAAATTACCATCAATGTCATCACTAGTAATAATCATGTCATCATAATGATATGACATGCATTAGTGCACTTAACAAAAAAAGTAGAATCGTGACTACTAGAAACAAATTCAAGAGAAGAGATCATAACAAAAAATTTCTCCAACCAAGCACGAGGTGCTTGTTTGAGACCATATAACCTTTTTTAAAGCTTACATACATACCCAGAGTCATGTGAATCACCAAGATAGGTGTTATATAAACTTCTTCTTGAAAATCTTCATTCAAGAAGGCATTTTTAACATCAAGTTGGGAGATATACCACTAACGAACTGAAGCTACAACAATAAAAGTATGAATATTAATTATTTTTGCAACAAGGGCAAATGTCTCCTCATAATCCATACTATACTGTTGAGAGTATCTTTTTGCAACCAACCTAGCTTTGTATCACTTAATAGACCCATTACAATTGGTCTTGATCTTAAACACCAACGACAACTAACAACACTCTTACTAGGAGGTAGAGGAACCAAATCTCAAGTATTTGTCTTATGCAAAGCAGACAGTTCCTCATCCATAGCTTACTGCCAAAGAGGATCAAGAATTGCCTCTTTATAGAAAGAGGGCTCAGAGAGACAATAAATAGAAGCTAAAAAGGAAGTAAATAATGAAGAATAACAAGAATAAGCAAAATCTGGTAACTTTGTAGGCTTATGAATGTGTATGGATTGACGTAAAGATAGATCCACAATCTCAAATGAAGCTTGAGGGACCGTAGAGGAGAATGAAGCTTCAAGTATACCGGAGAATAAAGTGTCAGTACTTGTAGAATGAATAGTATGGATTGGTCAAACATGAGGAGATTAAAAAAAGCGATGGCCACATTTTCTTGTTTGAGGTGGATTTTTCACAAGGCTTTTGACTCCATCTCGTGGGAGAACCTTGATGAAACTTTGGGTTACATGGGCCTTAATGGCCACTGGAGGGGTTTAATTTACGAGTGTCTTTCCACTTCCAAGATGGTTGTCCTTATCAATGGGTCTCCTACCAATGAATTCAGTTTACAGAGGGGGTTGAGGCAGGGCGATCCTCTTTCTCCATTCCTTCGACATTGCAGTGGAAGGTCTGACAGTTTTTTTTAACAGAGCCTCCTCAATCGGATACTTTAATGGATTAGAGATTGATCATGGTTTCATCACTCATCTGCAAAATGCAGATGATACTCTGATTTTCTCTCCTACTGACTATGAATCCCTTCAACATGTCAAAAGGATTCTACGCTGGTATGAAATTATTTCAGGGCTTAAAGTTAATTTTTACGAGAGCTCTCTGATTGGCATTAATCTAGATGAGAACTTCACTTCAAGGATTGCTAGGGGTATTTTCTGTTGTAATGATCATTTTCCTGTTATGTTCATAGGCTTGCCTTTGGGTGCGAATCCTAGCAGATTATCGACCTGGAAGCCAGTGTTAACATCTATTCAGGGCAAACTAGGATCATGGAAAGGATCTCTGCTGAGTATGGCGGGGAGAATCTGCTTGATCAAGTCTGTTTTTAGCTCTTTGCCACTTTTTTATATGTTTGTTTTTCTAATGCCACAAGGCATTATTAAGACAATTTCTGAAAGATCATGGAGGATTGGGGCACGGTTCTCTACAAGGGAAAAACTTGGCTTTGATGTTCCAGTGTATTTGGCACCTTGATAGTGGAAATGTCGGCGGGTGGAAGGAGATTATTTTGAATAAATATAGACCACTATTTAACAAATGGCCTTCCATCCTTTAACTGCCATCTATCCCCTACGTGGCGTGCTATTCAGAGTTCAATTTCCTCGGCAAGATTAAGTGCAACTCTCAATTCCAGCGTTTGTTTCAAACCTGGTAATGGGCGGGCAACCAGGTTTTGGGAGGATTGTGTTGGTGTGGCATTACTCCATTGAAGTCCCAATTTCCAAGACTTTACAGTCTCTCAACTCAAAAGCTAGCAATAGTTTATGCGGTATTTTGTCCAACTAATAACTGTTTTAATCTTAGCTGGAGTCGTGACCTGATGAACAGAGAATCAAACATGTGCAAGTCTTTAATGTTAATTATTAAACTTGTTTACCAAGATTAAATATATTGAAGTTAGTACAATGAATAACCATCAATAACAAAATACTAAGTAATTTGAAAATTGTAAAAAACATTTTATAATGTCAATATATATTGTATGGATTTGATAATGAAAGGTGTGAAAGTACCATCAAAATAGTGTAACTAATAACTCCTCCTCTGTTCTGTTCTTGTTTTTTCCACCATTTAATTGCTGAAGTTGAGAGGCATTTTATTTTACATGGCGGCGATGATATACAATTGTGGAAGCATGACACCTCGGGTGTATATTCAAGAAAATTAGGCACCAATTTTTTTTTATTGTATTTTGTTTCCAGGAGAGCATTCTTTTCCTAATATCCTATGGAAGAGTCATGCACCTCTGAAAATTGATGTCTTCATTTGGTTACTACTTCATGGTAGTCTCAGCACTCGGGGTTTCCTTGCTTGCAGATGAGTTACTAGATGGGAAGATGCCCGGTGTCCTTTCTGTAATGTTGAGGGTGAAAGTACTAATCATTTATTTCTACACTGCCATGTTACTTGGAGGTTATGGACAGGGGAAGCGAAGGAAGACATGGGAACAGGGAAAATCTCTAACTGAAAGATAATAAGATATCAAAGAAGAAACATTAAGAAATAAAGGCCTGGGCAAAGATTAAGTGGCTTGGAACAAAAGGGAAATGACATGCGGAAAAAACCCTTAACGTGTTATGCAATCTGACGAAGGCCACCCCAAGGTCAACATAAATTAATTTATGGTATGATCACGCAAGGCAATAAAAGTAATTTGTCAACATATAAATCTGAGAGAAGGGAGTATGATCGCAGGAATAAAGTAGCTGAAATTTACGTAAAACGAAGAAACTAAATAAATTAACTAATTGGGTTAATGGCAAGGATGATGATGAATATTGAGACTAAAGAAAAGAAAAAAGGTGAAAAAAATGCGAAGTGTATTGGTTTGGATCCATGAATGCAAAGGAGACCAAAGACTTGCATAAAATAATAAATCTGGCAAGGACAATGTAAGAATGACAATACAATGTTGCGAGGAAAAAAACCCAAGACAACGTTAAACATGCAAAATCTAGCTCAAAAGGATCATAAAAGAAATAATTGGAATAAAGGTAGCAAATACACAACAAACAAAGATCAAGGCATAAAAAAGAACATTAGATGCAACTAAAGACTGAAATATTATAATTAAGATTATACACGCAAGAAAACCTCAAGGATGAGATGATATAATATTAGAAACATATCTAAGGTTGACAACAAAGCACCCCTTATACACCTTACCTAAAATAAAATGCATTATATAATTATCTAATTAAACTAGTTATTTAATTGTTGGGTTGACTAAAGTTGAAGACAAATCCTCCTGATAATAAAATATTAGGTTCGGTCCATTCCAATTATATGGGCTGGGCCACCCTGGTTGGGCCGAGACCGACCCAAAATAGTTAGGCCAACATCGGGCCAAGACAAGGGTTTGGTCAATGTAGGCCCAAAAGAGTGTTGAGCCGATGTAGGCCCAACAAATCTTCCTCTTTTTTATGGGTCTGGGTCAGACCTGGCCCAACCATATTCATCCAGGTTGGCATTGGTCTGACCTAGTAATTAGTGAAGAAGCTCTCCACTGTTTATGTGAACAATGGAGAGTGAATTAATTCACTCTCCATGGTTCACGCAGAATAGTGAAGAAGGAAGAGATGCAGGAGAAGAAGAAGAAGAAGAAGAAGAAATGAGGAGGTTAACCTAGTGGTGGTATTGGTGGCTGAATGACGGTGGTTCCAGACGGCGATAGGGAGAAAAACAATCGTTGCTGCTATTTTTTTTCTTTTTGTGTAGAGGCATAAGTTTCTTCTTCTTCTTTCTTTTTTGTTTTTGTTTTTGTTTTTGTTCTTCTTCCTCTCTATTTTTTATGCCCTCGTCTTCTCTGTTTTTCTTTTATTCCCTTCCGTTTCCTTCCTTTGTTTTTCTCTTCTGTTTTGTTTTTCCTTCTCTTTATGTCTCTATTTGTTTTTTGTTTTTTTTCTCTCTATTTTCTTCTTTTTATTACATCCCTCCTGTTCATTCTCTCGTCCCCCGGTATTTATAAGGGGGGAAAAGGGGGATAGAGAGCTACTCTACCCCTGTCCAGTTATAGCGTAGGGGCAAGATTATCCCCTCTATTTTTTCATCTCGTGGTAGGCCATGAGTTTAGGTTGTGTTGGGATTTTTTGGGTTTCTAGGAGAGAGAGGGGGAGAGGTGTTGTAGGGAGAAAAAACCTTCTTCTCTTGCAGCGCGCCCAGGGAAAGAAGAAGATGCATAGTGTCGTAGAAACGATACCATTTTGAGCTTTATATATATAAACAGTGAGTGAAACAACATCGTTTTGTACTAAACACGCCGTTTCATTTAAAAGAAAAAGACTCCAAAAAAGTTTCAAATTTCAAATCAGTCCTCAATTGTTGATTTATTCAATCTAGTACTCATCAATTGAGATTTTTATTTTAAGAATCAATTTAATTGCATCCTTGCCAAATTCAAATGCTAGCCCTGAAGTTGGCTACCTTTTTCACTTTGGTCCATGGTTTTGAATTTGTGTATTTTGACCCTCAATTAATCAACAAACTTCCAATTTCTTCAATTTAGCCCCTGATTCAGTCAATTCCAGCCCCTATATTTATGCACCTTTTTTCAGTTTGGTTCTTGGTTTTGGATTTCTTCAATGAAATCTCTAATTGCTCATTAAACTTCAAATTTATGCAATTAAGCCCCTAATTTGACCAAATTAGCTCTTAACAATTGTAATTCAACTCCCAAACTTTAATTTCTTCCAATTAAAGTCTGAATTAACTTAAAAATTAATTTTTTTTTGCAATCAAACCCTTCATAAACTCAATTAATCTCTTAAAAAAATCTAATTGAGTCTTTAAACATTTGATTTTGGATTTTTCTTCCTTAAATTAAATTTTCTTTGTTAATAAAGCCTTCATTAGTCAAAAATATACCGTGAAATTTTAATCTTTTTATTTTTGAACTTCCTCAACCAAACTTTGGTTATTTTCTAGGTGCCACTGTGTCTTCTTCTCACTGCTATATATATATTTTTTTTTCTTCTCACAATTTTTTTGTATTTCTTTTTCTTTGTAGGGATTCAAAAATGGATAACAACAGATGTCATGTGTAAGAACTCATCTTTAATGAACTAGACAAAATATTATATGGTGTATAATTTAGTCAAAAGTGCAAAGACATTATAGGAAGCTTTGGATTTAAAGTACAAGATTAAAGTTGGTATGGAAGAATTCATAGTCGATAAATTTTTGGATTTAAGATGGTCAATTCAAGAACAATGATAAATCAAGTTTAAGAGTTTCATCACATCTTTCATAATACTCATGATGAAGGAATGGTTCTAATTGAATCCTTCCAAGTTGTAATTATTAAGAAATTGCCACCATATTGAAAAAAATTAAAAAACTATCTTAAGCATAAACATTAGTAGATGAGAGTTGAATATCTCATTTTGAGATTAATATTAGAAGAGGAAGATAAATTGTCTAAAAGAAGAGTCAAGTCTTCTAGTTTGTCTCCTAAACTAAATATTGTTGAATAAGGAGAAGACACACATTAAGAAATAAAAGAAAACATTTGCTTTCAAACAAAGCAAAATGCTAAAACATTTCATGGAAAGTGATTCATTTGGATTACGATTAGATACCAAGTTAATGATTGCAAAAATAAAGCACAACAAGAAAATCCTAAAAAATCAAAGATTGTTTAAGCCAATGACTCAAAGGTTGATAACCACACAAATGATGTGTCAAAAATGAATTTCATTATTGTTGTTTCTAAAGTTAACTTGATCATTAATCTTGATCATTGTTGGGTTGATACTAGTACAACAAGACTTACAAGCATAGAGAAGAGAATGTTTTTCACCTACCAAGAAATGGATAATGAATATTTGTATATAAGAATTTCATCAACATTTAAGGTATTGGCTTCGAGAAGGTTATACTAAAGATGAGTTTCAAAATGTTTCTCACTTAACCTCATGTTCTAACATTAAAAAGAACTTAATATCCGGCTTATTACTGAATAAATTAAGATGTTTTAATGATTTTTTTTGGGTGTGACAAATTTATACTTATAAGAAGTGAGATGTTTGTAGAAAAGAGATTTTTTTATGGCATTTACAAAATGAATATAATAATCATTGCAACCAAAGAGAAGATGAATGATGATGATGATGATGCATCTTCTTTTTACTTGATTGAGTCTTATAATATGTAGCATATTTGGTTAGTGCTAGGTTTTCTATAACATATAAATCCAGTGAAAATTGTATTTTTTTTTTCAAGAGTTCAAAGTATCTTATTAGATAATTTATGGTCATTTAAGGTTTTAGCAAATATTACTTGAAATTCCATTTTTTTTTTTTATGAAATCAAAATTCAGTTATCAAATTTAATAAAATAAGGGACCTGTAACTATTTACAATCTTAAAAATTAATCCCTTATATAAACCTTAAAAGATAGTTTACAAGTGAGAAAGAGTACTGTTAGAATCACCAATCCTATATAAAATAAATAAAAAAATATAAGAATAATATATAAATTAAGAATAGATCACCACTGCAAAGTTTAAATCTTTTCAGTAAAATTCAAACTCAACTATCAAATTCAATACTTACCAAAATACACACTAGATCCAATAGTACATATAATATACACCATGAGAGTCACTGCTCGTTTTATTACAATACATTCATAGAGAGTTCCACCATTAGCTCAAAGCAGGAATTATACACCATTATTCATACAGAGGCAGTTGCTCAATATATAATAAAGCGACATAATCTTTTAAACCTAAAGGAATTGTGTAGGAATCTTCATCATTCTCATAAATAACATCTGTAACTCGAACAAGGTTAACAAAATGTTGAAGGAGAAGCATTGGAGCATTAGTTGGCCTCATGCAATCTTCATTGATATCCTTCCACGCATTAACGTCCATCTTTTGGATCTCTTCAATTGCTTTCTTCTTCGATGCATCATATTGTTTCATGTAGCATTCAACACCGGATGCACAGTCTCCTCTCTTTTGTTCAACCTTCAAATAAATAAACGATGTCATAATTGTCAGAAAAGAAACTTAACATGAAAAATTTCTAAACAAAAAAAAAAAATTGAGAAGAAAGACAAGAATAGTCATGAGTTGAACCTTGGTTCAATTTTTTTACTTAAAAGATAAAATTTTCAAAATTGTCTTTTTTACTTAAAAGACAAAATTGGTTCCTTGCTTATATAAGATATGAGAATACAATTCTCGATGTATCTAGTAATTTTTATTTTTAAGAATTCAGACATCGTACCTCGTGGCCCACTATGTCATTCATCAAACGACCGATCATCTTCCCAGCTTTAATAATTTTTGGATTACTTTTTAGCCATTCATACTCCTCCCCTCCTGCAACTTCTTCCATTCCAAGGAAGGATGCTGCCATAATTACCCCATAACCACTTGTGGCTAATCCATTGCGCACATACTCGTCGAATGTTGGGACATGGCATTTATCTGCCCACTCCGCCTCCGCATGGTAGCCTCTCACCAATTCTTTGACCTAATAGCATAAAAATAAAACAAAGATTGTGTGGTAAAACCTATGCAATATTTCAATTAATATATATACAATAACAATATATTATGCTAGAAATAGTAAAAGAATGCATGAGACTGGAAAAATGTTCATACTTCCTCCTTCAAATAATATGGGGCATAGGATCTTCCTTGCTTTCCCATATCATTCTCAGTTTCGTTGAAAAGATTCAGAAGAGCTCTATAAAGAACTTTCATGTAATCGGCAGGTAGTTGATTAATAGCATTCATGCTGCATCTGAAATTGAGACAGAAAATTACATGTCCTTTCCTGAATATCTTTGTATTGACTTCTATGTTTATGAAAGATTTAGAAGAGAAAGACAGACTATGAGGTAACAAGAAACAAACCTTTCAATTGCATTAGTAAAATTTTGTATTTCTTCAAAAGATGCATATGCATCATATGTATCATCTACCAGTGATACAATTTTTAAATATTTCGTGACCATCATCCGAGAGAAAGCATATTGAGGCTCGAAATGGACTCCATTTGCCCAGAAATAGATCTCTACAATTCTATCTCTTGCATATGGAAGCTCCTCAGCAAAATTTAAATCACTCCACCACCTAAAATGTAAATAGCAACCGAGTAAAGAAATTCCAATAGAAACTTAGTCTGATATCTCTTTTGACCTCGAACGAAAACTTACCTCGAGAGAATGGATAGCTCTTGTCGATGCAGTAACTGAACTCGATTGAAATCTATCTTGGCAAACTTGAGTAGAGTGTCATTCCGAGACTCCTCTTCTTCGTAGAAAGAGATGTATTTTCTAGCCTCTATTCTTGGTACGCCTTTGTGAAAGGGCCGGATCAAAGCATACCTAATATGGTGTGCTAGGCGTGGGCTTGATTGCATAGCCAAAGATTCCAGGTTTGTCTTTGTGAGAACAAGGGCTTCATCCAGTACCTGTTCTCCATGCACACTTAAAAATGAAGCTTCATACAAGCTCAGGATGCCTTTGACATCGTTGATGATTGTTTTCTTAAACTCTCCATTGTTGTCCTTGAACTTGTCGAACACAACTGATTCATAAAAACACTACAAATTTTAGCCAATTTTCAAAAGATGTTTGTGGATTATGAAAGAGTATTTATTTAGTTTCATGAAAAAATAATTTTACTGTTCTAGTCATTTTTTTAATAATCTTAATTTGACCATAGATTTAGCGGAGTTTAAAGTACTGTCCAAGAATTAATTCTTGAGATGTTAATTAAGGTTTGAAAGTCTATAAAGTGGAAGTATGCGCTCACCGCAAGGCATTTTGAATCCATGCTGTCTTAATACTCGAAATAGAAGTGACAAAGTGTAGAGATCAAAGTCATGCTTCTCAAGAAGATTAGGAAGGTCATCAAAAATTTCTTTGAGGTTGTTTTCAATCTCTTTGTCAAAATGATACGACACACCAAGCCGACATAACAGATTAATGAATTCAATATGTTCCACTGGATCCTTTTTCGATGCCATCAGCATTTCCTTCACATTTTCCTTCAACTCTTCTACTTGTCGGCTGTATGACTCGAATTCCTGCATTGAAATATTCAGTTAATATAAATTGATAGCATTGGGTAATCCTTAACGTGTTTTTTTCTATTCTATTGATAATGTTTTTTCTTATAGAGTTTTACTCAATAAAAATGAAGTCTCTGTTTAAAGTAAAAGTAATCAACAGCTAGACAAATGTATAGCATATGAGAGGAGTGGCAACAAAATATACATATGATTTTATCATTAAAAAGAGAGAGAGAGGTACTAACCTAAGAGCTTATATACAGTTTTTGGATTTTTTTTTTCTTGATACTTAAAATCATTAAAAGAAAAGCTACACTGCTATACACACAGAAGAGAAGTAGTATACCGTTTGTGGGAAGGAAAATGAAGCGAAGCTACAACCCCACAAGCTTGGTGGGAAATCTGCCTTTCCACGAGAATTGTTTTGTTGATTGGTGTTTTCCATTTTCTTGAATGAAATAGAGACTACTACTTTGAGTACTTTGATGCTCGAGTACCTAAATCGTCATCAAAGGAAAGCTATTTATAGGGAAATATTGGCGTGACGTTGTGTGCTATACCAGTCTCGTACCATAAAATCTTTGTTGATCAGTTAGGGTTCCTAGTGATCATAATACTAGGTGACGACTCCTTGAACTAGATATTTTCCCCCGAAAAACAAGATGTCAAATATCTGTTTTTTTTTCATATAAAATTTTTAATGGGTCGCCACGATATTTAGGTGTAATAATAATAATTGATGAACACAATTTTCAGGTGATATTGATCCGTATAACAAGTGAAGAACATAATTCTTGGAGATTAGCATGCAAGGTAGTAAGCATAATCTTTAAAATAATTATATTCACTTAGAATTTACGATAAACACAATTGATAAATAATTTTTTTAAAAAAATATTGGATGAGTATTGATGCTTCTAATCTTCGTAAAATGTTGTGATGTGAGTTTTTATAGCTAAATCAGATGATTAATAAAAGTTATCTTTCATAAAAAAATATTAATATATACATATGCAACCCATCACTACCCTCTCCTATTGTTAGTATTGATTAGTTTGTGTTAAGAGCGTATAAAAAATACAATCCACTATTAAGAATAAAAAATGGTACTTTGAAAAAACAAAATCGATAAAATCTTTAAGCTCAAGCCGTGCGAAAGCATGGGTCCTACAATAGATTCATCCTATAAATTTAGGATTAGAATATAATTAATATTAGAATTATATTTTCATAATTAGAAAAAATCAAGTAAAGACTTTATTGTTAATTTTTAAAATCATCCTGACTTAATATATGAATATTGTCGCACGTGCTTGCGCAGCGTTGGGACGATTTCATTGTTGTTTGGTGATTTTGAAAGTCATCACTTAGTATTTGGTTCAGGGTCACTAGAAAACTTGAGTTTACTGGTCTTGTCAGATATTCGAGGGTGAGGGATTGGTTGTGACTAGGAAAGGTATTAGCACCCCTAATGCACCCTACTTGATATAAGTTGTTTTGCGGTTTGATGTGGTTTAAAGGTTTTAGCGGTTATCTTGTCAGCAATCTATCTAAAGTGGAAGAAAAATTCTTTTCAATAAGGAGATCCTTATCTCACCAAGTAAAGAAAACCTATTTGTTTTACTTGTCAATATAAAAAACAAAACAAACTACCTTTTTATCTGATATCTGGAATACGTTTTACGTATAAGTTCGTAATCCTGGATACTAAAAGAAAACAAAATATTTTTGATATTTTTTTAAAATATAGGTCAAATTCTCAGGGTTTTAATAAATTGATTATTAAATCCTAAGATATATGCAAAAAAGGTATTCTTAAATTTTCATGTGAAATACGGTATAATTTTTTTTATATAGTTTTGATGCAAATTGAAACATTTAATTCTTTTTGTCTTTTTTGGTTTTTTGTGTTTTTGGTTTTTTAACATAAAACACATGAAAGCAAAGAAAACAAACACACACATCTTTTTTTGCTATGTTTTACATACACCCATAATTACATGTTTACAACATAACATAAAAAAAAAAACAAACAATAATTTAAATATATATTCAGAAATTTAAATACATATTCCAGCATGTTAAAATTACAAAATAGACCCTTAAAGGTCAGAAATCATCCAAAAAAGTTGCGCGGACTTGGAAACGGTGCTAGGAAGTTTTTGGGTCACAGAATCGCCAGATGGGATTAACTAGGTGAGGGGAAGTTGAAATCCCCTGCTCCTCTAGAGCTTCTTTCTGTTTGGTTTTTTTTGGTCCCCCTCTCCCTTGTTCTGGCATCGCCCCCTGCTTTTTATAGGGCTAGACTTCTGGCGGTTTATCTGCCACCGTCTCTTCCCTTTCAGGATGAGGATAAGTGTGGCTTGGGGTGTTGGCGTTTTGCTCGGGCTCGGACACCAACAGTCCCGCCACAGCTGGACTGTTGGTGGTGGATTTTGACCCGGATTCTGGCTGTGTATTGGGAGGGGCAGCATGATTGGCTTGGGACCCTTGGTAGACCACATCGGTCCGCGTTTACAGCGTTTGAGCTGCCCGTCATAGGTGGCATTTTGAATTTTTTTTCTCACAGGCACCTTCCTCTGTTTCTATATGAAGAAGACGATGAATGGGAATGAACGGCGCCGTTTCTAGGCTAGGGTGGCTCTTTTCCATTTGGTGGTTGAAGTTTTGACATTGTTTTATTAAGCCTCTAGTCCAAATTGTGGATTGCGGCGCCTATTCACTTTGATCCCTGAAATTTAATTTCTTGTAATTATGGCTTGAATTGTTCCTGAACTTTGATATTTGTTCAATTAAACCCTTGATTGTATTAATTAACTAAATCAAAATTTAATTAAGCTCTCAAACTTATCAATTCTTTCATGTTCTACCAAAATTAACTTTCAAAGTCATAGATGCACCATGATTAAACCCTCATAACCCTCAAATTGTGTTATCTTGACCCGAATTTCAAATTTTTCTTTAATTTAATTTTTTCATCTCATTTTCTTTTTATTTATAAAAATAAAAATAAAAATAAAAAAACAAAAAAAATGAAAATTTGTGTTATGACAATTATATTCATAAATATCACTTTGCAAGACAATCTAATCAAAACATTTAACAATAAAAAAATTGAGATCCATAGGTAATATTTATTGGTTTATTAAATATCTGCCAATTATATTCATAAAAATTGGCAGATATTTAAACATGCCAAATGTTCTCATAGGAAAAAGTTAATATTTATTGTTATTAAGAAAATCACAAAATCTATAGTTATTGTTATTTTAGTCTTAAGCATGTCAAAGAACCATCTCAACTCAAAAGCTTAAGCTGTTAGGTGAGGTCTCAGGATATGATTTATATTATTCTCTAACACACCCCCTCAAGTGAAAGCCCTTTGGGCTTGAAACTTGCACAGGCCCACATTACCTTGTGCTTAATTTTTATCAAATAAATGGGGATGGTGAGATTCGAACTCGTGACCGCTTGGTCATCAAGGCTCTGATACCATGTCAAAGAAGCATCTCAACCCAATAGCTTAAGCTGTTAGGTGAGGTCTCAGGATATGATTTATATTATTCTCTAACACACCCCTCAAGTGAAAGTCCTTTGGGCTTGAAACTTGCACAGACCTACATTACCTTATGCTTAATTTTTATCAAATAAATGGGGATAGTGAGATTTGAACTCGTGACCGCTTGGTCATCAAGGCTCTGATACCATGTCAAAGAACCATCTCAACCTAAAAGCTTAAGCTGTTAGGTGAGGTCCCAGGATATGATTTATATTATTCTCTAACAAAGCACTCACAAGCTATGGTTTCTTAAAAAGTTAACCTTTTTATTTCTTCAACTGCTTGGATATATAATTTGTGGACACCTTTTAATTTAACACATCGTAGTTTGATTGGTTGAAATTGAGAAATTTTTGTAAATAAATGGATCAAACTTTTTCATGAGGGTTGCCTTCAAAAGAATTAATTCAAATATAATTATGCCTTATCTGCTATTTCATGCAAATTACTTACATTCAAAAACATATACACACACACACAAGTATACATTACACTAATGAAGCCTTTTTTTTTTAGTCGGAAATCCTCACATCCTTTTAAAGAGTGAGACTAGTTCATATATATACATCCTGCAAGTTCGGGGTTTGTATTTGTCCCTCCCAATAAATGTATTTTTTGGGGATCAAACTTATATTCTCATCCTTGCAGGGGTATAACAGCGTTTTATTTACTATTTCATGCAAATCACTTACATTTAAAAATATATATATACATGCACAAGAATACACATTACACTAATGAAGCCTCTAATTTCCCATTGAAGCCTCTAATTCAAATCAATCAATCCCAATGATAAAAACAAAAATCGATCGATTTCTATGTCGATCGATTTCTAAGTCGATGATAAAAACAAAAATTGATTGATTTTTCATCTCATTTTCTTATCTTCTATATACATGTGGTTTACATTCTATCTTTTCGAAAATCATATTCAAGATTATTGCCAAACACTGTATAAGGTTCAATCTGATTTATAATTCTACTCAATCAAAAGTTTTGATCATGGCCATCTATAAGCTAACTTTTCAAACATCTTACAGGCTTTTGGATTGCGACTTTCTTTTGCCCTTATAGATTACATTCCAAACAGGGAAGCCGCCTACGTTTAAATTTTCATGAACCACTTGTCTTTGAATCAATTCTACATGTGGTCGGTATGAAAGAGATTTGCTCACTTTTAATTAAAAATTAAAAATTTAGAAATAATTCAAAACATTTAAAAAATCCAATAATTGAAACTTTATAAGAAATAAAAAAAAATAAACTGGGGAATTCGAAATTGCTCCTTGTTTTATGGCTGAAGCCAAGGCAATTAAGGAAGCCTAAACAAAAAATTCAAAATTTCTATCCAAGCTTCATTGTTTTTTTGAAAATATGATCGTGGGGATGGAAATTTCATTATTGTAGACTAAATTATTTTTATTTAATTGTCTTTGAATCAATTCTACAAGTGGTCAGATCTTGAGTTTGTTCCTCAGAAGTCACTAGTTCGAGTCCTACAAATCTCGGGGCCACTGGAGATTTACATGGTCTTTAACTTCAGGGCCCGTGGGATTAGTCGAGGTGTGCGCAAACTGCTCCGGACACCCACATTAATCTAAAAAATAAAATATACAAGTGGTCGGTATGAAAGAGATTTGCACACTTTTATTAAAAATTAAAAATTTAGAAATAATTCAAAACATAAAACAAATCCAATCATTGAAATTTTGAAAGTTTATAAGAAATTAAAAAAATTTAAACTGGGCAATTTCGAAATTGCTCCTTGTTTTCTGGCTGAAGCCAAGGCAATTACGGAAGCCTAAACAAAAAATTCAAAATTTCTCTCCAAGCTTTTTTTTTGTTTTTGAAAAAATGATCGTGGGGATGGAAATTTCTTTATTGTAGACTAAATTATTTTTATTTAATTGTTAAGATTTTTTCAAAAAAAATTAATTTGATTTAAATAGAAAAGAGATTTATTAGGATATTTGGTACATTAGGATTTTATTTTTAGTCGATTATGTTTTTCTATTTAAGGATATAAAAGATTTTCAATTTGAAATATATGCTTCTATGTTCGGAAATCTAGGGAACACTTATATTAAATTATATTAAATTGTTAAAGCATTGATGAAATTATATAGACAGCAGATATATGAAAAATAGAGAAAATGATTTTGTTCTTGAAAAGAGGGAAAAATTACATTAAATTATCAATAGTTTGATAATCTTGCCTCCAATAGTTTGACAATGAGGATTAGTTCTGAAACAATGGCAGAGAAGTCTTAAGAGAGAAAACATGAGAGGCTTGCAGTCTTGGAGCTAGAAGGATTTGTTTAGCAGTGTCTGCTCTTCAAAGTCTTCTTGGGTTCTTGAATATGGCTTAGAAATAGAATTTTGCAATGATGGTAAAAAAACTTGAAACTCCCTGGTCGTCTTTTTTTTTTTTTTCCCTGACAGTAGAGAGATGAGGCTTGTATTGCTCTGACCAAATAAAAGGACTGAGGGTATTCAGTTCTGTTAGAAAATAATATAAATTATATCTTAAGATATTACCTAACAGCTTAAACTATTGAGCTGAGAATGTTTTTTGACATGGTATCAGAGACTTGAAAGACCGAGCGGTCACGAGTTTGAATCTAATCATCCCCATTTATTTCATAAAAAATCAAGCACAAGGTATAGTGTGAGTCTGTGCAAGTTTCAAGCCCAAAAAATTTTCATTTGAGGAGGTGTGTTATAAAATCATATAAATCATATCTTAGAACATTATCTAACAGTTCTTTAAAAATTAAGCTTTCTATTTCTTCAACTGGTTGGGCAACTTTTAATTTAAAACAGCTTAGTTTGATTGGTCGAATTATTTCAAATATAATTCTGCCTCATCTACATTCAAATACGTACGTTTACGTTCTGTTTTTTCGAATTCAAATCAATCGACCCCAAAGGAAAAAACAAAAATTGATCGATTATTAAGTCTATGATTCAGTCATGTAGTTTAAGTTCTGTGTTTTGGAAAATTATAGATTTTACATGCATTTGTTGTCACTGCTGCTTTTTTGACCTTATAGATGCATTTTAAACAGGGAAGCCGCCTAGGATTAAATTTCCTGTGTCAAGATTTTTATGAACCACTCTATATAGACAGTCTGCTTTTTTTTTTTTTTTTGTTTCTCTCACAGGCAGCTTCCTCTGTTTCTAGAGGAAGAAGACGATGAATGGGAATGAAACGGAGCCATTTCTAGCCTAGGGCGGCTCTTTTCCATTTGGACCTTGAATTTTTGACATTTTTTAATTAAGCCTCTGGTCCAAATTGTAATTGGATCCCTGGATTTCAACGCCTGTTCACTTTGATCCCTGGAATTTAATTTCTTGGAATTGTGACTCGAACTGTCCTTGAACTTTGATATTTCTTCAATTAAACCCTGATTGCATTAATTAAATAAATCAAAGTTTAATTAAGCCCTCAAACTTATCAATTCTTTCAAGTTCTACCAAAATTAACTTTCAAAGTCATAAATTCACTATGATTAAACCCTCAAAACTTCTAAATGGTATTGTCTTGACTCGAATTTCAAAATTTGCTTCATTTAAATTTTTTTAATCTCATTTTCTTTTTATTTATAAAAATAAAAATAAGAAAGCAAAAAAAAAATGAAATTTTGGGTTATGACAATTATATTCATGAATATCACTTTGCAAGACAATCTAATCAAAACATTTAACAATAAAAAAATATGGCAGATATTTAAACATGCCCAATTATATTCAATATTTATGCAATTAAGTTTCTAATTTGACCAAATCAAATCTTAAAAAATATAATTTGATCCCTAAACTTTAATTTCTTTCAATTAAAGCCCAATTTGACTTAAAAATTAATTTTCTTGCAATCAAACCCTTCATAAATTCAATTAAACTTTCAATAAAATTTAATTAAGTGCATAAACATCTGATTTTAGTCTTTTCTTTCTCAAAGTGAATTTTCTTTGTCAACATGGCTCTCATCAGTCAAAAATATACTTTCAATTTTAATCTTTGTATTTTTGAACCTTCTCAATCAATTTCTGACCATTTTCTAGGTGCTTTGGCATCCTTCTCACAGCTATTATGTTTTGAATTTCCTCTAAATATATATTTTTTATTTTTGTTTTGGAAAAGAAAAGATGAATTTGAGAAATAACTCAAAAAAGGGTTATAACAAGTACAAATATAATTATAATTATAATTACCTTCACACAGTGTTAGTTGCATTGAAGTTACAAAAGTGAGGGAAGTGAAGAAACTTACCTAGTGTAGAGATGAGGCTAGCGCTAGTGCTTGGGGACGAAGACGATGGTGATGGAGGGCTGGTCGGTGCTTTCCTCTGTTTGTTTCTGTTTTTCTAGGCTAGAGCGGCTCTTTTCCATTTGGTCCTTGAAGTTTTGACATTGTTTAATTAAAATATAATTATGCCTTATTTGCTATTTCATGCAAATTACTTACATTCAAAAACATATATATATACACAATCACACACACACACACACACACACACACAAGTATACACATTACACTAATGAAGCCTCTAATTCAAATCAATCAATCCCAATGATAAAAATAAAAATTGATCAATCGATTTCTATATCGATGATTCATACTTGTTGTAATTAATTTTTTTTTTATTAAGACACTGTAATGTTTAAGCAAATTATCAAGAATGTTTTAACAAATTTTGTATTAAGATATTGTTCAATGGGAACATGAGCAAATGATTGATGGAAACTAAACTCCATTGCCATAGGTAGAAGCATAGGAGGATTACTAGAATTTTCCATCTTCCCGAATCTCTCTCGAGAATTTGAAAATCTAGGAGTTTCCAATGAAACTTCCTAATCACAAATTGTCAAGAAAATTGATTTTTTTATATATAAATATTTGTTTATTCTATTTATTTTCCCATAGATTTTTTTTTAAAAATATACGTATATATTTAATTGATCGTATACCGACAACTAAATCAATTATATATTAAGTTTAATCATCAACGCACATGGCTCATGTGAATAATTTTGATTAATTCACATGATCATCTTTTTGTTTATTATAACATGACTTGACGATGATGATTCTTTATTTTGTCGGTTATCGCCTGAATGAATAGGTACAGGTAATTGATAAATTAGATGTAATTAATTATATTAGGTATTCATTAACTCGGCATTAAGAAAGGGAAAGTTGACCGAGACATCTTAATTGTAAAGTAATGACCTTAGTTAATCACTTGGTTAATTAACCTTAGCCCTTGTCGAAACTGAGGAATGCCTTGTTAAGGTGGCTAATAGTGGTTTATAACCTATAAACATGTGGTTTACATTCTATCTTTTCGAAAATCAGATTCAAGATTATTGCCAAACACTGTATAAGGTTCAATCTGATTTATAATTCTACTCAATCAAAAGTTTTGATCATGGCCATCTATAAGCTAACTTTTCAAACATCTTACAGGCTTTTGGATTGCGACTTTCTTTTGCCCTTATAGATTACATTCCAAACAGGGAAGCCGCCTACTTTAAAATATATACTTCTATGTTCGGAAATCTAGGGAGTGGCAACAAATTAGTCATCATGAATGAAATCATCTAGCTATCTCTCTATCTCCAAAAAGGCAACCTTATATAGATAAGGTTGCCTTTTCTCTTTCTAAATTTGATTGTACCTTTTAGAGATTCTATCATGAGATCTTCCAGTGAAAAATTATATGATTTAGCCAACTGTCGGTACAACAATTTAGGAGGATATAGTTTGTGTTAAGAGCCAAATTGTATATACAATAGTCAATACAATGCACTGTTAAGAATAAAAAATGGTACTTTGAAAATACAAAATCGAGAAAATCTCAAGTTGTGCGAAGGCGTGGGTCGTACAATGGATTCATCCTATAAATTTAGGACTAGAATATAATTAATATGAGGATTATATTTTTAGACCTAGAAAAAATCAAATAAGGATTTGATTGTTAATTTTTAAAATCATCTGACTTATATATGGATATTGTCGCACTTGCCCGCGCGGCGTCGGGACGATTTCGTTGTTGTTTGGTGATTTTGAGAGTCGTCACTTAATATTTAATTTAGGGCCACTAGGAAACTCGAGTTTACTGGTCTTGTTAGAGATTCGAGGATGAGAGATTGGTTGTGACTAAGAAAAGTATTAGCATCCCTAGCTCACCCTACCTGATATAAGCTACTTTGCGGTTAGATGTGGTTTAAAGGTTTTAGCGGTTATCTTGTCAGCAATCTATCTAAAGTTGAAGAAAAATTCTTCTCAATAAAGAGATCCTTATCTCCCCAGGTAAAGAAAACCTCTTTGTTTTACTCGTCAATATAAAAAACAAAACAAACTACCTTTTTCATCTAATATCTGGAATACGTTTTACGTATAAGTTTGTAATCATGGATACTAAAAGAAAACAAAATATAATTGGTACTATTTAAAATATAGGTCAAATATTGGTTATTAAATCCTAAGATATATGCAAAAAGGTATTCTTAAATTTTCATGTGAAATACGATATAATTCTTACATTCTATCTTTTCGAAAATCAGATTCAAGATTATTGCCAAACACTGTATAAGGTTCAATCTGAGTTGTAATTCTACTCAATCAAAAGTTTTGATCATGGCCATCTATAAGCTAACTTTTCAAACATCTTACAGGCTTTTGGATTGCGACTTTCTTTTGCCCTTATAGATTACATTCCAAACAGGGAAGCCGAGGTTATTGCATGTGCTATCGTTCCTTCTTGAATTAAAATTTTTTGGAACTTGAAAAATAATATTTAGATTATTGGAACTTGAACTGATTAGGCTAGTCGTGGAATTTTCTTTTTTTACTCAAAATTCAGAGTGGTACAATAAATCAAGGGCATCTTCAATGACAAAAAACGATTTTAAAGTGTGGCTTGGGGTGTTGGTGTTTTGCTCGGGCTCGGACACCAACAGTCCCACCACAGCTGGACTGTTGGTGGTGGATTTTGACCCGGATTCTGGCTGTGTATTGGGAGGGGCAGCATGATTGGCTTGGGACCCTTGGTAGACCACATCGGTGCGCGTTTACGGCGTTTGAGCTGCCCGTCATAGGTGGCATTTTGAATTTTTTTTCTCACAGGCAGCTTCCTCTGTTTCTATAGGAAGAAGGCGATGAATGGGAATGAACGGCGCCGTTTCTAGGCTAGGGCGGCTCTTTGCTATTTGGTGATTGAAGTTCTGACATTGTTTAATTAAGCCGCTAGTCCAAATTGTAATTGGACCCCTGGATTTCGGCGCCTATTCACTTTGATCCCTGAAATTTAATTTCTTGCAATTATGACTCGAATTGTCCCTGAACTTTGATAGTTGTTCAATTAAACCCCTGATTGCATTAATTTACTAAATCAAAGTTTAATTAAGACCTCAAACTTATCAATTCTTTAATGTTCTACCAAAATTAACTTTCAAAGCCATAAATCCACCATGATTAAACCCTCAAAACTTCCAAATTGGGTTGTCTTACCTGAATTTCAAATTTTTCTTTAATTTAATTTTTTTTCATCTCATTTTCTTTTTATTTATAAAAATAAAAATAGAAATAAAAAAAGCAAAAAAAAAATGAAAATTTAGGTTATGACAATTATATTCATAAATATCACTTTGCAAGATAATCTAATCAAAACAATTAACAATAAAAAAATTGAGATCCATAGTTAATATTTATTCTGCCAATTATATTTAAACATGCCAAATGTTCTAATAGGAAAAAGTTAATATTTATTTGCTATTACGAAAATCACGAAATCCATAGTTATTGTTAATTTAGTCTTAAGCACTCACAAGCTATGGTTTCTTAAGAAGTTAACCTTTTCATAGCTTCAACTGCTGGGATGATTTGTGGACAACTTTTAATTTAACACATCGTAGTTTGATTGGTTGAAATTGAGAAATTTTTGTAAATAAATGGTTAAATCTGATCAAACTTTTTCATGAAGGTTGCCTTCAAAAGAATTAATTCAAATATAATTATGCCTTATCTGTTATTTCATGCAAATCACTTACATTCAAAAACATATATATATACATACACAATATACATTACACTAATGAAGCCTTTTTTTTTTTTTCTTATCCGGGTATTTTCATATTTTTTTAAAGAATAAGACTAGTTTTGTTTAGGGTTTGTGCCTGCCCCTTCCAACAAGTGCATTTCCTGAAGATCGAACTTGTATTCTCATCCTTGCAGAGATATAGCAGTACCTTATTTGTTATTTCATGCAAATCACTTACATTTAAAAACATATACATAAATGCACAATTATACACATTTCACTAATGAAGCCTCTAATTTCCCATTGAAGCCTCTAATTCAAATCAACAATCCCAATGATAAAAACAAAAATCGATCAATTTCTAAGTTGATGATAAAAATAAAAATTGATTGATTTTTCATCTTATTTTCTTATCTTCTATAAACATGTGGTTTACATTCTATCTTTTCAAAAATCAGATTCAAGATTATTGCCAAACACTGTATAAGGTTCAATCTGATTTATAATTCTACTCAATCAAAAGTTTTGATCATGGCCATCTATAAGCTAACTTTTCAAACATCTTACATGCTTTTGGATTGTGACTTTCTCTTGCCCTTATATATATTACATTCCAAACAGGGAAGCCGCCTACGTTTAAATTTTCATGAACCACTTGTCTTTGAATCAATTCTACATGTGGTCGATATGAAAGAGATTTGCTCACTTTTAATTAAAAATTAAAAATTTAGAAATAACTCAAAACATAAAACAAAATCCAATCATTGAAAGTTTATAAGAAATTAAGAAATTTAAAAAAATTAAACTGGGAAATTTCGAAATTGTTCCTTGTTTTATGGCTGAAGCCAAGGCAATTAAGGAAGCCTAAACAAAAAATTCAAAATTTCTCTCCAAGCTTTATTTATTTTTTTGAAAATATGATCGTGGGGATGGAAATTTCATTATTGTAGACTAAATTATTTTTATTTAATTGTTAAGATTTTTTCAAAAAAAATTAATTTTATTTAAATAGAAAAGAGATTTATTAGGATATTTGGTACATTAGGATTTTATTTTTAGTCGATTATGTTTTTCTATATAAGGATATAAAAGATTTTCAATTTGAAATATATGCTTCTATGTTCGGAAATCTAGGGAATACTAATTATATTAAATTATATTAAATTGTTAAAGCAATGGTGAAATTATATAGACAGCAGATATATGAAAAATATGGAAAATGATTTTGTTCTTGAAAAGAGGGTAAAATTATATTAAATTATGCTTCAATAGTTTGGTACTCCTGCCTCCAATAGTTTGACAATAAGTGTCATAACCCAATTCTGGGTTATTCCCCAAAATTCATATTTTTTTCAAAATAAAAATATAAAATAAAATAAAGGCTGGCAACGTGAAGAAAGCAGGCTGGAAAATCAAACTGCAATTTTTGGAGGGAATTCAAGGCCTAGCTGTACCCCATTATAACAAAAAATAGAGAAACAATGCAAATTCAAGATCAAATTAAATGATTATTGGACGAATTTGTATAAAAATTAAGTCCGATGACATAATTAAATTTTTAATAGGTCAATTTGATTTAATCATGAGCCAAATTAAATTTTAATTATGTTGGGTCCAATTGAAGGATTTAATTAAGTGCAAGGACTTAATTATACTTTAAATGGGTCAAATTAATTTTATTTGGGGCTTAATTGGTGAAAACTTAAGTTTGTGAGCCTAAGTTAGGCTTAATTGAGAAGATTGGAATTTTAAGAGATCAAATTTAATTTTTACCAAGTTAATTGATTGAAATTAGAGGCCAAATTGCAAGAAAATTGAAGATTTGGGGTCAATTAGGGGCTAAATTGAAGAAATTGACAGCTAAGGACCAATCTGCAAAAGACGCCATACTTTAGGGGCTTAATTGACAAAACCCGGGGGTGAAATTGAAGAAATTGAAAGTTTAATGGTCAATTAGGGGTTAAATTGACAAAATCTGAGACCAAGGACCATATTGTAAAAGGCGCGTAACTTCGGGGTTCCAATTGAAATTCAGCAGGGGCTTAATTGCATTAAATCAAAGGTTTAAGGTCAATTAAGAGTTCAATTGAAGGCAATTGAAAGCTGGAGGACTAAATTGAAAATCAATTTAAATCCCTAATTAAACCCAAAACGGCGCGTCGTCTGGTCACTATTCATTATCTTCTTTTTTTTCCAAAAAAACTGGTCCAGTCACCTACTTTGCAGGTGCATTTAATGTACCTAACGTCCACCTAATTTGCCAAAACTTGAACGAAACTAATCACCAGACATCCCTCTACGTCTGGGTAAGGTCGTCAATGACTCACTAGCAAACAAACGGACGTGGAACCACCCCAAAGAGGCCACCTCAGGCAGCCAGCAGGTGCAGATTTGACAGTGCACCATGCCTACTTTGAGCCAACAGTTGGGATCCTTTCCAACTTAATCAAGGGCTGAAAATTTTTCTCCTGTAAAGACAAGATTACCCTCTTCAACCACCTATAAATGGAGGCGGATTTGATGGCCTGAAGGAGGAGAGAATCGGGTCCAAAGTTGGCCAAAAACCAGCCCCTCTGCCCACGTTTCTGCAGTTTTTCTTTCCCTCTCTCTCTCCACTGCTTCAGCCACCACCACCCTCATCACTTGTCTTTCCACCATCAGCTCCACCACAGGAAGCCACCAACCGTCCACCGAGAGCCACCGTGAACCCTTCTCTCTCCTCTCTGCAGCCCCTCCCATTTTCTTCTTCTTCTTTTGCTTCCTCTGCCACAGGCCGCCAACTCTTCCACCGTTCCTCGCAACGACGCCGTCCGGACCATCAGCTCAATCTCCTGATCATAGTCATGACCACAGACCCCGGTAGCCTTCTCCTCCGCCTGTCTGCAGCTTCTGCAACCGTTCGGTTGCATGCAGAACGTGAACAGTAAATGTTCACGTTTCTGCAAATAATTAAGCATGGCATTTGGGCCGGGCTAGTTATGGCTCAGCCCAATTGGCTAGTCTGGCCCGGCCCCACCCAAGAAGAGAAGAAAAAATATTCTGGGCCCAGATCGGCCCAATCTTTTCCTTGGGCTAAGCCTGGCCCATTTATCTGGGCCGACCCAGCCCACATATTTTCATAATATTTAATTAATATATATATTATATTATATATTTCATATAAAAAAACAAAAAATTCAAAAATCCTTAAAAAAATTGTAATTTTCTTAAATATTTTTCTACCAATTTTGCATAATATCGGATTGTATATTTACACTGTAAAATACAAATCCGGTATTAAAATTCAAAACATTTTCAAAAAGAAAAAATATTTTGTTGCATATAGTCAAATCCTAAAATTTTTCCAAGCATATTTTTCATAAAAAAAGCATCTTTTTCATGTTTAAAAAAATCAAAAATGAATATCAGGCTGCTACTGGAGGCTCCGATTCGGTCTAGGCGAGCTGGCCGATTGGCGGTGAAGGAGACCTGTGAGGGCCGGGGGCTGTGGTTGGCCCGGAGAGGGAGACCGTGGCTGAGGTGGAGACGGGAGCAGCTGAAGAATACAGTGGAGGTTGCCGCTGTGTTCAGTCTAGAGATGAAAGGAGAGGTGGTTGGCCGGCTTGTTTTTTGACAGAGGGCAAATTAAGGGGGCCACGGCTGGCCTCTGGTTTTGGGAGAGCCGAGCGAGGGAGACCGTGAAGGCCGGCGTGCAGGGGAGGTTGGTCTGTGGGGGGCTGAGAGTTTGTGTTGATGGCCGGCTATGGGGGAAAATGGGTGAAGGCTCGTTTTTTTTTTGACAGAGGACGAGGGGGACTTGCCCGGCTGAAGGGAGAAGAAGCTGAAAATCAAAAGCCCCCCCAAAGCAGGGGTTTCTCTAGATTTTCTTTCTCAAGGGAGGGAGGCGGCCGTTCGGGTGAAAGGGAAAAAGGAAGTCGGCTGCTTTGGCTGTTGTAGCGGGAAAAGGAGCTAGAGACGGTGCTGGAAATGGCTATGGGGAAAAGAGTCAGGGGCTGTCTTGTGCTCTCTGGTTTGTTTTGCAAAAGTCAAGGGAGGGGGGGGGATCTGGTGAGGTAAGGAGATGGTGGCGGGGGCAGCCGCCGAGAGAGGAACCAGATTAGGTTTAGGGTTCTTTTACTTTTGTTTTCCCCCTCAAAATTTTTCTGCGCCTCCCCCCTTTAAATTTTACTGTAGACTAATATATATAGAACTTTTCTTTTCTTTTCTTTTCTTTTTTTTTTAAATTTTGATTTTTCTTATTTTTTTGTATTTTTTTAAAGCGAGCAATATTAACGTCAACTCAACAAGAAAAATCAGTGATCATAAAATTTACGCGTTAAAAGTTGAACACATTTCAAATATCTTTGAAAATTTAAATTCTTTTGAGATGACGTTGAAAATGCTAAAAACGATGCAAATATATCAAAAATGTATTTTTTGGGGTTTTCATTGTTTTTTGCTATTTTTTGATTTTTCTGAAATTTTATTAAAAATATGGGTCAAAAATTAGGTAGCAACACTCAAATTGAATTTTCTTTGTTAATAGGACCTTCATTAGTAAAAAACATATAGTCAAATTTCAATCTTTGTATTTTTGAACTTTCTCAACCAAACTTTGGCCATTTTCTAGGTGCCTCTGCGTTTTCTTCTAACTGCAATATATTTTTTTGGTTTTCTTCTCACAATTGTTTTTTGATTTTTTTGTATTTCTTTTTCTTTATGGGGACCAAAAAATGGATAACAATAGATGTCATGTGTAAGAACTCATCTTGAATGAACCAGACAAAATATTATATGGTGTATAATTTAGTCAAAAGTGCAAAGACATTATAGGAAGCTTTGGATTTAAAGTACAAGATTAAAGTTGGTACGGAAGAATTCAAAGTCGATAAATTTTTGGATTTAAGATGGTCAGTTCAAGAACAATGATAAGTCAAGTTTAAGAGTTTCATCACATCTTTCATAATACTCATGATGAAGGAATGGTTCTGATTGAATCCTTCCAAGTTGTAATTATTAAGAAATTGCCACCATATTGAAAAAAATTAAAAAAACTATCTTTAAGTATAAACATTAGTAGATGAGAGTTGAATATCTCATTTTGAGATTGATATTAGAAAAGGAAGATAAATTGTTTAAAAGAAGAGTCAAGTCTTCTAGTTTGTCTCCTAAACTAAATATTATTGAATAAGAAGGAGAAGACACACATTAAGAAATAAAAGAAAACATTTGCTTTCAAACAAAGCAAAATGCTAAAACATTTCATGGAAAGTGATTCATTTGGAATACGACTAGATACCAAGTTAATGATTGCAAAAATAAAGCACAACAAGAAAATCCTAAAAAACAAAGATTGTTTAAGCTAATAACTCAAAGGTTGATAACTACACAAATGATGTGTCAAAAATGAATTTCACTACTGTTGTTTCTAAAGTTAACTTGATCATTAATCCCGATCATTGTTGGGTTGATACTAGTACAACAAGACTTATAAGCATAGAGAAGAGGATGTTTTTCACTTACCAAGAAATGAATAATGAATATTTGTATATAAGAATTTCATCAACCTCTAAGGTATTGGCTTCGAGAAGGTTATACTAAAGATGAGTTTCAAAAAGTTTCTCACCTAACCTCATGTTTTAACATTAGAAAGAACTTAATGTCCGACTTATTACTTAATAAATATGTTTTAATGATATTTTTTTGGGAGTGACAAATGTATACTTATAAAAAGTGAGATGTTTGTAGAAAAGAGATTTTTTTATGGCATTTACAAAATAAATATAATAATCATGGCAACTAAAGAGAAGATGAATGATGATGATGATGATTGTTGTAACCCATTTTTGGGTCCCCACAAATATATATATATATATATATAAAAAAAAACAAAGTGTCATTTTGACCTTGTTCCTCTTCCCTTTCTTTGCTCCCAAAACTTAGAGCCCCACCCCCCTTTAAACAAGAAACAATGACTGCAAGTCGCTCCCAAAGCTTAAAGCCCCGCGCCCACTAGCCGACCAGCCGCCGCTTGCCCCCGCTCCCATGCGCATCGGTAAGAAGCCCCACTCACTTGGCTCTATAAATAGCACCCAACACAGAAAAAAAAAGGAGGGGGGAAACAAAAAAGCAGAGGAGGGGGGGAGGATTTTTTGGAAGAGAGAGAGGGCTGTTTTGAAAGACACAGGGGAGAAATTCGGGTCCAAAGTCGCGAAAAAACCAAAGCATCTTCGCCCAATTCTGCAGATTTTTCTTCTTCTTCTTTCTTCCTCTGCCACAGGAGCAAGCCTCCACCTTCCAGCTTCTACACCGTCCAGGCCATCCTCCGGTCAAGAACGCCCAGAAGACCGCCTTCAGAGCCACCACAGTCGCCCTCCGACCCTTATCTCCGTTCTGTTCATCGTCTTGCATCGCGAGAAAATAATTACCCGGGTTCGTGTGCACAGAATCGGCTAATTAATTGCGGGTTCCCGTTCACAGTCGGTGAGCAATAACGATCATGTGGTTTTGGGGCTGGGTGAGTCCAATCCAGAGAAACCAGGCCCCAATTTATTTCGGGCCGATTTTGGCTGATTTCCTTTGGGTCCGCCCACTCGAACAAAAATTCTTCAAAAAAATTATTTCAAAAAATATGTGATTTTGTTGTAATTTTATTTCTGTATTTTGATCAATACCGGTTCGTATTTTTATACTGTAATGATACAAATCCGGTATTAAAAAACCCGATTTTCGTCAAAACATCAAAAAATACATAATTACAAAAAAAAATGTTTTGTTTTCATGCATACGGCCTAGTCTCTCCAATATATATATATATATATAAATATTATAACATCATATTTTTACACAACAAAGGAAATTTTCAAAAAACAATATATGTATTAGCATGCATTTTGGCTTTAATAACCAGTTTATTTAAGCCATGAGAACTAGGCCAATATTTCAAAAATTCAAAAAAATCTTTTGTTTTCTTTTAGTATTTGGGATTACGAATTTATACGTAAAACGTATTCCTAAATATTAATAATAAAGTTTTGGTATAGACATTAGAACGGTTAGGACTTTACTCGAGAAGATAAAGACCTTCTTACTGAGGAGGATTTTTCTTGAACCATAGACAGACCAACAACTAGGAAACACAACGAGACCTTGAATTTTATCAGACAAATAAACAATGCAGCTTACCTTAGGTAGGGCGTATTTGGGGTGCTAATACCTTCCCTTTACGCAACCAGTCCCCGTACCCAATCTCTGAGACCAGTTAGGGTTCCTAGTGACCAAAATACTAGGTGGCGACTCCCATTCCATTTTCCACCAACAAAAGACTAGATTTTCTTATCCCTCATATTGGCCAAATAAAGATAGATAAATAGGGACACACATCGCATTTAGATTGAAGTGGAATCTTCGCCGCGACGCGCGGGTGACGTGCGACAGAATGGCGACTCCACTGGGGACCTTGTGGACTAAGCTTTGTTTTTGTCTGAATTGTTTTTGTTTTTGTGTGTTTTTTAATATACCTTTCCTTTTGATTATCTGCTTATATGCTTTAAATATTTTTACACATATTGTTCATGCATTTGTATAGAACTGTCTCATGCATCTTATAGAACTGTCACATGCATCACATACTTTGATTTTGAGAAGCACACACAAGCTTTAAGTTAGGTGGGGGATTAGTGATTTGCCCTATGACTATTGGTCAGGGTTCAGATGCGTGAAACACCCAACTCATATCTGAGTGCCTGCTTGGTAATGGTGGGTACACGTACCTTAACTGTTCCTTGCAACGCCCCCATACTGTCTTTACGAAGAACGTCACTGGGCAGATATGAGACCCTTTCAAAGACCAGATAGAAAACCTACCCGTTCCTCACCTAATAAAATAGAACTTGTCCTTAGGATATCTATCTTACGTTCATTTGCATCATGATTAATAATTCATCAATCCAGGTTTTTAAGCCGAAATCTTGCCTAAAGGATTACGAAAGTCATGAATCGACTTTAAGATATACATTTGCACGAGCATCATATTTTCATCACGCATTTGTTTTTAATTCATCATATGCACGCCAGATCGTGAAACATAGGTCCCACATCCAAAGTCCACAACACCCGATCCAGATCAAGAATGGAAAACGAAGAAAGAGCTCACTTAGGGTCGCACTACCAGACCGAGTTGGAATCTGTGAAAAATGAAGTTTCGCGACTGACCAATCTGCTTGAGCAACTCTTAAGAGCCAAGAACGGGGAGGGAACGTCTACCCAACCACCTATAGGAGCACCGTCGGGTTCATGTCCGGGGTATCTCCCTGGAACTTGGGGGCGATTCATTGACGGGCAGACAATTTGCTTTGCCATTCCCATTCAGCCCCTCAAGCTCACATCACTTGTAGATGGGCCTTCCGGATAATAGGTCGATTGGATTTATGAACAATGACAAGATATCGGCCTTTGAAGAAAGGTTAAGAGCGATCGAGGGAAATGACCGGTTTGACCCCATGCGGCGTCGAAATATGCTTGGTGCCAAACATCACGGTACCAAAAGATTTTAGGATACCCGAAGTTTATAAGGTACCTATGGGTTGGAATGCCCAAACACTCACCTTCGATCTTATTGCAATAAGATGGTGAGGCGATTCATGACGATAAGTTCCTGATCTACTTTTTCCAAGACACGATCTGCCGGTCGGCGCTAAGTTGGTACATGAGGTGGATAATACCGGGGATTAAGAAATGGAAGGATTTAGTGGAGGCTTTCCTTAAGCAATACAAGTTCAATTTGGAAATTGCTCCGGATCGAACAAGTCTAATGGCAATGGAGAAAAGGAGCCAGGAGTCAGTAAGGGCTTATGCGCAAAGGTGGAGGGATGAGGCAATGCATGTCCAACCTCCTTTGATAGAAACGGAGATGGTAACCTTATTTGCCAATACCTTCAAAGCACCATATTATGAGCACCTAATGGGTAGCTCATCTCAGCATTTCTACGATGCGCACGCATAGTTGAAAGAATAGAGCAAGGGATTAAGGCTGGACGATAATTTGAGCCATTGGAGACGAAGGGTTTTAGTGGAAGAAAAATGGAAGGTCATATTTACGACTTCGAAGATGGGTCCAAGGGCAAGATAGTGGATTCACTTAACCCACAAATACCTACCTCTCATGTTGCCCACATAAACTTTAACAAACCTTTTTCCTCCAATCGAGCAAATAACCAGTCAAACAACCAAAACAACGACCAAAGACCAAACACAAGATACATTGCAGAACAACTACCGCCATTACCCATGCCTTTGAAGGAAATATATGCCAAACTATCGAAGCATTGGACAAATAGCTCCTATCCCTACATTACCACTACAACCACCATTCCCCATCTGGTATAAGCCCGAGTTGACTTGCGAGTACCATGCTGGTATTCCCGGACATTGTCTTGAAACGTGCTACGCTTTCAAGAGCATGTTGTTGAAGCTCATCAAGATAGGATGGGTGTCGTTTGAAGACACACCCAATATCAATTCAAATCTATTGCCTGGTCATGACAAAAGTAATAGGGGATAAAGGGTTGAAAAACCTTGGTCAAGAACCATCAATAATGAAGAAGGCGAGATCGAAGGAGAAAACAAGGAAACGCAAGTGGGGAAGGAAGATGAAGCATTGCCTTGGTTGACTTTCCAGAACGGGTTGACCCAAGAACTTCTCGTAGTTTTCAAAATGTAAAACAACTTTATTTGCCTTAGCATGTTTTTGTCATTTGCTTTTGTCATTGCTTTTATTTTCTCTATTGGGCAATCAGGGCTCATGTTTTCAGCCAGATTTTATGTTTGTCTTTGAGCCTACCTTTTTTAATAAATGATGAGATATGCACTTTTTGAACAAATTTGAGTGGTTATATCATAAAATGATTTAATATGAAATTTAAGAAAAGCTAACCCTAAAGTACATCCCTACCTCTGATAGCGTAATGAATGGATAAATGATTAAGTGGTCACTTTATAATCATCTATAATTGTCTTTATCAACCATAACAATGTGCATTTTGAAAAAAAATCATCATTATCCCTTCACGCACTAAAAAAGTTTATCATTGGCTGAATGAATTTATTCTCTATAAAAGCCCAGAATAGGATCACACCCCTACACTGGGGGCAAAACGAGTTGTTTTTTTTTGAAAAGTTTTACGTGTTTAAAATTGGTTGGAAGCCCATAGATTTGAAAACCAAGCTAAAGCATTTGACAAAAGCATGACAAAGAGGCAAATACAAGTCATACATTTTGAGAAAAGGACTACTTGAAGAAAGTCAAAGACTTCTTCTCAAAGATATGATAGGCAGCACGAGAAATGAATCCAGCATACGACTTCAAAAGCAAGCTCATATCAAGAGAGAGTTTCATGATATAGAAGAAGATGATGGGGCCTATGTTTCAAAACCAGGTACAAATGCATGCATGGCATCTAATCATAAATCATTGCATATATGTTTTTTGGATCATTACAGGAGGAGACCTTAATGCATTCCAACAAAATTGGAGATGAAGAAAGAATCATTGAGTTGATTCTAGAACAACGAGAAGAGAAGATAATAATTTTCAAACCCTGCCATCAGGAAGAACGACATCGAGCAATCGGTTAAAAGGAATCGCCAGATGGGGTTCCAAGATTGACCGATTTACAAAATAGATTTTTTGGTTTTTGATTAAAGGAGATCGCTAGAAGGGATCTCATATTTCATAAAAGGAATCACCAGATGGGATTCCAAGTTGTTTGAGATCGCCAGAAGGGATCTCGTATTTCGATATTGGTCAAAGGAGGTCGCCAGAAGGGACCTCGTATTTCAGCTTTGAATAAAAGGAATCGCCAGATGGGATTCCAAGTTGATGAAGGTCGCCAGATGGGACCTCATATTTGATGTTGGTTAAAAGGAATTGCCAGATGGGATTCCGAATTGATTAAAGGAGATCGCCAGAAGAGATCTCGTGTTTCGTTATTTGGAGGTCGCCAGATGGGACCTCGTATTACATGTTGGTTAAAAGGAATCGCCAGATGGGATTCCAAGTTGAATAAAGGAGATCGCCAGAAGGGATCTTGTATTTCGCTATTTGGAGGTCGCCAGATGGGACCTTATATTTCGTTTGAATAAAAGGAATCGCCAGATGGGATTCCAAGTTGATGAAGGTCGCCAGATGGGACCTCATATTTCATGTTGGTTAAAAGGAATCGCCAGATGGGATTCCAAGTTGTTTGGATAAAGGAGATCGCCAGAAGGGATCTTGTATTTCGAGGAAGGTCGCTAGAAGGGACCTCGTATTGAAACTATTTCTTAGAAAAGCATGGAGTTTACTAAGAATTCTTCCCTTTGGGTAGGTCACCCATACAATGAGACCATTATTTTTCTTGGGTTCGTCACCCATACAATGAGACCATTATTTTTCCTGGGTTAGTCACCCATACAATGAGACCATTATTTTTCCTGGGTTAGTCACCCATACAATGAGACCATCTTTTTTCCTGGGTTCGTCACCCATACAATGAGACCATCATTTTTCCTGGGTTCGTCACCCATACAATGAGACCATCATTTTTCCTGGGTTAGTCACCCATACAATGAGACCATCATTTTTCCTGGGTTAGTCACCCATACAATGAGACCATTATTTTTCTTGGGTTCGTCACCCATACAATGAGACCATCATTTTTCTTGGGTAGGTCACCCATACAATGAGACCATCATTTTTCTTGGTTAGGTCACCCATACAATGAGACCATCATTTTTCTTGGGTTCGTCACCCATACAATGAGACCATCATTTTTCCTGGGTAGGTCACCCATACAATGAGACCATTCTTCATCTTTTTTTTACCTGGGTAGGTCACCCATAATAATGAGACCACTCTTTCCTTCTCCCATTCGGGCAGGTCACCCGTCATAATGAGACCACAAACGTGTTTTTGTATTTGGTTATGGGTAAAGGAATCGCCAGATGAGATTCCAAGTTTTTTGGGTTAAAGGAGATCACTAGAAGGGATCTCGAGATGACTAAATTTTGATCATAGTTTATGGGATTCCAAGTTGAGGAGGATTGCTGTAAAGACAAAGTTTCAGAGCAATCGAGCTCCGACTAGATCAGTTTCGGGAGTTCAGTTTTGTTTATCTTTATAAAACTTACTGCGCAAAACCCATGTTGCTCTGTAAGCATTATAAAGAGGGGGCATCTGTTGTAACCCATTTTTGGGTCCCCACAAATATATATATATATATATATATAAAAAAAAAGCTGAACAAAGTGTCATTTTGACACTTGTTCCTCTTCCCCCTCTTTGCTCCCAAAACTTAGAGCCCCACCCCCCTTTAAACAAGAAACAATGACTGCAAGCTGCTCCCAAAGCTTAAAGCCCCGCGCCCACTAGCCGACCAGCCGCCGCTTGCCCTGCTCCCATGCGCAACGGTAAGAAGCCCCACTCACTTGGCTCTATAAATAGCACCCAACACAGCAGTAAAAAAGGAGGGGGGGAAACGAAAAAAAACAGAGGAGGGGGAGGATTTTTTGGAAGAGAGAGAGGGCTGTTTTGAAAGACACAGGGGGAGAAATTCGGGTCCAAAGTCAGCAAAAAACCAGCATCTTCGCCCAATTTCTGCAGATTTTTCTTCTTCTTCTTTCTTCCTCTGCCACAGGAGCAAGCCTCCACCTTCCAGCTTCTACACCGTCCAGGCCATCCTCCGGTCAGCAACCGCCAGGCCAAAGACCGCCTTGAGCCACCACAGTCGACCCTCCGACCCTTATCTCCGTTCTTGTTCATCGTCTTGCATGCGAGAAAATAATTACCGGTTCTTGTGTGCACGAAGCGGCTAATTAATTAACGGGTTCCCGTTCACTGTGCAGTGAGCGAGTAACCGGTCATGTGGTTTTGGGTCAAGGTGAGTCCAGTCCATTAGAAACCAGCCCCAATTTATTTCGGGCGATTTTGGCCGATTTCCTTTTGGGTCGGGTCCGCCCACTCGAACAAAAATTCTTCAAAAAAATTATTTCAAAAATATGTGATTTTGTTGTAATTTTTTATTTCGTATTTTGATCAATACCGGTTCGTATTTTTATACTGTAATGATACAAATCCGGTATTAAAAAACCCGATTTTCGTCAAAACATCAAAAAATACATAATTACAAAAAAAATGTTTTGTTTTCATGCATACGGCCTAGTCTCTCCAATATATATATATATATATATAAATATTATAACATCATATTTTTACACAACAAAGGAAATTTTCAAAAAACAATATATGTATTAGCATGCATTTTGGCTTTAATAACCAGTTTATTTAAGCCATGAGAACTAGGCCAATATTTCAAAAATTCAAAAAAATCTTTTGTTTTCTTTTAGTATTTGGGATTACGAATTTATACGTAAAACGTATTCCTAAATATTAATAATAAAGTTTTGGTATAGACATTAGAACGGTTAGGACTTTACTCGAGAAGATAAAGACCTTCTTACTGAGGAGGATTTTTCTTGAACCATAGACGGACCAACAACTAGGAAACACAACGAGACCTTGAATTTTATCAGACAAATAAACAATGCAGCTTACCTTAGGTAGGGCGTATTTGGGGTGCTAATACCTTCCCTTTACGCAACCAGTCCCCGTACCCAATCTCTGAGACCAGTTAGGGTTCCTAGTGACCAAAATACTAGGTGGCGACTCCCATTCCATTTTCCACCAACAAAAGACTAGATTTTCTTATCCCTCATATTGGCCAAATAAAGATAGATAAATAGGGACACACATCGCATTTAGATTGAAGTGGAATCTTCGCCGCGACGCGCGGGTGACGTGCGACAATGATGATCTTCTTTTTACTTAATTGAGTCTTATAATATATAGCATATCTGGTTAGTGCTAGGTTTTCTTTTTTGTTTTCAAGAGTTCAAAGTATCTTATTAGATAATTTATGGTCATTTAAGGTTTTAGCAAATATTACTTGTAACTATTTACAATCTTAAAAATTAATCCCTTACATAAACCTTAAAAGATAGTTTACAAGTGAGAAAGAGTGTTAGAATCACCAATCCTATATAAAATATATATAAAAAATATAAGAATAATATATAAATTAAGAATAGATCACCACTGCAAAGTTTAAATCTTTTCAGTAAAATTCAAAGTCAATTATCAAATTCAATACATACCAAAATACACACTAGATCCAATAGTACATATAATATCCACGAGTCACTGCTCGTTTTATTACAATACATTCATAGAGAGTTCCACCATGAGCTCAAAGCAGGAATTATACACCATTATTCATACAGAGGCACTTGCTCAATATATAATAAAGCGACATAATCTTTTAAACTTAATGGAATTGTGTAGGCGTCATCTTTCGCATACACAACTTCAGTAACTCGAGGAAGGTTAGCAAAATGTTGAAGGAGAAGCATTGGAGCATTAGTTGGCCTCATGCAATCCTCATTGATATCCTTCCACGCATTAACGTCCATCTTTTGGATCTCTTCAATTGCTTTCTTCTCTGATACATCATATTGTTTCATGTAGCATTCAACACCGGATGCACAGTCTCCTCTCTTTTGTTCATCCTTCAAATATATAAACGATGTCATAATTGTCAGAAAAGAAACTTAACACGAAAAAATTGAGAAGAAAGACAGGAATAGTCATGAGCTGAACCTTGGTTCAATTTTTTTGATGCACGAAAATAATTGAAAAATCTTGTAAACTATTAAGTATATCATAATTTGAACTAATACTTTTGCACTTAAACGATGTAATTTTTATTTTTAAGAATTCAGACATCGTACCTCGTGGCTCGCTAAGTCATTCATCAAGCGACCGATCATATTTCCAGCTTTAATAATTTTTGGATTACTTTTTAGCCATTCATACTCCTACCCTCCTGCAACTTCTTCCATTCCAAGGAAGGATGCTGCCATAAGTACCCCATAAGCACTTGTGGTTAATCCATTGCGCACATACTCATCGAATGTTGGGACATGGCATTTATCTGCCTACTCCGCCTCCGCATGGTAGCCTCTCACCAATTCTTTGAACTAATAGCATACAAATAAAACAAAGATTGTGTGGTAAAACCTAAGCAATATTTCAATTAATATATATACAATAACAATATATTATGCTAGAAATAGTAAAAGAATGCATGAGACTGGAAAAATGTTCATACTTCCTCCTTCAAATAATATGAGGCATAGGATCTTCCTTGCTTTCCCATATCATTCTCAGTGTCGTTGAAAAGATTCAGAAGAGCCCTATAAAGAACTTTCATGTAATCGGCAGGTAGTTGATCAATAGCATTCATGCTGCATCTGAAATTGAGACAGAAAATTACATGTCCTTTCCTGAACATCTTTGTATTGACTTCTATGTTTATGAAAGATTTAGAAGAGAAAGACAGACTATGAGGTAACAAGAAACAAACCTTTCAATTGCATTAGTAAAATGTTGTATCTCTTCAAAAGATGCATATGCATCGTATGTATCATCTACCAGTGATACAATTTTCATATATTTCGTGACCATCATCCGAGAGAAAGCATATTGAGGCTCGAAATGGACTCCATTTGCCCAGAAATAGATCTCTACAATTCTATCTCTTGCATATGGAAACTCCTCAGCAAATTTTAAATCATTCCACCACCTAAAATGTAAATAGCAACCGAGTAAAGAAATTCCAATAGAAACTTAGTCTGATATTTCTCTCGAACTCGAACAAAAAATTACCTCGACAGAATGGATAGCTCTTGTCGATGTATTAACTGAACTCGATTGAAATCTATCGTGGCAAACTTGAGTAGAGTGTCATTGCGAGACTCATCTTCTTCGTAGAAAGAGATGTATTTTCTAGCCTCTATTCTTGGTACGCCTTTGTGAAAGGGCCGGATCAAAGCATTCCTAATATGGTCTCCTAGACGTGGGCTTGATTGCATAGCCGAAGACTCCAGGTTTGCCTTTGTGAAAACTAGGGCATCATCCAGTATCTGTTCACCATACACACTTAAAAACGAAGCTTCATACAAGCTAAGGATGCCTTTCACATCGTTGATGATTGTTTTCTTAAACTCTCCATTGGTGTCCTTGAACTTGTCGAACACAACTGATTCATAGAAGCATACTACACATTTTAGCCATTTTCAAAAGATGTTTGTGAATTATGAGAGATTATTTCTTGTAAGTGAAAGAAAGATTTACCAGAGTTTAAATTACTGCCGATTATGTATTCTCCAAAGATAAATTATAAGTTGTACGAACAAATATACTGCATTTCGAGTCATATTTTTTTTTCGAGTCATTTTCGAGTCACTTTACAAAAACAAAAATTTTCATTTCGGTGTACTTGTAGGAAGAAGTAGTTTCAGGTATTAGTCTAAAGATTAAAACTTAGAAAATTACAAAGGAGGATAAACTTCTTTGATCTAAACCAGCCTCTGTACTTCATTAAAGAATTATTTTTGGAGGCTATAAAGTGGAAGTATGCGCTCACCACAAGGCATTTTGAATCCATGCTGTCTGAATACTCGAAATAGTAGTGACAAAGTGTAGAGATCAAAGTCATGCTTCTCAAGAAGATTAGGAAGGTCATCAAAAATTTCTTTGAGGTTGTTTTCAATCTCGTCGTCAAAATGATATGACACACCAAGCCGACATAACAGATTAATGAATTCAACATGTTCCACTGGATCCTTTTTGGATGCCATCAGCATGTCCTTCACATTTTCCTTCATCTCTTCTACTTGTCGGCTGTATGACTCGAATTCCTGCCGTGAAATATTCAGTTAATATAAATTGATAGCATTGAGAAATCCTCAACGTGTTTTTTTTCTAGTCTATTGATAATGTTTTTTCTTATAGAGTTTTACTCAATAAAAATGAAGTCTTTGTTTAAAGTAAAAGTGATCAACAGCTAGACAACAGTATAACATATGAGAGGAGTGGCAACGAAAGATACATATGATTTTATAATTAAAAAAAGAGAGAGAGGTGATTTATAATTCAAAAAAATAAAAAAAAACAATTGTGAAACATCAGATTATAATCTTAGTATGCCGTTTGTGGGAAGGAAAATGAAGCGAAGCTACAACTCCACAAGCTTGGTGGGAAATCTGCCTTTCCACGAGAATTGTTTTGTTGATTTGTGTTTTCCATTTTCTTGAATGAAAACTACTACTTTGAGTACTTTGATACTTGAGTACCTAAATCATCATCAAAGGAAGGCTATTTATAGGGAAATGGCATGACTTTTTGTACTATACCTTTTCTTATTCAACTCCTTAATAAGAAAAAGATGATTGTGCTTTTGATGCTAAATGGGTATTTAAAATATATTATTTTTTACTTGTAAATATATTAAAACAATATTTTATATTTTTAAGTGTGATTAAAAGAATAATAAATCATTATATGTATGAAAATATTAAGAATAAAAATCAAAAAGAGAGGGAGAGAGAAAAGAGAATAATAAATCATTATATGTATGAAACTATTAAGAATAAAAATAAAAAAGAGAGGGAGAGAGAAAAGAGAACTCGTATGAAAAGAGAGTAGAATTGCAGTCACTTAATTTCCCATATTACCCAACCAACTCTCTTTCATTATTACAAAAGATAAAAGATACATGTATTCATTTATTAGGTCTCAACTATCAAAGACTCTGATATCATGTCAAAGAACCATCTCAACTCAACAGCTTAAACTGTTAGGTGAGATTGTAGGATATGATTTATATTATTCTATAACATCAACCATGTCAATGACATACACTAGATTTCATTCAAAGATGGCCATATATTTTTGGAGTGGCAACAAATTAAGAACAACTCCAACAATATATCATGAATGAAATCATGTATCTCTCTATCTCCAAAAATGCAACCTTATCTCTATCTCCAAAAAGGCAACCTTATATAGATACTTCACTACAACATTATCCAGTTTTACCGACGGATTAATTCCGTCGGTGACAGCAATGAAATTCGTCGGTGAAAACAATACCGACGGATTCACCGACGGAAGTGATCCGTCGGTAAAACAGTCGTCGGTAAATCCCATTTCTGTCGCTAATTCTATTGCAAATAAAAAAAAACCACCCACCGACGGAAACACCGACGGTAATACAGACGGATACGCACGCCAAAAAAAAATTCCTCGTTGGAACATTACCGACGGACAATCCGTCGGTAATTTTAAGGGTAATTACCAACGGCATAACCGATGGGTTTTCCGTCGGTAATTATGGCATGGCTTGTAATTTTGTTGCAACTCTCTATGTAATACCGACGGATATTATCCATCGGTAAGGCCGTCGGACGTTAATCACCGTCGGTAATTATGGCATGGCTTGTAATTTTGTTGCAACTCTCTGTGTAATACCGACGGATATTATCTATCGGTAAGGCCGTCGGACGTTAATCACCGACGGATATTATCCGTCGGTGATGCCGTCGGTAAAGATGGCATGGATGGTAATTGTTCGGCAACTCTCTGTTAAATACCGACGGATATTATCCGTCGGTATATCCGTCGGTAGGTATTTGAAATATATAAAAATAATAATTTATTAATTGTAAAAAACATTAATAAACAAATAAAAATGCATTAAACATTAAAAATGTAAAAGTAATAATATTCATTACAAATTTAATGTGTTTAAACTAGAATAGCGGCGGAGCTGGAGGAGGAGGCTGAGGAGGAGGAGGCTGGTTGTTCCCGGGACCAAACGGCCAAAACGAAGCTGCACAAGTATCGTCACCCATCTTTGATCTCATCTCCATGACTATTTGACGGAGCTCATCATAATTCGTCGAGAGTTGTTGATATTGTTGTTTCAACGCAATGAACTCCTCGGGCGGGTGTTCGATCATCGATGGAGAGCTTCCAACAGTTGAGACACTACGAGTCGAACGCAAGTTGTCAGCTGTAGTGTTGGAGAGCCCGTAGACCCTGTTTTTATCGGGTCCACCAGACGATCCCGCCTCCATCCACAAATCTGGATCGAAATCTGGATGGGTCGACGGATTGTCCCCATATCTCTCCCTCAACCGGCTATTATAGGTCTCCTGAAAATTCCATCGGTAAAAAAATCATCAAATGCAATTCAAGATGCAATTCAAGAAAATAATAACTTACAAAATAAAATGAATAAACGAACATACCACGAAGTCTCGAGCACGGTTGTCCATAACTACTTCGCACCCCTTTTTTGGCGATCTTGACTCGGCACATGCGTCTCTAGAAACGACTCCATTGGACTCGGTTCGCGTCAAGAGGCGCACTGTAAGGAAAAAATAGGTTGAAAGTTAAATATATTATAAGGAACGACAAATTAATTAACGATATATTTCAATAAAATTAATCTTACCATCCGTTTTGCATGTGCGCTGAATGGGGACGGATCCGCCGGTGTGCGTGGTCACCGAACCATAAATTTGCGGTTCCGGTTGTCGGCGCAGACCGGTGAGGCCTATGGAGAACCGCTCTAAGGTCACGTGCTCAATATATGCCGTCCATATTTCCCCGAGATGAATGGCGGTTTGAATTCTCGCCAAACCGCCACCTCATTCCATCCTTCAAGACCGTTATCCCTCGCATGTCTTTTTTGATTTTTTTTGGTGTCATACCAAAAATCACGCTAACCTACTTCCATAGTAACAAATTAGAATTTAAAACATTAAATTATAAAACAAAAATAAATATTATTTTTGATGTTACCTAGTTGCCGCATGATTCTCCCATACCCTCCTCACAACATTGTTGTCCGCCCTATCCCACTCAAATTTGTTCTGTGTATATAAATAATTCATATAAAATAAAAATAGTACAAGATATAAAATTATAAAAATCATTTATTAAAAATAAGCTGGAAATTAAAAATTAACACCGACCTGAAATCGCTTAAACCATGCATCGATATTAGGTTTCCACTCAGGATGTTTGGAAACCTGGTGTTGTAACCCATTTTTGGGTCCCCAAATAAATGAAATAAAATAAATAGCCAAAGGAGGTTAGAAAAATAACAGGAGGCGAGGCTTCGGAAAATGGTTGGAAAATTGGTCAATGAGGTTAAAAATACAAAGATGGAATTTTTGATAATATATTCTTGAAGGAGGAGAGCCCTGTTGACAAGGAAAATTTGAAATTTGAGGAGAAAAGCCCAAATTTAGATGTTTATGGACTTAATTTGATTTTTAAATGAATTTATAGGGGATTTGATTGCAAGAAAAATTGATTTTTAAGTCAATTTGGGCTTTAATTAGAAGAAATTTAAGTTCTGGGGCCAAAATATATTTTTTAGGAATTTATTAGGTCAAATCAGGGGCCTAATTGCATAAATATTGAAGTTTAAGGGTCATTTGGGGACTTAATTGAGAAAATTCGAAACCAGGGACCAAATTGGAAGAGGCGCGTAAATGGAGGGGCTGGAATTAATTGATTCAGGGGCCTAATTGAAGAAATTAGAACTTTTTTGATCAATTAAGGGCTCAATTGCATAAATCAGAGGCCAAGGACTAAAGTGAAAAACGCGGCCAACAAGAGGGGCGGAGACCGAAATTGGCAGGGATGCAATTGAAGAGAAAAAAAGATGATTGAGGGCTGATTTGAAATTTGGCGCGTTTTGGCGCCACATTTAAATGAAACGGCGCGTTTTCTCCAAAACGACGCCGTTTCATACATTCAAAAAAAGGAAAAAAGAAAGAGGAGAACGGTGTCGTTCTGAACGACACTGTTCATCTTCTTCCCCCGATCACGCAGCGGGGAAGAAGGAAAAAAGGGTTGCTTTTTTTTGAATTTTGCCGGCCACTCTCGCCTGGAGCCCACCGACCGGACACAATGGCCGACCACCCACCGCGCACCTGCCAGAAAACCGAGGAGGGGGGGGCCGAGCCTTCACAGTCGCGCCCAATGGCCGACCGGCCGGTTGCTCCCCAACGAAAAGGCCACACCTTTGGCTCTATAAATGGAACCTCAAGAACGCTGATGAAAAAAAAAAGAGGAAAAAGGAGAGAAGAAAAACAGAGGGGAGGGAAGAAGGAGAAAACAAAAAAAATAGAGGAGAGAGAGAGGAAGAACCGAAAGAAGAGAGAAACCGAGAGGAGAGAAAAACATAAAAAAAAAACAGAGGAAAGAAAAACAGACTGAGAGAAGAGAGGGAAGGGAAGAAAAAGAAGACCGAAACATAGGAAGAAAAGGGAAACGGACGTTCGGAATAGCTGCAGCGCTGGACCAGCCGCCCGTGAGCTACGACACCGCCACCGGCCTCGCGCAAAGACCGCCAAACGACGCACAGCCTCCTCCGCGCCAGGTAACTTTTCTTCCCACCTCATTCTTGCGTTTATTTTTTTTTTCGTTTCCTTCCCCGCATGCAGAACGAGTAGCGTTCTGCATGCAGGGGTGGGGGGAAAATAATTCCCCGGCCCGTTTTGGTTTTCGGGCAGCGGATCCTGGCCCAGCCCCTCTTTCCGGGCGGGTCGGCCCGAAGATAATGTTTAGGTTTTTTGGGCGAGATCGGCTAACCCATTTGGGCGAAATCGGCCCGACAATTTTAGGTGAGTCCGGCCCGATCGGTTTGGTAGCGGCCATTGACCCATTGAATATTATATTATATATATATATATATATTATATTTTGTATTATATATATATATATATATATATGAAAAAATTATAAAAATTTTGCAAAAATTATAAGAAAATATATGTGATTTTGCTGTAATTTTATTCCCGTATTTTGATTAATATCGGTTGGTATTTTTATCTTTGTAAAGATACAAATCAAGTATTAACATACCCGGTTTTCATCAAAACATCAAAGATTTTCAAAATAAAAAATTTCTTTTGCTTTCAAAAATTCTCTAAAAATGTTGTTGATTTTTTCGCATTTTGTTTTATCAAAGTGGATTAATATTTGGTTGTATTTTTATACCCATAAGGATACAAACCCGATATTAAAATACCCGATTTACGTCAAAAGCATTACAAAAAATACATATTTAAAAATGTTTTGTTTTAAAATACGGCCTAGTCTCTCCAATATATATATATATAAATATTATGACATCATCCTTTTCATATAACAAAGAAAATTTCAAAACAATATATGTATTAACATGCATTTTGGCTTTAATAACCGGTTTATTCAAGCCATGAGAACTAGGCCAATATTTCAAAAATTCTAAAAAATCTTTTTGTCTTTGAGATTACTAATTTATACATAAAACGTATTCCTAGTATTTAAAAATATAACATACATAGACGGACCAACAACTTTTTTTTGCCGATAAGATAAGGACCCCCTTATTGAGGAGGACTTTTCTTGAACCATAGAACGGACCAACAACTGTTTTACCCGATAAGATAAGGACCCCCTTATTGAGGAGGACTTTTCTTGAACCATAGACGGACTAACAACTAGGAAACACAACGAGACCTTGAATTTTATCAGACAAATAAACAATGCAGCTTACCTTAGGTAGGGCGTATTTGGGGTGCTAATACCTTCCCTTTACGCAACCAGTCCCCGTACCCAATCTCTGAGACCAGTTAGGGTTCCTAGTGACCAAAATACTAGGTGGCGACTCCCATTCCTTTTTTCACTGCTAAGAGACAAAGAATCCCTTGTCTCCCCATATTTACCAGATATATATCCCCCCATCACACATTCGAGGGTGGACGATCGCCGCGTTGTCGCTCACGTGCGACAGAATGGCGACTCCACTGGGGACCTTGTGGACTAAGCTTTGTTTTTGTCTGAATTGTTTTTGTTTTCGTGTGTTTTTTTAATATACCTTTCCTTTTGTTATCTGCTTATATGCTTTAAATATTTTTACGCATATTGTTCATGCATATGTATAGAATTGTCTCATGCATCACTTGCTTTTATTTTGAGAAGCACACACAAGCTTTAAGCTAGGAGGGGGATTAGCGATCTGCCCTATGACTATTGGTCAGGGTTCAGATGCGTGAAACACCCAACTCATATCCGAAGTGCTGCTTGGTAATGGTGGGTATACTTACCTTAATCGTTTCCTTGCAACGCCCCATACCCGTCTTTACGAAGAACGTCCAGGGCAGATATGAGACCCTTTCAAAGACCAGATAGAAAACCTACCCGTTCCTCACCTAATAAATAGAACTTGTCCTTAGGATATCTATCTTATGTTCATAATTCATCAATCCGGGGTTTTTAAGCCGAAATCTTGCCTAAAGGATTACGAAAGTCATGAATCGACTTTAAGATATACATTTGCACGAGCATCATATTTTCATCACGCATTTGTTTTTAATTCATCATATGCACGCCAGATCGTGAAACATAGGTCCCACATCCAAAGTCCACAACACCCGGTCCAGATCAAGAATGGAGAATGAAGAAAGAGCTCACTTAGAGTCACATTACTGCACCGAGTTGGAGTCCGTAAAAAATGAAGTTTCTTGACTGACCAATCTGCTTGAGCAACTCTTAAGAGCCAAGAACGGGGAGGGAACGTCTACCCAACCACCTATAGGAGCACCGTCAGTTCATGTCCCGGGGGTATCTCAGAACTTGGGGGCAGATTCAAGATCGGGCGGCAATTTGCGCTGCCATTCCCATTCAGCCCCTCAAGCTCACATCACTATAGATGGGCCTTCCGATAATAGGTCCACTGGATTTATGAACAATGACAAGATATCAGCCTTGGAAGAAAGGTTAAGAGTAGTCGAGGGAAATGACTGGTTTGACCCCATACGAGCGTCTGAAATATGCTTGGTGCCAAACATCACGGTACCAAAAGATTTTAGGATACCGGAGTTTATAAGGTACACTGGGTTGGAATGCCCAAACACTCACCTTCGATCTTATTGCAATAAGATGGCTGAGGCGATTCATGACGATAAGTTACTGATCTACTTTTTCCAAGGCGATGGCCGGGGTCGGCGCTAAGTTGGTACATGAGGCTGGATAATACCAGGATTAAGAAATGGAAGGATTTAGTGGAGGCTTTCCTTAAGCAATACAAGTTCAATTTGGAAATTGCTCCAGATCGAACAAGTCTAATGGCAATGGAGAAAAGGAGCAAGGAGTCAGTAAGGGCTTATGCGCAAAGGTGGAGGGATGAGGCAATGCATGTCCAACCCCCTTTGATAGAAACGGAGATGGTAACCTTATTTGCCAATACCTTCAAAGCACCATATTATGAGCACCTAATGGGTAGCTCATCTCAGCATTTCTACGATGCGGTACACATAGCTGAAAGAATAGAGCAAGGGATTAAGGCTGGACGTATAGCTGAGCCATTGGAGACGAAGGGTTTTAATGGAAGAAAAATGGAAGGTCATATTTACGACTTCGAAGATGGGTCCAAGGGCAAGATAGTGGATTCACTTAACCCACAAATACCTACCTCTCATGTTGCCCACATAAACTTTAACAAACCTTTTTCCTCCAATCGAGCAAATAACCAGTCAAACAACCAAAACAACGACCAAAGACCAAACACAAGATACATTGCAGAACAACTACCGCCATTACCCATGCCTTTGAAGGAAATATATGCCAAACTACTGAGCATTGGACAAATAGCTCCTATCCCTACATTACCACTACAACCACCATTCCCCATCTGGTATAAGCCCGAGTTGACTTGCGAGTACCATCTTTGGTATTCCCGGACATTGTCTTGAAACGTGCTACGCTTTCAAGAGCATGTTGTTGAAGCTCATCAAGATAGGATGGGTGTCGTTTGAAGACATACCCAATATCAATTCAAATCTATTGCCTGGTCATGACAAAAGTAATAGGGGATAAAGGGTTGGAAAACCTTGGTCAAGAATCGTCAATAATGAAGAAGGCGAGATCGAAGGAGAAAACAAGGAAACGCAAGTGGGGAAGGAAGATGAAGCATTGCCTCGGTTGACTTTCCAGAACGGGTTGACCCAAGAACTTCTCGTAGTTTTCAAAATGTAAAACAACTTTATTTGCCTTAGCATGTTTTTGTCATTTGCTTTTGTCATTGCTTTTATTTTCTCTATTGGGCAATCAGGGCTCATGTTTTCAGCCAGATTTTATATTTGTCTTTGAGCCTACTTTTTTTTAATAAATGATGAGTTTATGCACTTTTTGAACAAGTTTGAGTGGTTATATCATAAAATGGTTTAATATTGAAATTTAAGAAAAGCTAACCCTAAAGTACATCCCTACCTCTGATAGCGTAATAAATGGATAAATGATTAAGTGGTCACTTTATAATCATCTGTAATTGTCTTTATCAACCATAACAATGTGCATTTTGGAAAAAAAATCATCATTATCCCTTCACGCACTAAAAAAGTTTATCATTGGCTGAATGAATTTCTTCTCTATAAAAGCCCAGACTAGGATCACACCCCTACACTGGGGGCAAAACGAGTTGTTTTTTGAAAAGTTTTACGTGTTTAAAATTAGTTGGAAGCCCATAGATTTGAAAACCAAGCTAAAGCATTTGACAAAAGCATGACAACGAGGCAAATACAAGTCATACATTTTGAGAAAAGGACTACTTGAAGAAAGTCAAAGACTTCTTCTCCAAGAATATGATAGGCAGCACGAGAAATGAATCTAGCATACGACTTCAAAAGCAAGCTCATATCAAGAGAGAGTTTCATGAAATAGAAGAAGATGATGGGGCCTATGTTTCAAAATCAGGTACAAATGCATGCATGGCATCTAATCATAAATCATTGCATATATGTTTTTTGGATCATTACAGGAGGAGACCTTAATGCATTCCAACAAAATTGGAGATGAAGAAAGAATCATTGAGTTGATTCTAGAACAACGAGAAGAGAAGATAATAATTTTCAAACCCTGCCATCAGGAAGAACGACATCGAGCAATCGGTTAAAGGGAATCGCCAGATGGGGTTCCAGGATTGACCGATTTACAAAATAGATTTTTTGGTTTTTGATTAAAGGAGATCGCCAGAAGGGATCTCATATTTCATATTGAATAAAAGGAATCGCCAGATGGGATTCCAAGTTGTTTGAGATCGCCAGAAGGGATCTCGTATTTCGATATTGGTCAAAGGAGGTCGCCAGAAGGGACCTCGTATTTCAGCTTTGAATACAAGGAATCGCCAGATGGGATTCCAAGTTGATGAAGGTCGCCAGATGGGACCTCATATTTGATGTTGGTTAAAAGGAATCGCCAGATTGGGATTCCAAGTTGATTAAAGGAGATCGCCAGAAGGGATCTCGTGTTTCGCTATTTGGAGGTCGCTAGATGGGACCTCGTATTACATGTTGGTTAAAAGGAATCGCCAGATGGGATTCCAAGTTGTTTGGATAAAGGAGATCGCCAGAAGGGATCTTGTATTTCGATGAAGGTCGCGGAAGGAACTTCATGTTTTAGCGCGTGGTAAAAGGAATTGCGATGGGATTCCAAGTTATTTGAGATCGCCAGAAAGGATCTCGTACTTCGACATTCATCAAGGAAGGTCGCTAGAAGGGACCTCGTATTGAAACTATTTCTTAGAAAAGCATGGAGTTTACTAAGAATTCTTCCCTTTGGGTAGGTCACCCATACAAGGAGACCATTATTTTTCTTGGGTTCGTCACCCATACAATGAGACCATTATTTTTCCTGGGTTAGTCACCCATACAATGAGACCATTATTTTTCCTGGGTTAGTCACCCATACAATGAGACCATTATTTTTCCTGGGTTAGTCACCCATACAATGAGACCATCATTTTTCCTGGGTTCGTCACCCATACAATGAGACCATCATTTTTCCTGGGTTAGTCACCCATACAATGAGACCATTATTTTTCCTGGGTTAGTCACCCATACAATGAGACCATCATTTTTCTTGGGTTCGTCACCCATACAATGAGACCATCATTTTTCTTGGGTAGGTCACCCATACAATGAGACCATTATTTTTCCTGGGTAGGTCACCCATAATAATGAGACCACTCTTTTCTTTTCCCATCCGGGCAGGTCACCCGTCATAATGAGACCACACACGTGTTTTTGTATCGCCAGATGAGATTCCAAGTTTTTGGGGTTAAAGGAGATCACCAGAAGGGATCTCGAGATGACTAAATTTTGATCATAGTTTTTGGGTTAAGGAGGATTGCTGTAAAGACAAAGTTTCAGAGCAATCTAGCTCCGACTAGATCAGTTTCGGGAGCTCAGTTTTGGTTTATCTTTATAAAACTTACTGCGCAGAACCTCTGCTCCGTAAGCTTTATAAAGAGGGGGCATCTGTTGTAACCCATTTTTGGGTCCCCAAATAAATGAAATAAAATAAATAGCCAAAGGAGGTTAGAAAAATAACAGGAGGCAGAAGCGCTCAGAAAATGGTTGGAAAATTGGTCAATGAGGTTAAAAATACAAAGATGGAATTTTTGATAATATATTCTTGAAGGAGGAGAGCCCTGTTGACAAGGAAAATTTGAAATTTGAGGAGAAAAGCCCAAATTTAGATGTTTATGGACTTAATTTGATTTTTAAATGAATTTATAGGGGATTTGATTGCAAGAAAAATTGATTTTTAAGTCAATTTGGGCTTTAATTAGAAGAAATTTAAGTTCTGGGGCCAAAATATATTTTTTAGGAATTTATTAGGTCAAATCAGGGGCCTAATTGCATAAATATTGAAGTTTAAGGGTCATTTGGGGACTTAATTGAGAAAATTCGAAACCAGGGACCAAATTGGAAGAGGCGCGTAAATGGAGGGGCTGGAATTAATTGATTCAGGGGCCTAATTGAAGAAATTAGAACTTTTTGATCAATTAAGGGCTCAATTGCATAAATCAGAGGCCAAGGACTAAAGTGAAAAACGCGGCCAACAAGAGGGGCGGAGACCGAAATTGGCAAGGATGCAATTGAAGAGAAAAAAAGATGATTGAGGGCTGATTTGAAATTTGGCGCGTTTTGGCGCCACATTTAAATGAAACGGCGCGTTTTCTCCAAAACGACGCCGTTTCATACATTCAAAAAAAAAGAAAAAAAAAGAAAGAGGAGAACGGTGTCGTTCTGAACGACACTGTTCATCTTCTTCCCCCGATCACGCAGCGGGGAAGAAGGAAAAAAGGGTTGCTTTTTTTTGAATTTTGCCGGCCACTCTCGCCTGGAGCCCACCGACCGGACACAATGGCCGACCACCCACCGCGCACCTGCCAGAAAATCGAGGAGGGGGGGCCGAGCCTTCACTAAGGCCAATGGCCGACCGGCCGGTTGCTCCCCAACGAAAAGGCCACACCTTTGGCTCTATAAATGGAACCTCAAGAACGCTGATGAAAAAAAAAAGAGGAAAAAGGAGAGAAGAAAAACAGAGGGGAGGGAAGAAGGAGAAAACAAAAAAACAGAGGAGAGAGAGAGGAAGAACCGAAAGAAGAGAGAAACCGAGAGGAGAGAAAAACATAAAAAAAAAAACAGAGGAAAGAAAAAACATGAGAGAGAAGAGAGGGAAGGGAAGAAAAAGAAGACCGAAACATAGGAAGAAAAGGGAAACGGACGTTCGGAATAGCTGCAGCGCCGCCTGGAGCCGCCGTCCGTGAGCTACGACACCGCCACCGGCCTGCCGAGACCGCCGGCCGACGCGACCTCCTCCGCGCCAGGTAACTTTTCTTCCCACCTCATTCTTGCGTTTATTTTTTTTCGTTTTCCTTCCCGCATGCGAGCAGTAGCGTTCGCATGTGGGGTGGGGGAAAATAATTCCCCCGCCCGTTTTGGCTTGGGCAGCGGATCCTCAGCCCGACCTCTTCTCGGGCGGTGGCCCGAAGATAATGTTTAGTTTTTTTGGGCCGAGATCGGCCCAACCCATTTTAGGTAAATCGCCCAACAATTTTGGGTGAGTCCGCCGTCGGTTAGTAGGCCACCATTGACTTATTGAATATTATATTATATATATATATATTATATTTTGTATTATTTATATATATATATATATGAAAAAATTATAAAAATTTTGCAAAAATTATAAGAAAATATATGTGATTTTGCTGTAATTTTATTCCGTATTTTGATTAATATCGGTTGGTATTTTTATACTGTAAAGATACAAATCCGGTATTAACATACCCGGTTTTCATCAAAACATCAAAGATTTTCAAAATAAAAAATTTCTTTTGCTTTCAAAAATTCTCTAAAAATGTTGTTGATTTTTCTGCATTTTGTTTTATCAAAGTGGATTAATATTTGGTTGTATTTTTATACCGCAAGGATACAAACCCAGTATTAAAATACCCGATTTACGTCAAAACGTACAAAAAATACATATTTAAAAAATGTTTTGTTTTAAAATACGGCCTAGTCTCTCCAATATATATATATATAAATATTATGACATCATCTTTTTCATATAACAAAGAAAATTTCAAAACAATATATGTATTAACATGCATTTTGGCTTTAATAACCAGTTTATTCAAGCCATGAGAACTAGGCCAATATTTCAAAAATTCTAAAAAATCTTTTTGTCTTTGGGATTACTAATTTATACATAAAACGTATTCCTGGTATTTAAAAATATAACATACATAGACGGACCAACAACTGTTTTACCCGATAAGATAAGGACCCCCTTATTGAGGAGGATTTTTCTTGAACCATAGACGGACCAACAACTGTTTTACCCGATAAGATAAGGACCCCCTTATTGAGGAGGACTTTTCTTGAACCATAGACGGACTAACAACTAGGAAACACAACGAGACCTTGAATTTTATCAGACAAATAAACAATGCAGCTTACCTTAGGTAGGGCGTATTTGGGGTGCTAATACCTTCCCTTTACGCAACCAGTCCCCGTACCCAATCTCTGAGACCAGTTAGGGTTCCTAGTGACCAAAATACTAGGTGGCGACTCCCATTCCTTTTTTCACTGCTAAGAGACAAAGAATCCCTTGTCTCCCCATATTTACCAGATATATATCCCCCCATCACACATTCGAGGGTGGACGATCGCCGCGTTGTCGCTCACGTGCGACACCTGGCTCCATTGAAACAATGGAATCTCCATCGACGATTTAAACGCCAATGTTATAGTCCTTGCAGCCTCAATGTTTGTAAACCTGATAAAAGTAGTAATTAATATTAATTAGTTGTTCATAAATTATGTTATAAGTATATAAAAAAAATCTAAAACCTAAACAAACTTACATTTAGAGGTCATCCTTCCATTGTGCCTGGTACTTGCGGGTGAATTGACCCCGCTGTGAAGGCACACCGCTCGCATGGAAACCCGCTAGAAGAGGCAGCATCACAAGTTGGCGTAGATTCCTCGCCGTGATCAGCACCTAAGGATACGTCCTCCTCGCTGCTAGAAGAACTAGCTGCAACCGTCTTCTGACGACGTGCTGTAGATTTCATTCTACGCATCTACACACATGTATACGAATAATTAACTTCGATTATTTAAAAAAAAAAAAATGTAGTCTCCCCCAGATCTTGGGGGGTCCCAAGTTGTCGACAAAATCATATTACACTTCCAATTTTATTTCACATCCCGATCCAATCATCCTGGATCTCAACCCAACTCATCATCATCAACACAACATTTTATTCAATAACATCATATAGAATTACAACTATGAACATTCATTTAATTATTTTATACTAAATTAAGATAAACTAATAATTAAATGCAATTCTATATATATAAATTAACATTTTTAAAATAAATCAACAATAACAATTATATTTATAAACTAACATTTTTAACATAAATTCAACAATAACAATTATAGCAATACAAACAATAATATCCTAAATTAAGATAAACTAATAATTAAATGCAATTCTATATATATAAATTAACATTTTTAAAATAAATCAACAATAACAATTATATTTATAAACTAACATTTTTAACATAAATTCAACAATAACAATACAAACAATAATATCAAAACTAAAAAAATAAAATTAATAAATAAAATTAAAAAACTAAAAAACACTACACAACACACAAAATTAAAAAACATTATATCAATTCAAAATAAATTTGGGAATAAAAAATGCTTACCTTAATAATGTGTTGAATTTAAGATTTTATCTACAAACAATATACAAAACAAAGAACACCAAAAAAATAATCATAATTAAAATAAAAAAAATACAAAGATAAAGGAAAAAAATACATACCTTTTAAAACTAAATGAGAGAAGAAGAGAAAGGGAGAAGAGGAAGGGAGAAGAGGAGAAGAGAAGTGAAAGGGAGAAGAGGGGGAGAAGAGGAGAAGAGAAAGGGAGAAGAGGAAGGGAGAAGAGGGGGAGAAGAGGGAGGAGACGACGGGGGAGGGGGAGAGGGAGGAGACGGTGCGGGGGAGAGGAGGGGGAGACGGGGGGGAGAGGGAGGAGACGGTGCGGGGGGGTGGGGGTGGCGGTATATATAGGGAAATTTCGACGGAATTACCGACGGCACTTAATTGCTGTCGGTGCAATTAATTTCCGTCCGTAATTCCGTCGGAAATTAATTGAAATGCGCACCAAAAAAGTTCGAAAATCTCGCCAAACTTTTCGATCCGTCGGCAATCCGTCGGAAATGCCGTCGGTGATGGTGCAGACGGGACACGTGTCAGACATGTGCGGGCCGTCGGTGATGCTGTCGGTATGTGACGTCGGTAATGCCGTCGGTAATCGTGCAGACGGACACGTGTCAGACATGCGTGCGGACAATCCCGTCGGTGATTCCGTCTGTATTGGCGTCGAAAACGCCGTCGGAAATCCATCGGTGAATGTGGCAAAATCCCGTAATTTTTTTGCAACTCTCTGTGAAATACCGACGGGTTATATTCCGTCGGTATATCCGTCGGTGAAAAGGTAAATTTTTCTTATGTTTTTTATGTAACCCTCTCAAAAAATCTTGAATTGCAAACTAAAAAACACACACAACACAATAACAAAGGCTGACCCTTAAAGAAGAATAAATATTTCATGTTTCAAATTATTACATTATAAAAATAAGGCTTTATAACATGTTTAGTTAGTCGGAATTTTCATCTTTGTCCTCCATTGAATTGTTATCATCAGCTTCATCGCACTCTTCAATTTCGTTATCATCTTCTTCAACAACATTCTTTTTTCCACTAGTGGAGCTCAGAACAACATTCAACTCCTCTGCGTCAACATCAACAAGACTATCGTTGAAAACGCGAAAATTCGAATTTTCTTCTAAGTCAATCGACGGAGCAACTCGGTATGGTTCAACCAACTCACTAGCTTGAAAGACTTCATCTATCACACTTGTGTCTTCGTTCTCATCCTGAACAACCTCGACACGGCCCTTAGGTTTTGTTTTTAAAACGGATAACCAATCAACTCTTGATCGGTCCTTTCTAAAGGAACGGGTGTATGTGTAATAAACTTGTTGGCATTGCTTTGCGAAAACAAAGATGTCGTTTACGTTGCGGTGTCTAGCTTTTGAATTGATTTCAACGAGACCATAGTGAGGATCTACTCTGATTCCTCTGTCATTTGTGTCATACCAATAACATTTGAATAAAAACACTCTATTTTGCTTGCTATGATATTGCAGTTCGATGACCTCTTCCAATCTACCGTAGTAGTCAACTTCAAACTCACTAGAAGTCGATCCCTTAATACAAACACCGCTGTTGCATGTCTTTCTTCCATGCCCGTATTCTTCAGTATGAAAGACATATCCATTGACAAAATATCCATTATAGCACTTGACTTTTCTTTCAGGGCCCAGACATAGTAAAAACAGTGAAATAGCAGCACTACCTCCCATTTGATAAACCTAGCTTGTAAATTAAATACAACAATAATCAATAAATGGATATTATGTAACATTGACTACAATTAATTACATTGCAAGAGATAATGAGTTTGTGCTAGGACTTACATGTGTTCTAAACCATGTGGCAAATTGTTCATCTTGTAATTGAAAGATCCGGGATTGGTCATTTGTGAGTTATTGGACAGTAAGTATCGTCGATGTTGCCTGCAAGGTTGTTCCAAAGTATATGAGTGTATGGTATCACAAAACATAAATAGTACACTCTTGAAAAAGTTTAAGTCGAACATCTACTTACTTAATAAAAGGTCTCGACTCATCACGGTTAAATAGGACATAATTGTGTGCTTGTCCGAACTCTATTTCGGACAAATATCTTCCCCCTCACGGCATTTTTAGGTGTGGGTCGTCCAGGATTGGAGAATATTGACAAGTTCCCACTTGAATGCACTTCACCACCATCATCATGCCGTGGAACACGGTTTATCCTCGTTCTCAAATGAGGTTCAAAATTGTATGAGCTAAATGTTGAGATCTCCTCAACAATATACGCCTCACATATTGACGCCTTCAACATGCGCCTTGTTCTTAACCTTTTTTTTAAGATTGAACAAGTACTGATATATATATATATATATATATATATATATATATATAAATTATCAATTAAAAACATTAAAATAAAAACATTTAATTATAAATGTCATAGCAACTTTAATATCTAACCTCTCGAATGGATACATCCATCCATGCCCGGACCGGGTCCTCCAACTTTTACCTCAAACGGTAAATGTACGAGTAGATGCTCCATTAGTCAAAAAATGATGGAGGGAATATCATCTCAAGTTTGCATATTGTCTCGACGATATTCTTTTCAAGCCTCTCAATGTGATCAACATTCAACTTGCTAGAGCATATATCTCTGAAGAAATGACTAATCTCCGTTAGTGCATCCCATATCCCCTTTGGCAACAAATCACGAAAAGCTAATGGGATGAGTGTTTGCATAAACACATGGCAGTCATGACTCTTCATTCCATATAATCTGCATTCCTCCGTATTAACCAGCCTTGATATGTTCGAGGCATGTCCATCGAGGAAACGCAGACTCTTAAGCCATTTGTAGACTAGTAGTTGTGCGTTTTCTCTAGCACGAAGCTTGCTCTTGGTTTTGCGACCCGTGACCCATCACAAACCAACTCCATATTTTTACGGTTACAGAACAGCGCTACATCCAATCTAGCCTTGATGTTGTCCTTTGTCTTCCCCTTCACATCCATAACGGTGTTGAAAATGTTCTCAAACACGTTCTTTTCAATGTGCATGACGTCAAGGTTATGGCGGAGAAGATTGGTCTTCCAATAAGGAAGCTCCCAAAATATACTTCGCTTCACCCAATTATGGGTCAAACCAAAACCAGGAAACTTCTGCTTACCTAATTGGAGACCAAACACAATTGCACCGTACTCTGACACAACATCAAACAATTCTTCACCGGAAAGACGCGGGGGTGCAACATTATTTTCAACCCTGCCAACAAAGAAATCCTTTCTGTTCTTTCTGTACCTGTGGTTATGTGGCAAGAAACGATGGTGACAGTCAAAAAAATAAGCTTTACCCCGTTTGTTAGCGTGAATGCCTTGTTGTTCTCCATACAATATGGACATGCTAGCTTTCCATGCGTGCTCCAACCAGAAACCATTCCATAAGCTGGAAAATCATTGATAGTCCACATCAAAGCCGCTCTCATAACAAAATTTTGTTTCCTCGAGATGTCATAAGTCAAAGCTCCAGAGGACCACAATTGCATCAACTCATCAATCAACGGACGAAGACAAACATCTATATTCAGCCCCGGACTGCTCGGACCTGGTATGACCATAGATAAAAACATGAACTCTGGCCTCATACACATCCCCGGTGGCAAGTTATAAACCGTCAGTATGACCGGCCAACAAGAATAAGGAGCAGCAAATGACCCAAATGGGTTGAATCTGTCTGTACACAACCCAAGACGCACGTTCCTTGATTCAGCTGAAAAGGGAGGATGCATACTGTTAAAGTGTTTCCAGGCTTCACTGTCAGAAGGATGAACCATCACTCCATCAACCGCATGGTGTGATTGGTGCCATGTCATGTGCTCAGCAGTCCTTGGTGACATGAATAACCTCTGCAGTCTAGGTGTGATTGGGAAGTATCTAAGTTTTTTATATGCCACGAGAGTCTTCCCTCTACCAGTTCTGGGTTTGTAACGGGAATGCCCGCACGTCATGCACTCGGTCATCTCGGCATTTTCAAGATAGTATAACATGCAGAAGTTAGGGAATATATCAATTTTCTGGTATCCTAAACCGAGGGGTTTCATCATGGACTTGGCAGCATAGAAGTTCTCTTTCAGCCTGTTCCCTTCAGGTAAAATGCTTCTCGCCCATTCAATAATCTTGTCATAACCGGCCTCACTCAACTTGTGATCTGACTTGATGGTGAACACCTGTGCTATGGCTGATAATTTACTGTGGTTCGTGCAGCCATCCCATAATGGTTCGTCAGAATCTCTCAACAGATCAAAAAACCTTGCTGCATCTGCATTAGGTTCTTCTTCTACGATTGGACATCCCCTGACATTATCTTCACTCATTCTCATTGCATCCATAACCATATTCCTGTAAGGATTACTGTTCTCATTTCCAACTTCATGCATGTTACTAGCACTAGAAGTTGACCCAACCACCTGTTCTTCCATGCTCTCATCAGGAACAAATAGTTCTCCGTGAGCATACCAACACAGGTAATCTTCCATGAACCTTTTGGTTAGAAGATGCATCATTACAACATCTTAATGCAGAAACTTTAAATTTTTACACTTCCTGCATGGACACCTAATACCGCCATCAGTAAAATTCCTCGGAATAGATGTTGCGAAATTAATAAAACCCTGGATGCCGTTACAATAATCCATCCTCCGCAATCCTTGGGGTGAGTTCCGATACATCCATGAACGATCATCCATGACTTCTATTGAACCTCTATAAAACATAACAAAAATATTGGTTTTCCCCGACATTATCCAACAAACTAAAACAACACTTATGTTAAATATTCATTATCAATTATCAACTATCAACGTTCATAAATACAAATTTATACATATATAAATTTACAGAATTACTCACAACTTCGAAATATAATTGATAACAATTAAACAAGACACTTAAATAAGCTATTAATTATTTATTTCATCACAACGACACATTTAATTCGGTGTAATTCAAACAAAATTTCAACAATTTACAAACAAATATAATTTGACAAAATCTAAAACAATCTATAACAACTACAAAATTATACATTCATACTACAAGTTTCTTTGACAAATAACAATTAAACAAGTACAAACGTTAACAAAATACATATACTAAAACAATAAAATTCACAATTAAATATTAAAACTAAAAAGGATAGATTTACTTACAAAAAAAATGATAAAATCTACAAGAAACGGATATTGTGACCACGTACAAGATATAAGAAACTTGAATGCTCGTGTTGAGAATAGTAGAGAGTTTGGGATGGGTGTTTGGCTGTAGTTTGGGAGGAGTTTGGGAGTGGAGAGGTGGGATGGGAAAGAAGAAGAAGGAGAAACAGAGGATGAGAGTGTCGGCAGATGGGTGCATATAATGGTTTTTTCCGACGGAATCACCGACGGATTCCTTCCATCGGCGATGCCGTCGGTGATGCCGTCGGTGACAGCGCCACGTCACTGTACGGCTATCACAGTTTGAATCCCTCGGTACTTTCCGTCGGTAAAATCGTCTGACGTCACCATGTCGTTGCGTATTTCCAGACAAAATGTATATTCCGTCAGTGAAATCGACGGTATATACCGACGGAAATATTCCGTCGGTATATACCGACAGAGTTTGAGACGGAATTATGTCCGTCGGTATAAATTACCAACGGAATATTTCCGTCGGTAATTCCGTTGCTTTTCTCCGGTTTCCTGGTAGTGCTTTTAGAGATTGTACTTTTACTTTCTAAATTTGATTGTACTTTTAGAGATTATATCATGAGATCATCCAGTGAAAAATTATATGATTGAGCCAAATGTCGGTACAACAATTTAGGAGGATAAGAGTTTTTTTCGTGACAAATATTGAGAGAGTACAATAATATTTAGATTATTATTGTAAAGAAACGAGGTTATTGCATGTGCTATCGTTCCTTCTTGAATTAAAATTTTTTGGAACTTGAAAAATAATATTTAGATTATTGGAACTTGAACTGATTAGGCTAGTCGTGGAATTTTCTTTTTTTACTCAAAATTCAGAGTGGTACAATAAATCAAGGGCATCTTCAATGACAAAAAACGATTTTAAAGTGTGGCTTGGGGTGTTGGTGTTTTGCTCGGGCTCGGACACCAACAGTCCCACCACAGCTGGACTATTGGTGGTGGATTTTGACCCGGATTCTGGCTGTGTATTGGGAGGGGCAGCGGTGCGCGTTTACGGCGTTTGAGCTGCCCGTCATAGGTGGCATTTTGAATTTTTTTTCTCACAGGCAGCTTCCTCTGTTTCTATAGGAAGAAGGCGATGAATGGGAATGAACGGCGCCGTTTCTAGGCTAGGGCGGCTCTTTGCTATTTGGTGATTGAAGTTCTGACATTGTTTAATTAAGCCGCTAGTCCAAATTGTAATTGGACCCCTGGATTTCGGCGCCTATTCACTTTGATCCCTGAAATTTAATTTCTTGCAATTATGACTCGAATTGTCCCTGAACTTTGATAGTTGTTCAATTAAACCCCTGATTGCATTAATTTACTAAATCAAAGTTTAATTAAGACCTCAAACTTATCAATTCTTTAATGTTCTACCAAAATTAACTTTCAAAGCCATAAATCCACCATGATTAAACCCTCAAAACTTCCAAATTGGGTTGTCTTACCTGAATTTCAAATTTTTCTTTAATTTAATTTTTTTTCATCTCATTTTCTTTTTATTTATAAAAATAAAAATAGAAATAAAAAAAGCAAAAAAAAATGAAAATTTAGGTTATGACAATTATATTCATAAATATCACTTTGCAAGATAATCTAATCAAAACAATTAACAATAAAAAAATTGAGATCCATAGTTAATATTTATTCTGCCAATTATATTTAAACATGCCAAATGTTCTAATAGGAAAAAGTTAATATTTATTTGCTATTACGAAAATCACGAAATCCATAGTTATTGTTAATTTAGTCTTAAGCACTCACAAGCTATGGTTTCTTAAGAAGTTAACCTTTTCATAGCTTCAACTGCTGGGATGATTTGTGGACAACTTTTAATTTAACACATCGTAGTTTGATTGGTTGAAATTGAGAAATTTTTGTAAATAAATGGTTAAATCTGATCAAACTTTTTCATGAAGGTTGCCTTCAAAAGAATTAATTCAAATATAATTATGCCTTATCTGTTATTTCATGCAAATCACTTACATTCAAAAACATATATATATACATACACAATATACATTACACTAATGAAGCCTTTTTTTTTTTTTCTTATCCCGGTATTTTCATATTTTTTTAAAGAATAAGACTAGTTTTGTTTAGGGTTCGTGCCTGCCCCTTCCAACAAGTGCATTTCCTGAAGATCGAACTTGTATTCTCATCCTTGCAGAGATATAGCAGTACCTTATTTGTTATTTCATGCAAATCACTTACATTTAAAAACATATACATAAATGCACAATTATACACATTTCACTAATGAAGCCTCTAATTTCCCATTGAAGCCTCTAATTCAAATCAACAATCCCAATGATAAAAACAAAAATCGATCAATTTCTAAGTTGATGATAAAAATAAAAATTGATTGATTTTTCATCTTATTTTCTTATCTTCTATAAACATGTGGTTTACATTCTATCTTTTCAAAAATCAGATTCAAGATTATTGCCAAACACTGTATAAGGTTCAATCTGATTTATAATTCTACTCAATCAAAAGTTTTGATCATGGCCATCTATAAGCTAACTTTTCAAACATCTTACAGGCTTTTGGATTGCGACTTTCTTTTGCCCTTATAGATTACATTCCAAACAGGGAAGCCGCCTACGTTAAATTTTCATGAACCACTTGTCTTTGAATCAATTCTACATGTGATCGATATGAAAGAGATTTGCTCACTAGTTTTAATTACAAATTAAAAATTTAGAAATAATTCAAAACATAAAACAAATCCAATCATTGAAATTTTGAAAGTTTATAAGAAATTAAGAAATTAAAAAAATTTAAACTGGGAAATTTCGAAATTGCTCCTTGTTTTATGGCTGAAGCCAAGGAAATTAAGGAAGCCTAAACAAAAAATTCAAAATTTCTCTCCAAGCTTCATTTTTTTTTTTTTGAAAATATGATCGTGGGGATGGAAATTTCATAATTGTAGACTAAATTATTTTTATTTAATTGTTAAGATTTTCTAAAAAAAAAATTAATTTGATTTAAATTGAAAAGAGATTTATTAGGATATTTGGTACATTAGGATTTTATTTTTAGTCGATTATGTTTTTCTATTTAAGGATATAAAAGATTTTCAATTTGAAATATATACTTCTATATTCGGAAATCTAGGGAATACTTATATTAAATTATATTAAATTGTTAAAGCATTGATGAAATTATATAGACAGCAGATATATGAAAAATATAGAAAATGATTTTGTTCTTGAAAAGAGGGGAAAATCATATTAAATTATCAATAGTTTGATAATCTTGCCTCCAATAGTTTGACAATAAGGATTAGTTCTGAAACAATGGCAGAGAAGTGTAAGAGAGAAAACATGAGAGGCTTGCAGTCTTCGAGCTAGAAGGATTTGTGTAGCAGTGTCTCCTCTTCAAAAATCTTCTTGGGTTCTTGAATATGGCTTAGAAATAGAATTTTGCAATGATGGTACAAAAACTTGAAACTCCAAATAGAAGGGGTAGGGGCCTTGTTTATTTTTATATTTTAAAAACGTTTTTGATAAAAAATAATTTTATTTATTTTTTTCTTTGCTTCAAATTAATATTTTTTTTGTGTTTTCAGATCATTTTGATACGTTGATATCAAAAATAATTTTTAAAAAATAAAAAAACATTATTTTGATGCTTTTCCAAATAAAAAACACTTTAAAAAGTAACTGCAACAACACTCCCAAACACCCTCAGTCCCGCTGCTGAGAGGAAAGGTGGAAATGATACTGAGACCGTGAGGCAATTAAACCAAACTTGAAATTGCTCTCCATGCATTAATTTTTTTCTTAAAGACATATGAAATATTAAAAAATTACTAATTTTCTAAATTTTCATTTGTAAGAAAAAAATTAGAAAAAAAAAGTTTTGAAATTTCTCTACTGTTAAAAGAATTTAAAGAATACGAAATCCTTAGCTGTTGTTATTTTAGTCTTAAGCAATCAAGTTATGGTTTCTTTAAAAATTAAGCTTTCTATTTCTTCAACTGGTTGGACAACTTTTAATTTAAAACATCTTAGTTTAATTGGTTCAAGATGGGATAGTTTAATTGGTCAAATCTGATCAAATTTGTTCATGAGGGCTCTCATCTGTCGAATTATTTGAAATATAATTCTGCCTTATCTGCTATTTAATGCAAATTGCCTACATTGAAATCAATGAAGCCTCTAATTCAAATCAATCGATCCCAAAGAAAAAAACAAAAATTGATCGATTATTAAGTCTTTGATCATGCAGTTGAAGTTCTGTGTCTTCGAAAATTGTAGATTTTACAAGCATTTGGATTGTGACTGCATGCTTTTTTGACCTTATAGATGCATTTCAAACAGGGAAGCCGCCTCCGTGTAAATTTCCTGTGTCAAGATTTTTATGGACCACTCCATATAGGTAGTCTGCTTGTGTGTGGTCGATATGAAAGAAATTTCCTCACCTTCTTACAGTACATTAGAAAATTTCAAATTTAGTGATAATTTAAAACATAAAAAAAGTTCAATCATTGAAATTTTGAGAGCTTTTAAGAAATTTAAAAATTTTAAACTGGGAAATTTGGATATTGCTCTTTGTTTTATAGCTCTAGCCAGATTATTACTCATTTTTGAAAGCTAGTTGAAGATGTTAGAGAATAATATAAATTATATATTGAAACCTCATCGAACAACTTAATCTTTTTGTTTGAAATGGTTTTTTAACATGTTATCAGAGCCTTGATGATCAAGCGGTTACAAGTTAGAATCTCATTATTCTTATTTAAACACAAGGTAATATGAATATATGCAAATTTAACAGCATTGTATAAAAAAAATGATGCAGTAAACCGCTACATAATTAAGAGTAATTATGCAAGATCTAATTACAAAAGGTATCATAAAGACTAAATTTTAATTTTAATTAGACAAGGACCAAAAAATTTTAAAATAATTTTTTTGAAAACTAGGGATTAAAAAGAATTTTGTCAAGACTTCAATTGCAAGCAAACAAAGTCATGTATTGAATCATTTCATTTTTATTTTTATTTAAATTTCTCTGACGAAGTGCATGGATTTCTACTAAAATCATAAGTGGAGCATCCCGTAGGAACTGAGAGAGTCAAAATGAAATAAATTATTTTTTAACATTCTCTTCAGTAATTAGATAATGCAAGAATTAATCTCTCTGTTTCCAGCAGTAGATTCTGTAAATTCTATTTCAACTAACAGTCAAATCAAACATGTTAAATAAGTATTCAGAGTTTATCTATTTGAGTTTTAAATTATTGAAGATATTTGTTTTTGCAACTTTCCCCTTGCTTTCCTCTGTCTCTAGGCCTAGGCCTCCGACTTTTTCAAATAATTGCATTGTTTGGTTGTCTGATAAAAAAACTAAGGTGTTATTGTATTTTTAATTGTTGGTCCATCTATGATTTAAGAAAAGTATTTTTTAGTAAGGAAGTCCTTATCTTATCAGGTAAAAACCTAACCATTCTAACGTCAATAAAAAGGAATTACCTTTTTAATATCGGGAATATGTTTTACGTATAAATTCATAATCCCAGATACTAAAAAAAACAAAATATTTTTTGGGTATTTTTTAAAATATTGGCGTATTTCTAATGGCTGTAATAACTGGTTATTAAAACCAAAATGCATGTTAAAACATATATTTTTGAATTTTTGTTGTATGAAAATACAATATGATGATTTTTATTTTTTTATTCTTTTTTTAATCTTTGAGAGACTTGGCCGTATGCAAGAAAATAAGACATTTTTTTTTCTTTTGCAATATTTTCAGAGAAAACTGGGTGTTTTAATGCCAGATTTGTATCTTTACGATATAAAAATACAAACTAATATTTATCGAAAATACATGGAAAATCACAAGTTTTTCAAAGGATTTTTTTGGAATTTTTAGAATTTTTTTAATTAATAAATAATATTATTGCATTAATATATTGGGGATGGGCCTCATCTAATTATATTGGGCTGAGCCCATTCTGCCTTAGGCCGAAATAAGCCCAAGACAAGGGCTGGGCCAGTTTGGCCTATTGGATTCTTTTTCTTCCTTCTTTGGACTGGACCGGATCCGGCCCAGTCATTTTGGTCCGAGCAGGAGCTGTCCAGCCTAGAAAATAGTGGAGAGACTCTCCATTGTTCACATGCAACATGAACATTGGAGCAGCTAGGGGAAGAAGCAGAAAGAGGAGGAAGAGGAGGAGGGGCTGGCCTGGGGTGAGGTGCTGTCGATCATGGTGGCGACATTGTGGCGGTAGGCGGTGGTTCCAAGCGGCGCCGGTTCCTCCTCTTTTCTCTTCTGTTTCTGCGTTGCTTCTTTTCTCTGTTTCTGTCACCTTGCTTCTCTGTTTCTTCTTCCAAGCGGTGGTTCCAAGAGGAAGGTAAGCAGTGGTGCTGCTGCTGTTACTAACGGAGGGAGATAAACAGTTTTTTTCTCTTTTCCCCTGTTTTCTGTTCTTCTGCGTTTCCTTTTCTTTCCCTTCTTACGATATGTGTTTTCCTTTCTCTTCTATTTCCCCTGTCTCACTGTCCTTTCTTTTCTTTTGTTTCCCTCCTTCTCTCTGTTATTTCTATGTTATCCTCTCTATACTCTCCCTGTCCCGTGTTTCTTTCTCTCTTTTTTTATATGTTCCTATTTCTTCACTGCCCCACTCTTTTATATATATATATAATGGCGTCGTTTTGGACAAAACACGCCGTTTCATTTAAATGAAAATAGAACCAAAACACGTCAACTTCCAAATCAGTCCTCAATTCGTCATTTTTTTTTTTGGAGATGTTGATTAATGTTTCAAAGGCTATAAAGTGGAAGTATGCGCTCACCACAAGGCATTTTGAATCCATGCTGTCTCAATACTCGAAATAGAAGTGACAAAGTGTAGAGATCAAAGTCATGCTTCTCAAGAAGATTAGGAAGGTCATCAAAAATTTCTTTGAGGCTGTTTTCAATCTCGTCGTCAAAATGATATGACACACCAAGCCGACATAACAGATTAATGAATTCAATATGTTCCACTGGATCCCTTTTGGGTGCCATCAGCATGTCCTTCACATTTTCCTTCAACTCTTCTACTTGTCGGCTGTATGACTCGAATTCCTGCAGTGAAATATTCAGTTAATATAAATTGATAGAATTGGGTAATCCTTGACGTGTTTTTTTTCTACTCTATTGATAATTTTTTTCTGTTTAAAGTAAAAGTAATCAACAGCTAGACAAATGTATAGCATATGAGAGGAGTGGCAACAAAATATACATATGATTTTATCATTAAAAAGCGAGAGAGAAGTACTGATATATATATATAATTAAAAAAAATAAAAAAACAATTGTAATTTTTTTTTATATTTTTAAATTGTTTTAATGTATTAATACTTAAAATCATTAAAAGAAAAGCTACACTGCTAGCTATACACACAGAAGAGAAGTAGTATACCGTTTGTGGGAAGGAAAATGAAGCGAAGCTACAACCCCACAAGCTTGGTGGGAAATCTGCCTTTCCACGAGAATTTTTTTGTTGATTGGTGTTTTCCATTTTCTTGAATGAAATAGAGACTACTACTTTGAGTACTTTGATGCTCGAGTACCTAAATCATTATCAAAGGAAAGCTATTTATAGGGAAATATTGGCATGACGTTGTGTACTATACCTTTTTTTTTTTTATTGAACTCCTTAATAAAAAAAAGATGAACGTGATTTTGATGATAAATGGGTGTTTAAAAATATATTATTTCTTACTTGTAAATATATTAAATACTATTTTATATTTTTTAAATTTATTTTTGACATTATTATATTAAAAATATTTAAAAACATTAAAAAAATAAATTTAAAACAAAAAATTAAATTTTAACAAAAACAAAATTCAACCTTAATTCCAAATACGATTACAACTAAAACATTTGTGTTAGGACTTAACTTTTTAAGTGTGTTCTAAAAGAAAAATAATAAATCATTAGATGTAAATATTTAAAAAAAAAGTGCAAAAGAGAGGGGGAAAGAGAAGTTACACAATCAAAAGATTGATGTCTTATCCAAGGTGCAGGAGTGTCAAAGTAATAAATAATCCGGAAAGACCGAGATCGAACCACAGAGAGATGAACTATATAAATTACAAATTATAAAATGATATTGATGTTGAAAAGAACTTTAAGATGTGATAATGATGAAAATATTAAACAAAGATAAAATAAGGATAAAATAATTGTCAAGGTTAGAGGATCCACTAATAATATTTCAAATAAACATTGTATAAACTCTTTTTTTTTACTCAACTAGAGACCACACACAAAGGAGATTCCAATCAGATGATTTATCGTTAATGGCTCATTATATATTATTAACATGATCATATTAATTATCTTATTTAACTAACGCCAATGCTTTTAAATATTGTTATGTATTCATGATGCTAACTTATGTTAACAACAAATCAAGTTCCTCTCATAACAACGATGTCGGCCGAAGACTGTGAAGGATCAAGCATTTATTGTACCAATTGTTATACAACATAAATCTAGATTAACCATTTAACAAGCAAGGTATTAAGAGTGAATGAGATAAAAATTATAAGACATGTTAATTGTAAACTTTCTTGAATATAAGCATTGAAGTCCATGTTGAGTTTATATTATACTTATTTTAACACCATTAGTGAAACCTTTTCACATTGATATAATAAACTTAGCTAAACATTATGAAGAAGAGAAACATAAATAAACTAGATAAGAACATAGTTATGATGAAAAGCATAAACAAAAGATTAATGAAAGCAAAACTTAAATATTATAAAAATACAAAGAAAGAAAGGAAGAATATGATCTTGATCTGAAAACCAAGATGCCTAAATGTATGACAAATGCCTCTTTTTATAGGCTAAAATTTGAAACTATTGATTGGTTGACTAACTATTTAGTTGGTGGCCAACCATTGACATGGTGGTTGGATAATGAAAGTTGGCCAACTTTTTAGACTTTGTTGGCTGGCCAAAACACCATTGCTAACATTAGAATTGGAGCACATAGTCTTCATGAAAGTTGTGGGAAATTGTCTCAGCTTTCCAAAAAAAAAAAGAATGAGCTTATTTGAACTTCTGGAACTTAAGATATAAGTTGAACATCGAATAGTGTCTGGGCTGCAGGACAAATTCAAACGTCTCTTTTGTTGCTAAGATTTGAACTTGAAACCAGCATATTTGAATCTTGGATTCTCATGAATATTTTAGGTCTATGTCTTAGCTTTCCATCAAGATAAACCAGACCTAAATCCAAGGTCTACAGCTCCAGTTATGACCCAATAACCGAATAGTGTTCCAGTTTGAATTGAACCAGCATCTCTTCTCTAAGCTTAGCCTTCTTTTTGTTTTCTCAATATCAATAGTTAAACACATCAATAAATCCTTTGAATTATAAGATATGCCTGCATTCAAATTAAGCATTTACCATAAATTAAAGATATCTTATATTATCAGACTTGTTATTATAAAACATGTTTTAGTTAGGGAATTTAATAATATTTTTTAATGTAATATGATGATATAAAACCTTAATGAAAATACACTTTTAAGAACTAATCAAGAATAGGGAATAAGTATGGAAACAAAAATATGCAAGTAAAATCACTTTCCCATTTCACCGTAACAACTGTTCCCCTCATCAAAACAAAAATATATTATAAATATTTTTTAAGTGTGATTAAAAGAATAATAAATCATTATATGTGTGAAAATATTAACAATAAAAAACCAAAAAGAGAAGGAGAGAGAAAAGCGAAACAACCAACTCTCTTTCAATATCACAAAAAGATAAACCTACAGTATTTGATTTAGGGCCGTAAAGAATTGACACAATAGAAAGTGAAAAGATAGAATTAGAATTCTCATACCCTAAAATTACAACCACAAACTATATAAAAATTAAGAAGATTTTGATATACCTCAATGGTCTTTTAATTCATAATTTGAACGAAAAAAAATAAAACATCAACTATTTATATATAGATAAATACCTACTTAAAAAACAATAAAAACACTAAGTAAGAAAAATAATTAAAATCTAAAATTAATTATGAAAATAATTAAAATTACAAAAACAATAACTTGTCGTGACAAATATTGAGAGAGTACTTGTGTAAAGAAACGAGGTTATTGCATGTGCTTTCGTTCCTTCTTGAATTAAAATTTTTTGAAACTTGAAAAATAATATTTAGATTATTGGAACTTGAACTGATTAGGCTAGTTGTCGCACGGGTGCGGCGTCACGGCAAAATAATATGATTCCCACTTTAAATCTAAAATGTAAACTTATTTGGTAAATATGGGGAGACAAGAAATTCTTGTCGTCTATTGGTCGAAAATGGAATGGGAGTCGCCACCTAGTATTTTGGTCACTAGGAACCCTAACTGATCTCAGAGATCGGGTACGGGGACTGGTTGCGTAATAGGAAGGTATTAGCACCCCAAATACGCCTTACCTAAGGTAAGCTGCATTGTTTGATTGTCTGATAAAAAGTTAAGGTGTTATCGTATTTCTAGTTGTTGGTCTATCTATGGTTTAAGAAAAGTCCTCCTCAGTAAGGAGGTTCTTATCTTATCGAGTAATTATCTTATCGGGTAAAAACCTAACCGTTCTAACGTCTATAGGAAAAAAAATATATATTAATATTAGGAATACGTTTTACGTACAAATTCGTAATTCCCAATACTAAAGGAAGACAAAAAGATTTTTTTAGAATTTTTGAAATATTGGCCTAGTTCTCGTGGTTCTAACAAACTTGTTGTTAAAACCAAAGTGCATGCTAATACATATATATCTTTTTTGTTATATGAAAATATGATGTGATGATTTTTTTTTAATTTTGGAGAGACTAGGCCGTATGCATTAAAACCAAAAACATTTTTTTATGTATTTTTTTGATGTTTTTGACAAAAACCGGGTATTTTAATACTGTATTTGTATCTTTACGGTATAAAAATATAAACTAATATTAGGAAATTTTGACGAAAATATGCCGAAAAATCAACCATATTTTTTAAGGATCTTTCAGATTTTTTTGAAAGCAAAAACACATTTTTTTTTAACCTTTTCGATGTTTTTGATACTGGATTTGTATCTTTATAGTATAAAAATACAAACCAATATTAAACCATTTTTGATAAAAAAAAAAATATGCAGGAAAATCAACAATATTTTCAAGGATTTTTCAGGATTTTTTTTAATTTTTTTTTCGATATATATCTATATAAAAATAATATATAAAACATTATAATAAATAATAAATAATGTTAGGTGGGTCAGGTGGGGCTTAACTAATCAATGACTCGACCAAAAAAGGGTGGGCCGCTCTCGGCCCATCAGGATTTGGGCCAATCTAGGCCCAACAAAGTCTTATATTTCCGTCGGGCGGCACCGCCCAGAGCTGGGCCGGGCAGTCGAGTCGGCCCGCCCACGAACACATCAGAAATGGGCCAGAACTAGCCTGACCCAGTGAAAGGAACCCATCAGTGCTGGGCTAGAACCGGCCTCACCCAGCATTGGAAAATCAACCAGTGGGGGGGGAATTATTTTCCCCATCCTCCCGCATGCGTAAACTAACGTTCGCATGCGAGAGGAAAACGAGAAAACCAAAAAGAAATAAAGGGGGAAGAAAAGTGTACCGATGCGGAGGAGGCGGTGCCCTGCTGGTTGAACTGCTTCGCTGGCGGCGCTGTGGTGGCTTCGCTGGCGGCACTGTGATGGAGGCCGGTGGCAGTGTCGTGGCTCACGGACGGCAGCTCCAAGCAATAACTTTACTGTTTCAAGCGGTGGAGAAAGCGGCTCCTGTTCTTCCCCTCTCCTCTGTTCTCCTCCTCTTCTTCTGCTGCGTTTCCTTTTCCCTTTATTCCGGTTTAGGTGATGTTTCTTTCCAAGACCCGACCTCGTCAGCACCCCTTTTTTTGTTTCTAACCCTCACGGTCCACTCTCCTTTACCTCTAATTATCCCTCTCGGTCGGTTCTTTCTTTTCCCTTTCGATTCGTTTTCCCTCTCTTCTAACCCTCACAGTCCCTCTCCTGTTTATGGCTTTCCCGGTTTTCTTTCCTTCTTTGGTCCGTTTTCCTCTCTTTAGTTCGTGCCGTTCTCTCTTTTCCTTTGTTAATTCTCTCTGCCTCTCCCTCTTTTTCTCCCTTCTCTTCTCCTCGCGTGCTGGCGTTGTGGTGGAGTATTTATAGGGCAAAAGGGAGCTGGGGCGTCCCTATTGCTACCCTATAGCAAACACTGGGAGCGGGGGCTTTTTCGCCGCCACAAAGACCGGGTTGGCTGGCCAATGGGTGGGGCTGGCATGGCGCGGCTCCCTTGGTTTTTCCATCATGAGAGTGCATGGGGGGTCGGTTTTGGCAGGCATGTGGCGTGAGAGAGAGGTAAAAAACAAAACTTTTCTTTCTTCCCCTGCTGCACGTTCAGGGGAAGAAGAAAGAGGAACAGTGTCGTTCAAAACGACACCGTTCTGGTATTTTTACTCAAAATTCAGAGTGGTACAATAAATCAAGGGCATCTTCAATGACAAAAAACGATTTTAAAGTGTGGCTTGGGGTGTTGGTGTTTTGCTTGGGCTAGACTTCTGGTGGTTCATCTACCACCGTCTCTTCCCTTTCAGGATGAGGATAAGTGTGTTAAAGAACCATCTTAACCCAATAGCTTAAACTGTTAGGTGAGATCCCAAGATATAATTTATATTATTCTCTAACACCCCCCTCAAGTGAAAGCCCTTTGGGCTTGAAACTTGCACAGGCCCACATTATCTTATGCTTGATTTTTATCAAATAATGGGGATGGTGAGATTCGAACTCATGACCGCTTGGTCATCAAGGCTTTGATACCATGTCAAAGAATGCATACAAATGTTTTGATCCTCATTTACAAAAATTCTTTATCTCTCGTCATGTGTTGTTTGATGAAACTCAATATCACTACACCTCCTCACAAATCCTGTCTAAACCGGTTAGTCCAGCCAGTCATCAAGTTACTCCACTGCATTTTGGTTTCTCGCCGATCGTTGTGCCACCACCAATGGTCTCCACAACACCAGCCTCATCACTGTCTCCGGAAGACTCCCCTGCCATTGTTGCATCCTCCCCAGGTAATTTCAATAACCATGCGTCTTCATTAAATTTGGAACAACACCCCCCTCTTCATCCTACTGAACTGGACCATAGTCCAACTTCTCCTCTTCCACATTCCATTGTTTCCAGTCCTATTCCACCCGCCAATCCTCCTCCTCGCACCCGCACCATGACCACACGCTCCATGAACCAAATCTTCAAACCTAAACAACTTCACACAGTAACCAAACACCCTCTTCCTCAGACCTTAGAACCAACTTATGTGAGCCAAGCCATTACTCAACTTCACTGGCGTAAGGCTATGTCAAAGAACCATCTCAACCCAATAGCTTAAGCTGTTAGGTGAGGTCCCAAGATATGATTTATATTATTCTCTAATAAAGTGTGGCTTGGGGTGTTGGTGTTTTGCTCGGGCTCGGACACCAATGGGCCTCGCCACACTGGATCATTGGTGATGGATTTTGACCCAGATTCTGGATGTGTATTGGGAGGGGCAGCATGATTGGCTTGGGACCCTTGGTAGACCACATCGGTCCGCGTTTACGGCGTTTGAGCTGCCCGTCATAGGTGGCATTTTGAATTTTTTTTTTCCTCACAGGCAGCTTCCTCTGTTTCTAGAGGAAGAAGATGATGAATGGGAATGAAACGGCGTAGTTTCTAAGCTAGGGTGGCTCTTTTCCATTTGATTCTTAAAGTTTTGATATTGTTTAATTAAGCCTCTGGTTCATATTTTAATTTGACCCCTGGATTTCGGCGCCTATTCACGTTGATCCATGGAATTTAATTTCATGCAATTGTGACTCGAATTGTCCTTGAATTTTGATATTTCTTCAATTAAACCCCTGATTGCATTAATTAACTAAATCAAAGTTTAATTAAGACCATAAACTTATCAATTCTTTAATTTTCTACCAAAATTAACTTTCAAAACCATAAATCCACCATGATTAAACCCTCAAAACATTCAAATCGGGTTGTCTTACCTGAATTTCAAATTTTTCTTTAATTTAATTTTTTTTTCATCTCATTTTATATTTATTTATAAAAATAAAAATAGAAATAAAAAAGCAAAAAAAAATGAAAATTTAGGTTATGACAATTATATTCATAAATATCACTTTGCAAGACAATCTAATCAAAACATTTAACAATAAAAAAATTGAGATCCATAGTTAATATTTATTGGTTTATTAAATATCTGCCAATTATATTCATAAAAATCGGCAGATATTTAAACATGCCAAATGTTCTAATAGGAAAAAGTTAATATTTATTTGTTATTACAAAAATCACGAAATCTATAGTTATTGTTATTTTAATTTAACACATCTTTTTCATGAAGATTGCCTTCAAAAGAATTAATTAAAATATAATTATGCCTTATCTGCTATTTCATGCAAATTAATCACTTACATTCAAAAACATATATATACATACACAAGTATATATTACACTAAAGATAAGCTTTTTTTTTTCTTTTCTTATCTGGATATCCTCACACTTTTTTAAAGAGTGAGACTAGTTACATTTGGATTCGTGTTTGCCCCTCCCAATAAGTGCGCTTTCTAGAGATTAAACTTGTATTCTCACCCTTGCAGGGATATAGCAATGTTTTATCTGCTATTTCATGCAAATCACTTACATTCAAAAACATATATAGTATATACACAAGTATACACATTACACTAATGAAGCCTCTAACTTCCCATTAAAGCCTCTAATTCAAATTAATCAATCCCAATGATAAAAACAAAAGTTGATCGATTTCTATGTTAATGATAAAAACAAAAATTGATTGATTTTTTTCTTATCTTCTATAAACATGTGGTTTACATTCTATCTTTTAGAAAATCAGATTCAAGATTATTGCCAAACACTGTATAAGGTTCAATCTGATTTATAATTCTACTCAATCAAAAGTTTTGATCATGGCCATCTATAAGCTAACTTTTCAAACATCTTACATGCTTTTGGATTGTGACTTTCTCTTGCCCTTATATATATTACATTCCAAACAGGGAAGCCGCCTACGTTTAAATTTTCATGAACCACTTGTCTTTGAATCAATTCTACATGTGGTCGATATGAAAGAGATTTATTAGGATATTTGGTAAATTAATTAGGATTTTATTTTTAGTTGATTATGTTTTTCTGTTTATGGATATAAAAGATTTTCAATTTGAAATATATACTTCTATATTCGGAAATCTAGAGAATACTTATATTAAATTGTTAAAGCATTGATGAAAATATAGACAGCAGATATATGAAAAATAGAGAAAATGATTTTGTTCTTGAAAAGAGGGAGAAATTATATTAAATTATCAATAGTTTGATATCTTAGTTTGACAATAAATTATATTAAAACATCCTAGTTTGATTGGTTCAAGATGAGATATTTTTGCAAATAAGAACTTTTTCATGAAAGCTCTCATCTGTCGAATTATTTCAATTATAATTCTGCCTTATATGCTATTTAATACAAATTGCCTCTAATTCAAATCAATCGATCCCAAAGAAAAAAACAAAAATTGATCGATTATTAAGTCTTTGATCATGCAGTTGAAGTTCTGTGTTTTCGAAAATTATAGATTTTACATGCATTTGGATTGTGACTGCATGCTTTTTTGACCTTATAGATGCATTTCAAACAGGGAAGCCGCCTACGTCTAAATTTCCTGTGTCAAGATTTTTATGAACCACTCCATATAGATAGTCTGCTTGTGTGTGGTCGTTGTGAAAGAAATTTCCTCACCTTCTTACAGTACATTAGAAATTTTCAAATTTATTAATAATTTAAAACATAAAAAAAGTTCAATCATTGAAATTTTGAAAGCTTTTAAGAAATTTAAAAATTTTAAATTTTTAAACAGGGAAATTTGGAAATTGCTCTTTGTTTTATGGCTCCAGCCAGATTATTACTCACTTTTGAAAGCTAGTGAAAGATGTTAGAGAATAATATAAATCATATCTTAAAACCTCATCTAACAATTTAAACTTTTGATTTAAAATGATTTTCTTTTACATGATATCAGAGCTTTGATGATCAAGTGGTTACGATTTCGAATCTCATTATTTTCATTTATTTAATAAAAAATTAAGTACAAGTTAATATGAGTCTGTGCAAATTTCAAGCTCAAATGACTTTTACTTGAGGAGATGTGTTAGAGAATAATATAAATCATATTTTAAAACATTACATAATAGCTTAAGTTTTAAGATTGTGATGGTTTTCTAACAGAAAAAAACTAAAAACAGAAAAAGAAGGCCAAGGCAATTAAGGAAGCCTAAACAAAAAATTCAAAATTGCTCTCCAAGCTTTAAATTTTAATTTTGAAAATATGGTAAACCCTAACTGCCATCCGTTTGGGACTGAGAGAGTCAAAATGAAATAAATTATTTTTGAACATTCTCTTCAGTAATTAGATAATGCAAGAATTAATCTCTCTGTTTCCAGCCGTAGATTCTGTAAATTATATTTCAACTAACAGTCAAATCAAACATGTTAAATAAGTGATCAGAGTTTATCTATTTGAGTTTTAAATTATTGAAGATATTTGTTTTGCAACTTTCCCCTTGCTTTCCTCTGTCTCTAAGCCTAGGCCTCTGACTTGCCCAAGCAGTAGAATGAATTTTAAAGCATATTATGCATACTTTAACTATAAATGGGTCTCTTAGGTTTTCATTTGGCCCAAGAAATTACTTTTGAAATGTTGGTAAAAGGCTCGATCTCCACCTTAGCACCTACTCTTTCATCTTAAAAATCCATGGCTCGTAAATTTTTTAGTAAATCTCTAGATCAATATTTAATTATTTCAGTGTGTAATTATTTACTTCTTTCATTTTCATACAGGTAAAAATGGCTATTTGTGATTATCAGTGGAATTAAAACGGGAATGAGAGTTGTGACCTAATATTTTGGTCACTTGGAACCCTAATTAGTCTTAGAAATCGGATACGGGGATTGGTTGCGTAAAGGGAAGGTATTAGCATCCTAAATACGTCTTCCCTAGGGTAAGTTACATTGTTTGGTTGTCTGATAAAAAAACTAAGGTGTTATTGTATTTCTAATTGTTGGTCCGTTTATGGTTTAAGAAAAGTACTCCTTAGTAAGGAGATCCTTATCTTATCAAGTAAAAACCTAACCGTTCTAACGTCAATAAAAAGGAACTACCTTTTTAATATCAGGAATATATTTTACGTATAAATTCAACTAGCAGTCAAATCAAACATGTTAAATAAGAATCATCTAGGTGGTGGCCCAGTGGTAAAAGTTTAGGACCAAGAGGTTTGCTCTCTCTGTGGTTTCAGGTTCGAGCCCTGTGGTTGGCTCATATGATGGCCACTAGAGGCTTACATGGTCGTTAACTTCAGGGCCCGTGGGATTAGTCGAGGTGCGTGCAAGCTGGCCCGAACACCCACGTTAAACTAAAAAAAAAAACATGTTAAATAAGTGATCAGAGTTTATCTATTTCAGTTTTAAATGATTGAAGATATTTGTTTTGCAACTTTCCCCTGCTTTCCTCTGTCTCTAGGCCTAGGCCTCTGACTTGTCCAAGTAGTAGAATGAATTTTAAAGCATATGATGCATACTTTAACTATAAATGTGTCTCGATTCTATGGGAGCATATTGATACTACCATGGGCTATATGGGTTTTGGCTCTCATCGAAGGAAAATGATCTTTGAATGCTTGTCCATCTCTAAATTAGCCATCTTGATAAACAATTCCCCTAGTAAAGAATTCAGTCTAGAGAGGGGTCTTAGGCAAGGGGACCCTCTTTCTCCTTTCCTATTTGATATAGCAGTTCAGGGTTTGACAAATTCTATTTAATAGGGCATCAGCTTCGGGTTACTTTAATGGCTTACAGACTTCTCCAGGACACTACATAACTTATCTGCAATATGTCGATGACACTCTAATTTTCCTACAAAATGATTATTCCTAACTTCTATATGCCAAGAGGATTCTCCATTGGTTTGAGATCGTCTTCAGCCTAAAAACTAATTTCTATAAAAGCTCACAAATAGGAATCAACTTGGATATCGACTACACTTCAGGTCTGGCCAACAATGTTTTCTATTGTAGTGATATTTTCCCGATCAGATACCTTGGGCTACCTCTTGGTGCCAATCCCAACAGACTCTCCACTTGGAAACCAATGTTGTCCACAATCAGAGCAAAGCTAAGCATATGCAAAGGGAGGTTTCTGAGCATGGCTGAGAGCATATGTCTGATTAAATAAGTTTTAAGCTCTTTACCTATGTATTTCATGTCTGTTTTTTCTATGCCAAAGGGCATTACTAAAGCCATCTCCTCTATCATTTGTTCTTTTCTATGCAAAGGTACCTCAAATTCTCATGGCATCTGTAACGTGGCTTGGCACAAGGTAATTAAAAGTAAATCCTCTGACGGTCTCGGGATGGGATCTCTCCACAACAAAAATTTAGCTTTGCTTTTTAAATGGCTCTGGAATCTTGATAAAGGAATGGCAGGAGGGTGGCAAGACCCCATCCATTGAAAATATCGACCTTATTTTACAAATGGACTCTCTGTGTTTGTAGGTTCTTTATTTCCAACTTGGCATGGCATGGTATCGGTGATCTCCTCAAATCAAAGCATAGCCATTCCTCTCTAATCCAATGTTGGGTTCAAGGTGGGTGATGGGAGAAACATTCGGTTTTGGATCCACTCTTGGCTAGGCTCTATAACCCTTCTCGAGCTCTTGTTTCTAAGACATTATAACCTTTCACTGCAGCAATCAATAAGCCTTGCTGATGTATATAGTTTGACCAATACTTCGCTCAACCTATCTTGGAGAAGATCCCTCTAGCCCCGTGAGCTCTATATGCGGGAGAGCTTAATTGTAAAGGTAAAGCATGGTCTAGTCTTCTCTGATGGTGAAGACAACAAGATATGAAAAACACCACAATTCCAGCGTCTACTTAGTTTACTCAAGTTTCCATTTTTTGATAAACTCTTTACTTCAAAAGATCATCCCTCCCCTATTCTGCTTTGGAAAGGGTATGCCCCTCCAAAAGTGGATGTGTTCATATGGATCCATCTAAATGGCAATCTCAGCACAAAAGGTTTTTTAGCTGAGAGGAAGATCATTAATTATGAGGAAGCTTTTTACCCTTTTTGCTGCAAGGAAATTGAGACAATACATCATCTTTTCTATCTGTTTCCTATAACATGGTCTCTCTAGGGTAGATTCTTGAATTGGTTTAGTTGTTTAGGTTGTATGCCTGAAGATCCAAATCATAATCTTCAGGAATGGTCCAGCTTGATCAAAGGAAATTTTCAGCATCATGCCATTACTCTTCTTTGTATGCCATTACTCTTCTTTGTAAAGGTTTGTACTAGTCAATCTGGATAGCGTGCAACTGACTAATTTTCAAGTCCAAGGCACCAAAATGGGATGTGATATTTTACCTCACCTTTCACCATTTATCCTTTTGGTTGAAGTCCATAATTAGAAATTTCAGTTACATAGGCTTCGATCTTTTTAGAAATCTTGAATGTATTATGAACTGGACTAACCAGTTAGGTCTCTTGTTGCCATATTCTCTTTTTAAGGTTCCCCTTGTACTCTCCCTTATCTTTCAGCTCCATTTACTTGATGGGCTTGCTTTATATATAATTCTCTTGATTATTATAGAAAACAATATGTATGCAATTAATCTAAAAGCTAATTTTTATGTCAAATCTTAGTTTTAACTATACAAGTGGACATGAATTTATTAATTATTATTTTTGTTTATGAGACAACATCGTAGGACTTACATAAACGAATAAATTATTTTATAGACATATCATTCCCATTAGGTGTGACTTGTTCTAGAATTTATTAGAAATAAATAAATATTCAAGTTTAAAGTAAAACAATTAGCCAAATTGGTAAAACAAAATTAATGGTTTATTCATGGAGTTTTTATCTCCACAACTTTTTATTAAAAAGTATTTTTTATATATTTTTTAAAAGAAACCGAGAAGTGATATTGATTTTACTATGTATTGTACGAGGAAACACTATAGATTTCAATAGTGTTTTCTCCTACTTTATTTTTTCCTTGGAGGATTTTTTAATTTAGTAACTTATATGTTTTTTTCAATCACATCTTAATCAGAGTGTTTACTAGGATTTGGGTTGATAATTAATTTTAATGTTTTCTATAGGGATCTCGCGGGCTTAATAAAAAAATATTTTAATGTTTGGTTGGTGCTTAATTTGACAGAACAAAGTTAAATTTTATTTCTAAAAAAATAATTTAAAATTCAAGGACAAAAAATGACAATGAAATTAAAAAAAATAGCCTCTTTTCCTTCTTCTTTTTTTCTATTGTACATAAGGTGCTCATTTTAAAATATTATTCCCTAAAATTTGGTTGTTTTTTTTTTCATTTTGATCACTTTAGTATTAAAATTTTATTTTTCAGTCTAAAACTTTATTTTATTTGTATTTTAGTCCATAATTTTAAGAAATGAGTGATAATGTAGCCACAAAACAGTGGAGGAAAGAGAAAGTGGTTGATTATCCACAATCCGGCAAAAAAAAAGACATAGATCCTAGTATCAAGAGGTTTCATTGTCGAGAGAAGTTCTATTGACTTATTTTTTTACCCTTTTTACTGGATGAAAAAAAGTAGATCATGGCTTGGTATTAGTTTTCTAATCAAGGTGAATTTTTTGTTTTTGAAATGGTTGATTAAATATTATTTTAAGGTTAGATATGAGTTTATTGAGGTTTGTAAAGGGTTTCATATGGTTTTAATAGGTTAATAATAGTTTAAAATAGATTTTTTAAGCTCCAAGGGGTTGTTGCCTAATTTTCCAGAGATTTCTCAGCCACCTAAAACAGTCCCAATAAAACTAGTGGATGATGCCTCGTCCACCCATTTTAAGAAAAAAAAGAGACTATGCGTGTGGGTTTGGCCTTTCAGAGCCACACAAATAACCCTTTTTTAGATGACTAGGTGTGCTAACCCACCCATACCCAGGCACCTATCCTCCATTTTACCTTTATGCTTCTTCCTTTTTTCATTTTCCATCAATTTTAATAAAACAATCATTAAAATAAATTAATAAAAATTATATTTAGAATACTATTTAATTTAATTTCATTCAAGTTTTAGTTTATTTTTTAGTAAGATTAAAATAATCTTTTTATAATATTAGCAAGTGTTCTTTTTGTACAGGCCTTTATGGGGTCAATCCCTTGGTCTAACATGAAACTCGGGCCATGCCAGGAGCCCGGTCAGGGAGCCTCTAGGCTGACCTCCCAGGTTATGTCGAGTTTAATAACACCTCTAAAGAGTTCCCTACGACAACATGCGAATGATGTATTATTCTGATGTTTTTTTTAACAAAACTTGTTTTTATAATTATAATAATATGTTTTTAAAAAAAACGTTTTAGTAACAAATTGCAAAAAAAAAATTAAATTGGTTGCATTAATAATATAAAGGGGTTTTAATTAGGAAAATATATTTTTTATCAATATTTTAAATTGTTCAAAATTTTTTTATTTTTTTATTGCTTTTGATTAAATAAATGACATAGAATTTTATTTTTTTGTAGACATCCAAAATATTAATATGAAAAGGAAGAATTACACTTGAAAATTATTTTGTTTCAAAGGAATTTAAATTATTACTCTTTTTATATAAAATATTTTTGAGGGCTTTGTATGAAACAAGATCAAATATCTTAATCCAAATCTATCTTTTAATTTCACAATTTAGTCTTTAGTTAATATCAACAATTTTTTTTAATATTTAATGGTCCTCCATCAATTTTATTAAACTTAGGCTTTAAATTTTGAATTTACAATTAAAAGTTTTTTGCTAGAAAATACATTGAGAATAATTACATATTACTATGCATTAAAAAAAATTCAATCGACTTTGGACTGAGCACAAACACATATTGAATGAATAATATAAAAAGAATAAAGTATAAATGATTAATTGAATGAATTTCGAAAATATGAGACAGATTCAAAGAATAAAGAATTAATTGAATGAATTTTGAAAACATGATGATATTTTCTCATGTTTTCATCTTTCATGTTTTGTTAGTTCGCTAATATATTCATGGCCTTTTTTTGTTTTTTCTTCTGATTGTTAAGCCATGTTTTTCTTGTCTTTAAGATCTGATTAACAAAACTCGAGTATTTCATTAAAAAAAATATTGAATTTAAATTGAATGGATATGAAATTATATGATAAAAATGATAGCCATTTACCTTTTTGTGTTATTTAATTTTTCTCATATAATGTAGATAATTGAATAAAAACATGAAATCTCTCTTACAGTTTTGGTTGAAAGATTGTAACTCCTGACCCCATTTTATGGTGTGAATCTTCCACATTGACCGAAGAAAAACGAATAATTCTTGAATTTTGAACACCGACATCAATGCTTTTAACGTCGTTCGAAACAAGAAACACGAACTTTTCCAGGAATGTGCTGAAGTCATTGCTGTCGAAATTAAATCAGTATACTGTGATATTATTTTCTTCAAGTTATCAAGTATTGCACTGCTCTTTATATAGATGAGAGGGCAAGTCAAGTATAACTATATAGTGGTTCACACGCATGAAGAAAGTGTTATAGAACTAAAGGTTGCTTGATATTCGATGGGTGCAATTTCTTGGTTTCTCAAGTTTGTCTTCATCATCGCCTTGATTTTCTCACATGTTTCAGGGCTGGCATCCTTCAGTTCTATTCCTTCTAATACCATTAATTACAAGTTCAAGAGATTGCCAATAAAAATACACAGGTCATTACGAGAAATACATTTTTCACCCCCAACACCTATGGTTGCTACAAAGCGTGGACCGGGTCACTAAGATTTGAACGCCTACCAAATTCAGTCAGGTACAAGAGATTATATCCGGGTTTTTTAAGGTTGTACATGCAAGGGACCTTCCTCACATTCAGTGTAAGATTTTTGTTCTTGTTCTATTTGAAGTTTATTCAAATGGGTTTGTGTATGTTGGAGATGATTTATAAAATGTTTGAGAAAATAAATAGTCCAGCAATGGAGTTTTGGAGGACTTAAACTGGTGGCTAATGGTTTTCGGGTTACCAGAAAGTTGCCAAAAGAGATGCTGGCCGGTGGCACTGGGGCAAGACACACCATTTGACTCTTGTTCTTTTTTTCTTTTCTTACTCTCTTTTGTTTGCAGCCTATGCATCGCCTGACCAAGTAGTTGAGGTTTTATGGTATGTTTGAAATTGTGATAGTTGTGGTGGTGTGTTTTTTTGTTTAAAAATATATTAAAATAAAATCTTTTTATTTTAAAAAAATTATTTTTAATATCAGTATATCAAAATAATATAAAAAAATATATAAAGAATTCATTTTATATATAAAAAAATTAAATTTTGAAGGAACACGGTTTGCACCGCATTTCCAAATACTTTTCTAGGATACCTTACCTATCTTAGGTTAACAGTGGTTGTAATAATACCGTAATGTCACTAAATTGTAATCATGTTACTATTCTCACAAAACATTCTATTTTGAGACAGAACAAAATAATTTAACGATATCTTGCTGCTAGGGACATCAGCCCTCAAGCAGGCCAATTCACATCCGTGGCAGAGGTTTGAGGCTCTTTTGGGCGAAACCCAAGAAAAACAAAATGTAAAATGAGAGAGTACGTTAGGTCTGTCTTGCTCAACTTTAAGATTATGGGAAAGTTGGGCACTTTTTATCTCGACCATTTTAATCCAATAAAGCAGTGAAATGAATAATCTGTAGAATATATATGGACATACCGAATTGCAATATGGGAGTTGGAGGCTAGCAAAATATGGTATAGCAAGATCGCAGGTGGGCTAGATCCTCGAGTTCGGTTCGGCTAGGACATGCTGGATAATAATGAGCACAAATGTTCGGATTGAGGCATGCTCAAGAAACCATGAAGGTTATCAAAGCTATTCAATGAAAAGAAACAAAAGAATTTAAGCAATGACAGCAGAAAAACAAAACAAGTGAATTGAGTAATGGCAGCACAGAATACTTCTGCGGACCATGTGTATGTACACACACACACACACACACACACACACATATATATATACATATATATGTATGTATACATAAATGTATGTATATACTTGTTGCTTGTGTATTTGAAATATAAAGATAACGTAAACAGAAAAGGATTACATACATATTGAATTACAAACTGAATTTGAATTTCAAACTTCAAGTGCAGTTGCAGTTTGAACTTCTTGTGCAGCAGACATAGGTAATATAGTCTAACACCCTATTCTCTCTTTTAATTAAAAAGTTAATTAATGATGCAAGTATAGCAAGCATATGCAATTTTAAGCTCAAATGACCTTCATATGAGAAAGTTTATTATGAATTTATTAGAAAATAATATAAATTATTTTTAAAAATTCACTTAAAAGCTTAAGTTTTTTGGTTAAAATGAAGTTAAGAAGGTTTTTTAACATTGTATTAGAACCCTGAAAATCAAGACAACCTCTCTTTGACCACAAGAAATAAAACACCTTTACTCATAGCAAAAACGCTTAAATTCTCCCCTTCAAGGTTGATGTCTCCTCGTATGGACTAGAAAACTTTGACAATTTCAAAGCTATTAATTAGAAATATTGACAATATAAAAGTTCTGTCGTGTAAAATGCTGAATATATCAATTTTCTGTCAACATATTTTTTTATGCATTCATGCTTATGAACGGGAATAAGTTGACTATAAATTATGAACGCAGACACAATCAAAGGGTTGAAAATTAGTATGAAAGCCTATATAAATGATGGATATGTCGATGAATTGAAGTCATACTTCCTGGGGTTCTTTCATACTTCAAGTGGTTGCAGCAATGGCTCCAGTTCTTTCATGCTTCCTGAGGTTCATGTTGATTTGCGCCCTGATTTTCTCCTGCATGCGTGTTCCGGGGCTGGCATCAAACGATGTTCCTTCAAGTAATTTTCCCAGTCACAAGTTGAAGAGATTGTCAATAAAAGCGACGTTGCCGTCACCACCACCACCTCCTAAGCCCTCTAAACAAAGAGGACCGCAAACTCCTATGTGATTTAGATAGCTAAACTACTTGTTTGTCACTACAATTTTTGCTTTCTTTTTTGTGTACCAAGTTTTATTCTTTCTTTTTAGATTTTTATCACAAATCTAAATATTGTACTTTGCACATGGGGTTTGCCTTCCCTATTGATCATCACATATATATATATATATATATATATATATATATATATATATATATATATATTATTTGCGATGTCAAACGAATTTATTTTTTGAGATATATCATATAGGAGGGAAATTAATCAATCATTTATAATCTAAAAGGAATTAAGTTTGTTTTTAGAGAATTGCTAGTTAGATATGGTACAAAATAGTAATTATTTAATGATCAGGAATAAGTATTTTATTAGCAAAAAAAAGATAAAATAATTAATATTAAATACATGAGATACCTTGAGAGATTGGAATGGGTAGTGCAACAACGGTTATGCCGTCATGGGTAGTTAATATTAAATGACATTACACTTTTCAAGAAAACGAAATTTGATGCACTTAAAACAGCAAAAAAAAAAAAAAACATAAAATTAAGAGCAACGGGTCAAATAAAAAATGTGTCCGAAATGGGATCTACGGGTCAAATAAAAAATGTGTCCGAAAGTGGACCTATGCAGTGGATTCTAATTTTAATATCTCCATGTCACTACTGCTTTGTGAAGCCTAAATTAGTTTTCTTCAACATCCTACCGCTTGACCAATAGAAAAGAAACCTCCCATTGGCTATGTGAATCAAAATAACAAGCAATCAGGAGGATTTCGTCGAGAAAAGGGTTTAATTCAAGAGTTTCTGTCTCTAACCCACCCGTCAATTGAATGGAAATCGCCAAATATCCATGAAAGTCTTCCAAGATGTAGAGTCTTACAATTTGGTCAAGTCCTTGTGTTTGCGTCTAACAACAAACCAGGACATATTAATTCTAGTTTCGTTGGTCGACTCTCTACGAAACTGACAGGTTCCAGCCTCGCATCAATTCGGAGTTCATCACTCTCAAAGACTGTTTCAGCACCAAATAATCAACGACACCAATTAATTTTTACGAAAAAGAATTATTAATTTGGTCCGTATAATATTCTTCAGCTGCATGTACCACACATCAACTCTTCAATGCATTAAGAGGTCTGAAATGACAATTTATAAACACTGATATTCAATCTTCAATCTCCAACGGCTTGACCAATAACAAACAATCAAGATAATTCAAGAATTTCAACGAAAAAGGGATTCAATTCAAGAGTTTCGGTCTTCAAATATCCATAAGAGTTTTCCGAAGTAATTTTTCCAGTCTTATGTTTGAAGATTGATCATAGCTCCTATTGGCTTAATTAATGGATTGCGTTCACCAACAATTCGGAGTTCATCACTCTCAATGACTGTTTCAACACTAAATAATGAACGAGACCAGGATTCCATTACATTTAATTTAAAATAAAACCAGCCAACTCTTCCTAGCTTTGGAACAATGGCTATTTTATTTTTTATTGTATGGTCCTTTACTGTAAATTTATGTGTGTTTCCATTATTTTATTTTTAATTTGATCTATTAACTCTTATATTATTCGAATTTGTTTAATGAATTATTGCTCTCTAAATTTGTTCAATTAATCTAAGAGCTTATTTATATCAAATCTCAATATTAACTATGTATGTGGATGTGAATTATCCATATAGTGAATTTAATAATTATAAAACCTAATGAATTATCTCATAATAGACAATTAATCATTCTAATTGTGACTTGGTCTAGATATATTAACAATAAATAAATATATATGTTAAAGCTAGACAAACATAACATAATAGAGAAATATATATAGAAAAACAAAAAGCGAAGCCAAATGAGTAAAAAGAAACAAATAATTCAATCATTGAGTTTTTATTTCCTCGAGGTTTTTTAAGAATTATTAATATATTTTTAAGACAAATTATTTGGTGATTTAAATACTATATAAATATAAAAATTCATTTTATTACTAAAAAATTTAATAATGATACATAATTATTATTCATATTTAACTTTGATAGATGTATAAAAACAAAGGATTAATTAATTGAATAAATTCTGAAACCATGATGGAGATTCTCTCATGTTCTCTACTTTTATGCTTTATTTCGGTCACTAAATCTAAATTATAAATTAAAAAAAAAGTTATTGTACATATAGTACGTAGAATTCAAAGTTAATTTCTAACATAGAAATAATAAGACATCAACTTTATTAATGTGTTTTTAATATAATTAATTAAAAAATATATAAACTGATAAATCATAAGAAAAACCTTGTGAACATTAATTAAGGACTAAAGTTGAAAGTTAATCTTTAATAAGAAGCAAAAAAAATAAATTCATATTTAAATATTTTATAAATGTAGGCTACAAAGATTCTTGCTAATTAATAGTAATATATGTGTAATCAATTTTTATTTAATTTTATGACAATTAAAGTGAACATTCAATGGAGTTTGAAGGATTAAAATTCTTGAGAAAAAATGTATTTATTTAGTCAAGATCCTCATTTTTTTATTAATGTACTTTCTTATTTATTTTGTAACATTTTTTTTTATTAGCAACATGATTTTTAGACTCCTAAAAACTAAAATTTAAACTTATTAAAAAAAAACAAACACACCAAAAATATCCTAGAAACTTCAATAATCAAATTTCTAACTTCAAAACTACTTTTAATAAATAAAAAATTAAAAAAAAATTTTACGGATCCCGATATATTTTTTTCTGGTTAAAAGACAAAAGAATCTTCATTAAACTCCCCTCCTTTTTTTTTACATTGACTTACTTTATCATCACTCAACATTCAAGATTGAAATGCGAGGGAAATGAAGTTTAGGCATGGAATTGGTCTTTTGTGAAATTTCTCAACATCTATGGACAGAGGAAATGAATTTTTAGAATTGAAACATAGGGACAATTAATGCAAAATTCTAAGTTTCCAGGGAACAAATTAATTGAAGTTTTTATAAAACATCTTGGAATAGGATCAAAGCTTGAACACATAAATTATTTGGACCAAAATTTAAAAAATAAAAAACTTTAGAGACAAAATTAATTTTTTTTTCAAAACTTCAAGGACTAAATTGATCTTTTCTCAATATATAGAGACTAAAATGTAAGAAAAATAAAATGTTATGATCGCTAGATGAACACCTAAACTTCAGGGACCAAATTTTAAAAAACAGGTACCAAATTGACTCCTTTTAAACTCCAGGGACCAAATTATACTAATGGAGTTGAATTGCTGTGAAGTTTTAAGAAAAAATATAAATAACAAAAACAACAGGGATTAAAATGAAGAATTTGAAAATTTTAGATATGAAATTGAACTTTTTTAAAAAAATTGAGAACTAAATTGAACTTTAGTGAATGTCCATAGTAAAACTGCTTCATTATAATATAATTTTATGTAATAAAAACAGTAACCTCTTACTTCTTTATCATTTTATTTCTCTAACATAGATAATTGAATTCAGGACTAAAAAGGAATAAAATTAGAACATTTGCCATATTTTATATATATAAAAACACAGATTGACCTCTCACAATTTGGTTTAGAAAAAAAAAATTGTATAAAAACATGAAATCTCTCTTACAATTATGGTTGCAAGATTGTAACTTCCGAACCCATTGAATCTTCCACATTGACCCAAGGACAACGACTAATCCTTGAATCTTGAAGAACGACCAGAGTGCTCTCAACGTCGTTTGAAATGAGAAACAAAAACTTTTTCCAGGGATGCATGTGTTGAAGTCAATATTGCTATCGATATTAAATTAGTATACTGTTGTATTATTTTCTTCAAGTTATCAAGTCTTGCACTGTTCTTTAGATAGAAAAGGGAGGCCAAGTCAAGGATCACCATGACTATTTAGTGGTTCACACGCATGAAGAAAGTATTATAGAATTGGTTTCTGAAACTAGAGGTGGCTTGATATCCGATGGGTGCCATTTCTTGGTTTCTCAAGTTTATGTTCATCAACGCCTTGATTTTCTCACATGTTTCGGGGGTGGCATCCTTCAGTGCTATTCCTTCCAATGCCATCGATTACAAGTTCAAGAGATTGCCTATAAAAATGGCATTACGACAACCACCGTCTCCACCTCCACCACCTCAGCTTGCTACAAAGCGTGGACCGGGTCACTGAAATTTGAACGCCTACCTAATTCAGTCGTGTAACCAGAGATTACATCCGGGTTTTTCAAGGTTGTAGATTCAAGGGATCTTCCTCACATTCAGTTTGATTTATAGCAAGATTCTGGTTCTTGAATTGTATTTGAAGTTTATTAAAATGGGTTTGTATTGTTGTGGAGATGATTTAAGAAATGCTTGAGAAAATAAATTGTCCAATAATGGAGTTTTGGAGGAGTACATAAACTGGTGGCTAATGGTTTTCCGGCGACAAGAAAGTTACCAAAAGTGATTCTGGCAAGTAGCCCAGGGACAAGAAACACCATTAATCTGCCTCCTAAGTAGTTTAGGTTCGCTTACGTAGTTTACGTCAATAGTGATTGTACTAATACTTATGGTAATGGATTTGTTTTCTGGAAATTAACTAATAATTTCCTTACATTGAGTTTAGGTGCTAAGTTATTACTATTCTCACAAAACATTCAGATTTCAGATAGAACAAAATAATTTAAATAATAACTTGCTCCAAGGGAACCAAGACAGTAAAATGCCTGCAAAAACATAAAGAAATTCGCGAAGAAAACACCTACAGGCCCAAAGGGCAGTAAGCATATATATTTTATTTCATTGTTTAGCCCATATTACCATATTTATTCAAGTCTCCAGTGGTGTCCATGTCATTGCCAAGCAAACATCCAACACGCAAAAAGCCTTTACGCCAATCCATTTTTACATACTTTGATTTGTTTTAGGAACACCCAAATGCTTCATATGCAAAATCTCAACATGTGTGCAAAACGAACTCACTTTCGTTCATCATTAATTTTCATCTAAATTAAACTTAATCATCATCATGGAAGGACCAAAACAAAACCCCTCAAGACAATTTTTTCTTCCATTTTTATTTTTATTTTCTAATTCAATCCACAAGGCATATGATCAAACCGACAACCAGACATCTTCATTTGACCTTTGTTGTATGTGTGTGGCGTCGCAGCGATCGCCCACCCTTAATCATCAGGTGTGGTATGTCTATCTATTCTGGAAAACATGGTGAGACAAGGAATTCGTTGTCTCTTAGCGGTGAAAAATGGAATGGGAGTCGCCATCTAATATTTTGATCACTAGAAACCCTAACTGGTCTCAGAGATTGGGTACGGAGACTGGTTGCATGAAGATAAAAGTTTTTTTTTTTTGAAAACCGGGTATTTTTAATACCGGATTTATATTTTTATGATATAAAAATACAAACCAATCTTAGTCTAAATGACGTAGAAAAATCCGTGGAAAAATCACAAAATTTTAAAAAATATATATATATAATAAAAAAACACACAAAAAAAGAGAAATAAAATAAATAATAAATAAAATGAACTGGACTGGACTGGCCCAGCCACAAGGCTGGACTCAGCCCAGCCGCGTGGGCTGGGCTGATGTTCCAGCCTGCAGAAAACAGGGCTGGACTCAGCCCAGCCGCGCGGGCTGGGCTGATGTTCCAGCCCGCCGGAGAAGGAAAGAAACCCAGTTAATTAATTAGTCGGTTACTGTGCGCATGCACAGTAACCGGCTAATTACTTTCTTGCATGCAGAACGTGCACAGTGCACGTTCTGCAGGCAAGAAGGTGAATTAGGACCGGCGGCTAGGGGAGAAGAAGAATTACCTGAGGCGGTGATCTCGGATGGCTGAGCTGATGGTGACGCTGGTGACAGTTCTCGGTGGCGTTGCAGCGGCAGACGGTGGTTCCAGGCGGCGCTGCTGCGGTTTTTTCTTCTTCCTTATGCAGAGGCCACTGTTTTTTTGTCTCCCCGTTATCTTCTCTTTCTCTCCTCTGTCTCTCCTCTTCTCTTCCCCTTTCTCTCTCGAAAACCCTTCTGTTTCTCTCTTTTGGTCTCTCCTTTCTTCCTCAAAAACTGTCGGACTCTCTCTCTCGGTCTCCCTTTCTTTTTTTCTCCTCTCCCCCCCCCCTGTTTTCAGCCGTTTTTCTCCTTTTTTCCTCCCTTCATCCCTCTGTTTAGGCAGTATTTATAGGGGCAGGGGGAGCATGATCGACCCTGCCCCGTCCCATCATTTGCATGGGGTGTAAGGCTGCCGCTCCTTCTTGTCACGGCACCGGGTGAGATGTCCAATGGGCGGGTCGCTTGCAGGGCACGACTTCTCTGTCGGTGGCGTCCGGTTTTAGCTTTAACAGAGCACGTGGGGAGGGAGAGAGAGGAAGAAACAAGGAAGAAAAAAACAAAACTTCTCTTCCCCTGTTGCATGTCCAGGGGAAGAAGAAGGAGAAACAGTGCCGTCTAAAAACGGCACTGTTTTGTTTTTTTTTTTTGGAAAATGCATGAAACGGCGTCGTTTGTTCAACAACGCGCAGTTTCATTTAAATGGAAACTGGCGCCAAAGTGTGTCAGTTTTCACGGCAGTCCTTCAAGTTGCGCGCTTTTCCGTTTTGATCCTTGTATTTGGATTTCTTCAATCAAGTCCCTAATTGACCATCAAACTTCTATATTTATGCATTTAAGCTCCCGATTTAACCAAATCAACTCTAAAAATTATAATTTGACCCCAGCACTTTAATTTCTTTCAATTAAAACCTAAATTGACTTAAAAATCAATTTTCCTTGTAATCAAACCCTATATAAATTCAATTAAACCTCCAATAAAATTTAATTGAGTCCATAAACATCTGATTTTGGATATTTTTTCTCAAATTGAATTTTCTTTGTCAATAGGACTATCATCAGTCAATAAAATGCTGTCAAATTTTAATTTTTGTATTTTTAAACCTCCACAACCAAATTTTAACTATTTTCTTAGCGTTCCGACATTCTCTTTTCGCTGTTATATTTTTTGATAATTTTTTTTTTTTTTTTTGTATTATATTTTTTTAGAGAGGAAAAAATGTGAACTGGGGAATAACCCAAAAATGGGTTATGACAACCTTTTAATTTAAATAAACAACATTAAAGAAAATGATAAAATCATAGTTTTAAAATCCATTTCGTTAAATCGACTCGAGACAGGCTAACCCGGGGAATTTGGCAAGACAGTAATGAAAAAGAAAGTATCAAACAATACTTTTTCAAGGGAAATAATAATTTTAGATAAAATGTAATATATATTTTTTTCAATGATATGTATCCTATTGCTGTACAAAGTCCTAAAATTCTTATCTTATCGCTATACAAACTTTTTTAATTTATTTAATTTGGTATTAGAAACGCATAGCAAAAACATTATCTCTAAAGTTCTTTATGCAGATGTTCTTCACACCGCTCCTCTGAGAATTAAGGAGGCAGCTTCTTCCTTTTTCTCGGCTTTGTGTACAAGACCACAGCACAAGCGAGCTCCGTTGGGAGAGGTGGGTTATAAGAAGATAAATGTAGAGAAAGCTTCTTGTCTGAAAAGACCGGTATCAATGGAAGAAATCAGTTTGGGATTGTGATGGGTCAAGATCTTCCGGGCCAAACGGTTTAATTGAATTTTAAATTTTATAGAAAGATTTGGAATTTAATCTGTTATGATTTATATGATCTGGTGAATGAATTCTTCCGATCAGGCGAGCTTCCGAAAGGTGTAAACCATGCATATGTTACTTTGATCCCTAAAAAACAAACACCAATAGGATTCTTAGATTACAAACCTATTAGTATGGTAATAGTGATCTGATTTCTTACCTTCAGCATGCAGCGGCACCCTAGTCTTTTCTCCAAATGATCTAAACTCTTTGAAAATAATCAAGCGTACAGTATCCTCCGGTGGTTTGAATTATGTCCTGGACTCAAAATAAACTTTTATAAGAGTTCAATGATCGGTACAACTTTGATAAACTCAATTTATTGTAGACATGATTTTTTGCCTTTCACTTACCTGGGGATGCCCTTAGGATGTAATCCTAAAAGGATCTGTACATGGAAACCAATTATTTTGATGTTCATAAACAAGTTGTCAATGTCGAAAGTTGCTTAGTATGGTCGGAAGAATATGCTTAATCAAAAGTGTCTTAAATTCCCTTCCATTATGATATATGTTTGTTTTTTTAATGCCGAGTCACAGGGATACCTACGGAGTCTGAGAAGATTTTTATGGGCAGGTGTCTTTAAACAAATGAAAAATTGCAAGGTTCAATAGAGTATCATAGTGAGAGAGAAGGATAAAGGTGGTTTGGGTATTGGTTCTTTGTTGGGTAAAAACAAAGCAATGTTCTACAAATAGATATTGTCATGCGTGTGCGGCGTCGCGACGAAAACATCCACCCTCAAAATCATGTATCTAATGTGGCAAATGTGGGAGATAAGGAATTCTTGTCTTTTATTAGTGGAAAAAATAGAATAGGAGTCGCCACCTAATATTTTGGTTACTAGAAACCCTAACTGGTCTTAGAGATCGGGTACGCGGACTGGTTGCGTAAAGAGAAGGTATTAGCACCCCAAATACGTCATACCTAAGGTAAGCTGCATTATTTTATTGTCTAATAAATCTAAAGTCTTGTTGTGCTTTCTAGCTGTTGGTCCGTCTATGATTTAAAAAAAGTTCTCCTCGGTAAGGAGATCCTTATCTTATTGGAAAAAAAACTAACCGTTCTAACCCCAACAAAAGAATTTAATATCCAGAGTACGTCTTACGTATAAGATCATAACCCTAGATATTAAAAGAAAATAAAATAATTTTTTTTTTAATTTTTGAAATATTGGCTTAATTCTCGTAACTTTAATAAACTAGTTATTAAAGCTCAACATGCATGCTAAAACTTTTTTTTTGAAGATACAATATGATTTTTTATTATTATTTTTTAGAGAGACTTGGCCATATGCATGAAAACAAAAAAAATATTTTTTTTATTTTTGACGAAAACCTGGTATTTTAATACCGGATTTGTATCCCTACAATATAAAAATACAAACCAATATTAATCAAAATACAGTAAAATATTTTTAAAAAATAACATATCTGATTTTTATTTTTTTGCTGGGCCCAGCCCGGCCCATGAGACGGGGCTGGACCCCGAAGGCCTGGCTGGGTCACCGGACCAAACCAGTTACCCGGATAAACAACCTAAAGCACGCGTGCAAGGACTGTGCGAAGGTAATTAATTACCTTCGCACAGTAACATGCATTTTTTTTTTTGCAGAGTCGGAGAATGGAAGAGAAACAGACCTGGTTTTGGAGAAAGGAAGCTGATGGTTGTGCTAACCTACTCCGCTGGCTTCGTGATTCTGGAGAAAAGCCTATGGTGATGCTGGCCTCCTCTGCTAGTTCCCTGGTTCTGAAGAAAGTGAAGCCGAAGGTGATGGTGGCTTCCTCTGTTGTTTCCTTCGTTCTGGAGACTGGTTTTGGAGAAAGGAAGCCGATGGTTGTGCTGCTCTGCTGGGTTCGTGATTCTGGAGAAGGAAAATCCTATGGTGATGCTGGCCTCCTCTGCTGGTTCCCTCGTTCTGAAGAAAGTGAAGCCGGTGGTGATGGTGGCTTCCTCTGGTATTTCCTTCGTTCTGGAAGAGAAAAGAGCAGATGGTGGCTCAACTCTTCTGTCGGTGTCGCGTTTTCTGACTTTGCTGTCTCGTTCTCCTCTGTTGGTTTCGCCTTCTCTTTGCTTTCTCTCTTCCAGCTCCCTCCCTCTGCCTCTCTCTTCTTTACACTCCTCTCTGGTTTTTATTTCTTTTTCTCGTTGCCTTTTCTGTTTTCTCCCCTTGTTGTCTCGTTGCCCCCCAGTGTTTCTGCCCCCCTCTGTTTTTTTGCTTTCTGTGTATCTTTAAATCCTTCCCCCCCCCCCCTCTTGCCCCTCTGTTTCTCCTGCTTTTATAGGCCAGAGACCTTGTGCTGGTAACGGCCAGCTTGATAACGTCTGCAGAGGGATGACAGCCGTGACATATGCCCCGTAATTAAACAAATTGGCGTTGTTGCTGCTGTAATGTCTCACAGCCAGCTGCATGGAACCGTTCCTAATGAAGAAGGGCCCGCTGCACGAAACCGTTGTTGATGAAGAAAGCTTTAGTGAAACGGCACCGTTTTCCATTTTTCAATGATATTTCTGATTTAGTCCTTGGATGTTCTTACAATCTTGTAATCAAACCCCCGGATAAATTATAATTGGGTCCCTTGATTCTAGTGTGTTTTCCGGTTTGATCCTTGGTTTCGGATTGTTTCAATTAAGTCTCTAATTGGCCATCAAACTTCAATAATTATGTAATTAAACCCAGATTTGACCAAATTAACTCTTCAAAATTATAATTAGACTCCAGAACTTTAATTTTATCTAATAAAAGCCGATATTGACTCAAAAATCAATTTTTCTTACAATCAAACACTTCATAAACTCAATTAAACCTTAGATAAAATTTAATTGAGTCCATAAACATCTGATTTTAGACTTTTTTCTCTCAACTTGAATTTTCTTTGTCAATAGGACTCTCATTAGTCAAAAATATAATGTCAAATTTCAATTCTTGTACTTCTGAACCTCCTCAACCAATTCCTAGTCATTTTATGGTAGTTCCAACATCCTTTTCTCACTCCTATTTTTTTATTCATTCCAAATATTTTTTTTTTGTGTATTTGTTTTTGTATTTTTGTATTTTTTTTTGTTTTTTATGGGGAATCCAAAAATGGATAACAACAGATATGGCGATTAAGCTCAATAAAAAATTCTAAATGGAAGGAATTAGTATTGTCAAAGTGCTAGCCTAGTTTTGCGAATGCATTGTCATTCTTTGATAATAATTGTCGCACGTGTATGACGTCGTGACGATTGTCCACTCTCAGGTATTTATCTAGATAATCGAGAAAATGAAAAAGACAAGAAATTCTTGTTTTTTATCAGTAGAAAGAATGAATGGGAGTCACCACCTAGTATTTTAATCACTAGGAACTCTAACTGGTCTTAAAAATCAAGCACGGGGATTGGTTGCATAAAGGAAAGGTATTGACACCTCAAATACACCCTACCCAAAATAAGCTGCATTGTTTAATTGTTTGATATATGTTAAGGTCTAATTGTTGGTCTGTCTATGGTTTAAAAAAAGTCCTCCTCTGTATAATTCTTGTTTTTTGAATTTTTATTGTATGAAAAATATGATATGGAATTTTTTATATATGTTTTGAGAAACTTGGCCGTATGTATAAAAACAAAAACATATTTTTTTTTGTTTTATAATTTTTTTGCAACATTTAAAAAAAAAACCAGATATTTCATCATTTTGGTGAAACAATCTATTTGTGCTCGATGTACACCTAACCAATTTGTTCCAAAGATCATATTAAAATCATATAGATTCAAAGACATTAAGTCCACTCTTAACTTGTATCCTCCTATATATAGTTTAACCCCTTTATATACATCATTAAGTGTAATATCAATTACTCTCATATTCATTCTACTAGGCAACATATGCAAGTGATTCACAATCCGATGTCATACAAAAGAATAACTTGGTGTTGGATCAAACAAAGCATAAACTTGCACAAATTCTAATTATAATATACATGTCATAACATCCGATACAACTCTTATATTCTCCTGAATCATATGATATACCCTACCCTGTCGAATGATGGCTATTACACTTTTGCTTCTATATTTTTATTCAAGTTTGAATTGACAGAAGCAAAGTGCAAATTAACATAAATTGTGAATGCACATATCCAAAACAACACATTAGCCTGGCGGCATCAGACTTAAGTCACACAACCTATGTTTTTGCTTCTTTTATCTACTCCCAATTTCTACAAATGTATTGTTATTTTATGCTCGCACCAAAAAATTTGTATAGTCCGAAGGTAAGGAATTGTTAGAGTTTATCTCATGGCATGAGTTCGAACCTTTGTAACAACAATTAAATGGGATTCAAACCTGTCTCGAAAGAGTCAAGCAACACACCATTCAACCACGCTCTTGTGTTGGTATTCATTAAACACAGACATTTTGACTTGGCAGCTGGCAAATAACATTAAAATTGCAGAAAGCAAAGGATTGCAATTAAACAGAAAAAACTTGCACAATATCAGAAATATCAGGTCCTCAGACAACATTTAATTCTTCATCATTTTTTCTTTATATTATATTAGTCATATAAATAATATTGATATGAATTGGACTGACCCATCATAGATGATCCATAACCATTTTTTCCTTCTCAGACATTATAAAACACCCCTGAAGTTTCTGTGCTTAATACATTATGAGAATCAATCAAGCTGGTCTTATTCCTGAAAGCAATGAAAAAGAAGAAATTTTAAAGGAAGCGTCCAACGACTTCAAAACGCCTCACTTGCGTATCAAAACAACAAAAAGTTGAACTTTCTTGCTTGGCAGCACATGGAGAGGAAACTCCTCAAATTTTTTAGCGTATCGGTTAAACAATTCATCAATAATTTCACTTCCAAAGTGTTGAATGAGCATTCTCTCCATGCCAGCTCTTACGTGCATCACGATTGCCTTCCCCATGCTGGAGGTGTTAGTCATTGATGCGTGGACTCCTGGACTTGTCAGCTCCATTTTTCAATGTCAAAGCATCCATTCTTCTGTACAAGCTCCATCATCTCCTCAAGAGATGGTACATACATTGGCAAGTTAAAAGAGTCCACTTGAGCTTCGCTTATCTTCCCCTGCGCGCAGCAGATACTAGTAAATATATATTTGTCATTTGTGCTCCTCCCCATATAATTAATATGATGGCAGAATTGTTAGAGAAGACATCACATGGTGGCATAATATATTTTATGTAAAAAAAAGGATAAGACAACATACTTATTAATTTCTAGCAATGCTAATTTTATGGAAAGTTTCCCTCTTAAATAAAACAATACAACGATTGAATTTCTAGCACTCGGTACATAAGATGGCCTCAATGCATAATTTTTTTTAGATATTATATCACAAAGGATATTTTCGATGATATGTATTTTGCACTTTAATTATTTGCTCACCTCTTTTTGCCAAATCCAGTAAGCTGGACTCAAAAGTTCAAACATGGCCCCTGTAAATGTTTGGGAATAAGGGATCCCTGTTGGGTTGGCTGGGAAGATCATCACTGCCATCCCTCCACACACCATCTCTTTGCTCTAGCATCTAAAAAAGATCTCTATGCCCTTAGCATATTGGGTAGCATAAGCATTTACCACTTCATCTGGGGCATTCATATAGTGAATCCGCCCCTTGTTCCATGATGGAGAGTTCTTGTCTAGTAACTCTTCGGGCACCTTGGAGGATATGGATTGCAATAGAAGAATAAAAAACATGAATAGAACCCTCAGGAAACAATCGGCCATGGAAAGACCCTGGCACGCCCGCTGCAAAATATTGCCTATTGGGAGGGAGAGAGGAGAACAGAGTGTTGAAATCATTTGATGTTAGATCATTAAAGAATACTTGGAATTCAGGCTTTTTGATTAATGTTGAGGTATTGTGCTTGATACTTCCTTTCTATAGATTCTATTATATTTTGTATTGCTAAGAAGGTATTTGGTCCAACCGAACATCCAACATCTACAATACGTATAGTCTTTGAAGTAGAAAGCAGAATTTTCAGGTCAAGCTTCTCAGCAATTGCCTCGCTAATTTTTTCCCTTTAAGCATTTACACTTTGTCCCTGCAAATTTCCAAAGCAAAATAAGATTACATGTTATAGTGGTGAAATAACCATCTCGATAAATAAAACTTATATTACAATAACTTTTTTTATATTATTCTCTAATATATCTTATTAAATAAAAAAAGTTTAAACTTTTAACTTGGAATATTGGAAGAGATTTCAAAAAAAATTTAAATTTCTCTCTAACAATAGCTAATGATGAAT